>WNWU01000094.1:504671-625682 GCA_012654045.1 Ptyas mucosa
GTGCAGTTACTCTGCTGGTTGGTAAAACAACATCAATATCCTTAACAAGACACATAAATGAGACCTACATCCTGTGCAAAAGAGACACTCAGCAAGCCAAAAATGGAACAAAAAGTCCAAAATACATCCCCACCCAGATGAGCATAGATTAACTCCAGGATTAACATCAGACCAGCAGTAGTAAACAATACCCCTATCAAGAAACTGCCAAACAAGCCAACAGTAAACCTCCCAACCAAAGAATCTCTTAAGACCACCCCCACCAACAGGGACAGGGAGAGACACTAGAACCTCAACTGAGAGCAAACCCCCCCTCCCTTCTAACTCTGATGGTGTTACCTAGTTTGGGTAATGAAACCTCTGCAAGAAAACAACCTAGCTCAGAGAGCACCAAGGATCCCCTCAGTTCAACCCTGAGCTGCAAATTTTCTCTTTTATCCATACCTGGAAAGCCTACCTACGGAGACATCTGGAATGTGCAGCTCCTGGAGCGTGGCGTCACTCTTTCTGAAATTCTTCCAGTGGATAAAACAGCTGCCAGCCTTGAAGGGGAGCTGCTTTGTTTGTGTCACCAAGGCCAGAGCTATTTTTAAAAAATCCTAGTTGCAGTGAAGCCCTCGCCGGCCAGCTGGGAGCATGGAGGGATGTCCAGGCAGCTCCCGAAAGGGGAACAGGGCGAGGGAGGGAGCTTCCCTCTTTCTGCCAGGCTGTAAGGGAGGTTCTTGGGAGGTGGCTGGCATGAGGAATTGCCCCCTGTCATTCTTGGCCCCGTCCTCCCCAGGAACAGGTGCTGGGGGAAGAGGGGGTCTTCGAGCCCTGCAGGGACCCCTGGGTCTTGCTGTCTTGGAGGCTGAACAGCCATCTGCCTGCCTGCTGGGGGTGGGGAATGCTCAGCAGGCCAGAGGGAGAGCAAGGCTGGGGGGGTGTGCAGAAGGGGCAGCTGGGGATTGCAAGGAGAGGCTGGAAACAGGATTAGAGTCTGGCCTTCGTTTAGCGGATGCTGAGGCTTGGGGTAGCCATCCCAACGCAGGGTCTCCCTCCCAGTTCTGGGACCATCCGAACAGAGGGCTTCTCCTCACTGCTGGCACCCATAGATCTGTGGGGGAGGAGGCCTGGGTTTCAGCACCCCTCGCCACCATCTCCTACCTGGACTGGCCTGGGTATTTCTTTTTGGGAGTCATCTCATCATAAGGACTTGCCTGAGGCTGTGTGCCCATGACTGACCACAGCTAGGCTGGGTCTCCTCTGCCAGCTGCAAAGCTTCACAAAGCCTCCCACACTGAAGGCGGAACATGGGGGGGAGGGTGACACAACCATTTGCATGGTCACCCCCAATGGCCCAGCCTCTGCTTTGGCCCCCTGCCCCCAATCTGGTATGGGTACGTGGCAGGCTTTTCCAGTCAAGTGATGGCTCCCACCTTCATGCGCAGCTCTCTCCCCCCCCATCCCCGTTGTCTGGGGATGAAAGGTCTCCCAGCCAGGAGGGCACCACGGGGGATGGGGGGTGGGGAAGTGAATGGAATCTGGAGCCTCCATTCAGGAACTGGGGGGACCGTCTTCTGCTAGCCTCCCTCTCTGTGATGGGGTGACTTTCTCACGAGGTAATGGGGATCAGAGCCACTGCGTAGGCAGCCTCCCTCTCTTCTCCCAATGCCTGAAGTTCCCTGGGAAACATTTGTGTCTATTACAGGAAGCAAGAAGGTTGGGAGACCTGGAATGACTAGAGTCGACCCCAGAAAACATGCAGGAGCAAAACAGCTGAAGGGGTAGCAAAGTCAGCTCTGAAACCCAGCCAGAGGCTGAGGAAGCAGCCAGAGAGGTCAGCAGCATGCCATGCTGGACCATGACCTAACCAAAGAAAAGGGCAGCCGAGGTGGCGTAGGAGGGCATGCTGGAGGGCGGCTGCAAGAGTGAAGTCCAAATGGGTGTCCATCAGTAGACTCCCATTTGGGCAAGGTGCCACAAGGGACAGATTTCCTGTCCCTGAGAGCTACGTGGATCAACCTGCCTGCAGAAGTTGGGAGTGCTCCATCACTGGAGGCTCCCAAGCAGAGGTTGGCAGCCTTTTTTGTGGGACAGCCTGATCCAAAATCCTTCCAAATTTCCAATAAAGCAGAATATTGTAATCAGGGTTGAAAAGAGGGGACCTTGGTGCTCCCTGAACTTGGTTGTTTTCGTACAGTTCCAGAAGTCTCTCTCCATCCAGTGAAGACGTGCTTTCCAATAAATCCCCCCCAAGGCTTTTGTGAAGCCTCAGCCATACCTGTCTGCCTCAGGCAGAGGAGGGAGGGGGAAGGCATGTGAGCCTCAGGTGGCTTTCTGAAAGTGGGTAGCTGTAAGCAGAGAGTCCAGAGCCCCCGTTTCTCAGACCCATCTGTGGTCCCACCTAACCTCCACCTGACTCCCACAACCTGCAGCAACCTCAGAGAGTTGACCACCCCAAACTCTTTACATGTAAGGCATGTAAAAAAAGGCCTTCCTTGGGCTGCTGGACCCCTCCAGCCAAAGAATCTGGGTGAACCTCCCAGGACAGGAGAAAGGAAGAGCTACAGAGGGGGGATGGGGGGAGATGATCCAAGGGACGATCCAACAGAACCCAGCAAGGCTTGGGGTATGTGCGTGGGGTGGGGTGGGGGAGGGAACAGGAAAGCACTCTTGCCCCACATTGTGTGAAAAGCCACAGGAGGTGGAAACGGAGACACACACTGCCCCAGGCAATCAGACACTGGGACAGAGCTGTAAGGAGCAAGGCTGCTGCAATAGAAATGAGGCCCCCCTCAGAAATTGAAAGCACACACACGAGAAGTAGACTAGCTCTGATACTGGAGGTTTTGCATGATATGGTTTTTCCATGTGCCCTAAATTTGCCTTACTCACCTTAAAAGCTGCCCGTGTGTTTGGGAGGGGGAGCCACTGACACCCTCCATCCACTCCTTGGGGCTAACTGGGATTGGGGGAAGAGACCCTGACCTTCCTCATGCACCCCTTAGTGCCCTCTGGCCTTTAAGCAGCCTTAGACCCAGCGGAGCTATTCAGCAGGTTCTGACAGGTCCTGGAGAACCGGTAGTGAAAATTTTGAGAAGTTTGGAGAACTGGCAAAAACCTGTGGCTGGCCCCAGAGTGGGGTGGGAATGGAGATTTTGCAATATTCTTACCCCAGAAGTGGGGAGAGAATGGGGATTTTGCCGTATCCTTCCCCTACCACGCCCACCAAGTCACACCACGCCCACCACACCACGCCTACGGAACGGTAGTAAAAAAATTGAGCTCCATCACTGCTTAGACCTGCTGCTGCAAGAGGCAGCAGAATAAATGCTTGGGAGACCTGGGGGGGGGGGGGGAAGGCCCCTCTAGGAAGGTCAGTGGAGAAGCCCCCCATGAGAGGTGGCTGGGTCCTGCTCTGCCCAACTAGCCCTTCAATTCCATCTGCAGCCCTCCTGCACACCCCCTTTCAGGACAGCCCTGCCCAGACCAACCACCCAGAAAAGGAGCCAGATTGACAGACCAAGGGGTTTTGTTGGGAAATTCTCTCCTTCAGGGTGTGTTTTCCTGCAGGTAACATGAGGAGGTCAGCCTCTTGCAAAGCTCAGGTGGGGATGCCCACCCAGGAAATGGATCCACTCAGGGCCATCTCTCCTTGGTCCAGCTTTAGGCCAAAAGGTAGCGGGGCAAGCCTGCTTGATCTCTGCATTCTCCCATCAATCCCTGACCAGGACTGGGCAGTTAGCAAGCTGAATGAATCAAAAGTATTCCGATGCAATTTAGAAATGTTCCCTGGCCATGTGGGATCTCCTCCCCCGCAGTCTTCCTTCGTGGCAGTGCCTTCAAAAGAGTGCATTATACAAGGCACAGCTATAGTTTGAGGGCTGCAGCTTGGCTGATTTGGGAAAGCAATGGGGAGAGGCACCCAGGGAGTAATTGTCTCGTGGGACCAGTGCCATCTTTAAGGCTGGCATTCCTTGAAATCCAAGAGGCCATGTAAAAATGCCAGTGTGGCTCTCTCTGCCCTGCATTCTGGCTCAAAGAACAGTCACCATCCCACCCCCACCCCCACTGTTTGATCCTTTTGGTGGGCTCCTTCCTTTTCTCAGATACAAGGGGGTTGCCTGTCCTCAGCATCCATGGAAGAGCCCCCCCCCCAACGGATGGCCACCCCTGGTTGATCTGGAAGCTGAGCCTGACTGAGGCAGGCAGGTGAGCCCAGCCTCCCCTCCACCCCTTAGCTCCCCTCCAGGAATCCAAGAGACACAAAGGCAACGTGTGTGGGACCTGCCTCCATGGGCCGAGCCACACTAGGAACACATGGCAACCCTCCCCTCACCTTAGATAGGGAGGGGCCGTCTAAAGGACCTGCATGACCTGCCAGAGAGGAGACCCTGTCAGGTGGAAAGAGAGGGAAAGACAAGACTGGGGGACGTGCACCCTAAAAATGGCACCCCAGATGTTCTCTTAAGGAATACAAACTAGATGTGCACAGGCCAGGCCCTGATCTTAAACACCCGCCCCCCTTGCTTGGAACACTGCTTAATCTTGGCAGACGGTTGCTCTGCCCATCATCTTCCCCATTAAAAAGGCCTGTCATGGTGAGGGGGGGCAGGGAAGAGGAAAATGACCCAGCAGCAGCTGGGAGACCGGGAGGGTTCCTCAAGGCACCCACTCCTCTGCCCTGACTAAGCAGAAGGAGATGCCCTGGGACAGGCCCTGTTCTCTCAGGGTCAGAGGGAGACAGCCTGACTGCTCTGCATTCGGATCACCTCTCACTGTCCTCTTTGGAGCAGTTTTGCACAATTTCCACTTGGATGGGAGCAGCCCCCACCCCGCCCGGAGGAGCGTTTAGCCAGGCTCTGACCCAGGAGCAGGCTCTCAGCCTGGGGAAAGTGGGGAGGGGGAAATAAGCACCTCTCTGTCCCACTGCCCAGGCAGGAGTAGAGCCAGAGGGAGCTGGACACAAAACAGAACCTCCTGCAAATGTGCTGCCAGATCAGCCCTTCCCAGGACTGGACAGCTCTGGGCAATTGGACATGCAGCAGAAGGGTGCAGCTGACCCTTGGGTCACAGGTGGCACAAAGTGGGTGGAGACAATTGCCTGTCAAACCGCATTGCCAAATCAACCTGCAAAGATGGCAGCTTGCCTGAAGAGAGAGAATCCGCTAGGAAAGTCCTCTGGAATGATTTGCACCCAGGATTGGAGAAAAGCACCCGGAGGCAGACAGACAGGGTAACCCCCACCCCCACCACGTTTGCAGGGGATTTGATTCTGTGCCTGCATTCCTCAGGGTGGGAGCTGTCACTTGCAGAGGATCACGCCTGTCCCAAGCTGCCCCCCTGCCGTGAGAGATCTGAAAGGTGGGGGGAGGAGAGCTAGGGCTGGTGGTTGGGGGGGGGGAGGGAGGCAGAAGGGCTTTGGAGACTTAAAATCCACATGGCCTGGCATTGCCTCCCTCTCTGGGCACTGGAGCCCAGAGATGCCACCTGCGGAAAGGCTCAGAGAGGAAACGCAAGTGGGGGGCGAAGTTTAAAGGGGAAGGGAGACTGTGAGGAACGCTACACAACTAAGAGCACCCAGTGGTTTACAGGGAAACAAGCCTCACTGACTGGGGGCATTTGGAAGAGAAAAGGACCCTAAACACCCGGGAAGGCAGAGGATCCAACATCGCAGAGCAGCCAGAAAGGCACCTGGAGGGAAGAAGAGCCCAGATTTCTGAAAAACACGGCCCAGAAGCCTCTTCTCGGGGGAGCCGGGGACAAATCGGGCTCTCGCCAAAGAACTCCCCACCCCCACAGGCGGTCCCTGGCCTGGGAAACAACAAGGCGGGGTGAGGGGGGGGGACGACGACGACAGGTAATGCGCACCGGTGCCTGAGGGCTTAGGATCTGAAGCAGCCCCTGGTCCACCCAGCTGCCCGGCCGGGGATTTGGCAGCGCAGGCCGCTGGGACCTCACCCCTGCAGGATCACCCCCGACCCCCTGCAGCCCTCTTTCCTAAAGGGCTGGCCGGGACCAGGGGCAGACCACCTCTGCCCTCGCCGCCTACACAGCGACCTCCTCCTGCTCCGGCGGCCCTTGAGTCCGCGGCCCAGGCAGGGTGTCTGAGTCGCTCACCCCGAAAGCGCCTTCCTAGGGAGCAGCCGCCGACCTCTTCCTGGCCCACGGAGTCGCAGGAGGAGGCCGAGCAGAAACACCTCCGCGCCGCCCCCGCCCCGCGACGGAGAAGCCGCCCCTCCGAGCCCAAAGTTCCAGGCAGCTGCAGCAGGAGACAAGCTTGCGGCGGGCCGGCGGCGGACAAACGAAGCTGCCGCCGCCCGCCTGCTTGCCCACCCCCGGCCGCTTGCGGTGCTCACGAGTGGGGCCATTGGCGCCGTCTCCCGCAGAACGCCGCGGTTCCTGCCCCCGCCCGCCAGTCCCTCTTTCCCGCCAGGACTCCGCTCCGAAGCCAAGCGGGAGGCGCCGGGCACCTACCGGGCAGGGCGAGGAACTAGGCTTCGGCGGTGAGAGGGAGCAGACGCAAGCAACTCTCGGCTCGATGAGCGGCAGGATGACCCGTGCCAGCCGCCCTCTTCGTCGGCGGGGCTCCGTGGCGCATTGGGGGCGGCGATCCCTGCCTGCTCGCCCTGCTGGCTCTCTCCTCCACGCCGGCCAGTTACCTTGTAGCTCGGGCGGCGCGGGCGGCGCGCCCGGGATGCTGCTCTGCCCCGCGAGCGCCTCTGGGGCTGGACACCCCCCCCCCGCCACCCGCCTGCTCGCTCCCGCTGCCGCGCCGTGCGTGGGCCCGCGCTGCGTCCGATAGGGCGACCTCCTGGACAGCCGGGACTGCGGGGGAGACGTTTCGGGCGGCGCGGTCCGTTCCAGGGCCGGTGGCAGGTTTGCCTCGGTGGAACAGGACGCCCCGACTTGGAACAAAAGGGGCGGCGCGCGGCCCGATGTCCCGCTTGACTGGCAGCGGCCATGGAGCCGCGCCGACGGAGGCAAATTGATGCGGGGACCCGGCTCCCTCTAGCTGGCGTCAAGCCGAATGCGCCCAGCCCAGTCGACGGCTCCCGGGAAGAAACGAAGGACCCATGCCAGGGCCAAAGCGCCACTCTCGTCCTCAAACGCCCAAGGGGGCTGCAGTCACGCGGGGGTAGGGCCCGCGAGGAGCCCTGCGCGGCTGAGAAAGGAGTCTCGTCCGCCGCCCGGCTCAGCCCAACCCACCCCTTCCAACGCTCACCTTCGCTCGCCAAGACTGCCCGGGGCAGCCGCCTGGTGCGGCGATCTTCCGCCTCCTGGCCATCACCAATGCTCCCTTCCCTGCCGGAGGGGAGCCCAGAAGCAGCCCGGGCCGGGCTTCCTCCGTGCTTTTGACAAGCTCTGGGCCGGACCCGGGAAGAACCGCGCGAAAGACCAGCCGCCCCTCGGCCGGACCTTAGAGTGGCCTCATACTGTAGAGTGGGGAGAGGGAAGACGGCGGACTGCAGCCCCTAGCTTGCGCTTTCCCCCTCTTCCAACCTCTAATAGTCCTCGTGGCCCTTCCCTGGGTCCATTTCCCGGAGGGGGAGGGGGAGAGGGAGGGGGAGGGGGCTTTCTCGGGACGGGACAAAGGCAGGGCTCCCCTTCCCTGATTGGAGTGATCAGAAAGGGTCGCTTTGTGGATGTCACCCTGACCCTTCCTGCAGCCCCTTCAACCTTCACTTGGGAACTTTACTATCAGGCAGCAACCTTGTCATGGAAGAAAGAGTGGATGGTATTGCAGAATACAAGACTATTGACCTTGGAAGGACTGGGGTGGCATGGATTTCTATGGTATGGGAAAAATAAGATACATGGATATTTTCAAAGACACTATATAAGGAATGCATTATTATTAGTGTGGGAGAAAACGAAAGAACAACACTACCTGAAGATATCAGTTGGGCTTTCAACAATGGAAGCATTGATTCACCCAAATATTTTTAATATGGGAAAATTGTAAGATACATAGATATTTTAAATGAAGATGTGGGACTTAAAACAAAAGAAGAAATGAGCGAGCAAGGGATTGATATAACATGGTATTCATATGTGCAGATACAGTCTACATATGAGAAATATGTTAAATTACAGGGCTTTTATAAAGAATTAACGCAGTTAGATAAAATCCTATTAGGAACAGAAGAGAGGGCAATAAAGAAACTGTATAATTATCTATTGGGTATGAAATTGAGGAACAAGTAAAGGAGACAATGATAGCATGGGCGAAAAACTTTGGTTATACGATAGATTTGGATAAATGGCAGAAATTGTGGGATAGGAACTACAAATTAACTATGTCAACCGCATATAAAGAGAATGTGTATAAGATGTTTACCACAGATGGCATTTACCACTGGCGAGGTTGGCAAAGATGTTTAAAGATAAATCAGCTAAATGTTGGAAGTGTCACCAACTGCCTGGATCTTACTATTGTATGTGGTGGACCTGTGGTGGGTTGCTCCCGGTTCTGTCCGGTTCTTTAGAACCGGTAGTAAAAGCAGCGGGAGACTCCGTCCACCCGTCTGGACATCATAATTGACGACCTGCGCATGAGCATAAGCTTCTGGACATGCGCAGAAGCGTGCATGTGCGCACCCATTATGAACCGGTAGAAAAGGTAGGTAGAACCCACCCCACCCACATATGGTGGACATGTGAAGAAGCAAAGAAGTACTGAGAAAAAATTAAGACATAGTTGGAAGAGATGATACAACAACGTAGAGTTGAAACCAGAAATATTTCTGCTAGGACTTTTACTGGAAACCTATAATAAAGAGAATATATATTTAATTATTCATGTATTAACTGCAGCTAGAATTGTATATGCACAACATTGGAAAAGTGGAGAGATTCCTATTGAAGAGAAGGTGATAAGGAAAATATTAGAATGCAGAAATGAATAGATTGTTAGCAATTAAAGAGAAAGAGCAAATGGAATATTGTATGATATGGGAAGTATTTTATCAATGGTTGGAGAATAAAAATGGAGTTTGGTAATGAAGGAGACCAAAAATAAGTAGAAAATATATTAAGAGTTATAAATAAGATGAAAATCGTTAGTATGTGTATGAAGAGAATAATGCTATTTGATGTTAACAGGATATTATTATTGAAAGATGCTAAGAAGAAAACAGGGAATTTTACAATATTTAAATGTGTAATGTACTTAACATATTATAAAATTAATGTTAATGTGAACGTGAAAGATGTGATAAATGATGAACAATGTAGCACAGAGATGTATGTACCCAGATAACACACTGCATAAAGAAAGATGGAATGTTTTATATTTGTTTTGTTTTTTAAAAAAATAAAAAATAAATTAAAAAAAGAATATTTACTCCTCATTGTGAACATGCTGTTCCTTCTGCTCAACCTGCGCTGCACTTGACTGCACTTGACAGGCTGCTGCCAAGGGATTCCCCAGGACTGGTGCTCATGGGGAGGGGGTTTCTTTTAGATGTTGCACCTCAAGAATGGAATTTGTGGAACCCATGTTGGGGCAGGCACGGCACCTCTGTGCAGCCTGCCCAGTCCCCTTTGTTCGAATTTTACATCCTAGCCAATTCACCAGCTCTGCAGAGGAGCAAAGAGCCAACCATTTCCATGCGGGCCACAGCAAAGGAGCAATAGCCGCCTCCTCTGTCTTCCAATCGCATGCCGGCTGCTCTGAGTTGGTCTGAGGGATGACCTGGCCCTGAGGTCCAACAAGAGGAGCCCACAGTTCCCATGGAATCTCAGCCAAACCCACCCAGGGACTGCAGGGATTAGCTTCCTCCCCAGCCGAAGGAAGACCAACCGCTGCCTAGCAGGGAGACCCAGGAGCTGCGAGGGGGCTATTGTTGGGCTATAGGGTGGTCTTCTTAACAGCAGCAGCAGCAGCAACAGCAGCCCTAACCAACCAAACTCTCAGCTGTGGAGCAGGGCATCTGGTCATGATAGGATGGGTGGCTTGCTTGTCTCCCCCAACCTTCATAATGGCTGCCGAAAGGCCTAAAGCCTTGCAGAGGACCACCATGTCTCAAGTTGACCACAGGGCATCTTTCATAGGATTGTGGCTGGACGACAGTGGGTTTGTGCTTGGTGCCCCCTTAAGCTCCTGGCTTCCCCCTTGAAACAAAGAGGGCTGAAACGGGGATCCTAATGCAGCCAGGAGGACTTGCAGGTGGGAAGTTTGGGAATCTTGTCATCCACCATGAGAATTTCTGGCCTATTGGACAAAATGGAAGTCTTGGAGATGAGGGAGGGGGGGGTTTCTTGAAGGAGCGACTCTCATCTTCTCCTAGTCAGGATGGCCCTTCAAGGGGTAGAGACTTTTAGCCAATGATTCAGGCAGCTGGGAGGACAGCATAGATCCCCCTGGCTGACTTGCCTACCTACATCAGTGCCATCTTAGGAAGCTGTTGGGCGGCAGGCAATTCAGTCAAGGACAAGATGGACTTCATGTCATTAGAAACGGTTAGGGTTAGGGTTGACTTCCAGGCCTGCTGGGCCTGGAAGTCAAACCTGGGCTGCAGAGTGACAGATGAAAACTCAGGATGGCCACAGTGGCAGTTTCAGAAAAGGTTCCTGCTCGGTGCACAGGGCCAGCTGGATGGCCGTTTTATCAAGCCACATCAATCCAACATCCTCTTTTGCAACAGAGGGACCAGTTCAGTTGACTACACAATTGTGTGAAAATAGCGTGGCTGGCAATGTACACGGACAAAATATGGGGCGGTCCTAGATGGCTATGGATTGGTTGATGACTTATAACCTGGTAGTCTGCATGGATGACGCTACTTCAAGCAGGAAGAGGTTGAAGGTTAGAAAATAAAACAACAACAATTAAATTTGCAGGTGATGTGAAGATGGGAGGGGGTTTGCAACATCCTGAAAAAAGAAAATGCAGAGAAATTCCTTAAGAGGGACAGATGCAAAATTCTTCAGCTCTGATGAGAGAAATCACAAGGGCCAATATATGAATACAGGGAGGCCGAACTGAGGGCAGCACATTCTCTGTATCTTGGTGAATCACTAGTTCTTATTATGAGCAGTCAGCTTCCTTGAAATTTAAATCAGTGTTTTTGGAACAACTCTGACAATTCTGCCCATCTTCTGCAAGCCAGCAATCTCATCTTTCTGGGCTCTCCTCTTTTGAATATCCCAGGGCCGTCTCCCATGGCTCCTCTTCACATTTTT
Source organism: Ptyas mucosa (assembly GCA_012654045.1). NCBI lineage: Eukaryota > Metazoa > Chordata > Lepidosauria > Squamata > Colubridae > Ptyas > Ptyas mucosa. Next base: position 515,841 of record WNWU01000094.1, read on the forward strand.
CTATTTGGGTCGTTTATTCCCTTGGATGCTCCCGTTTGCCAGGGTCCTCCAAGGCAACACCGAGAACCGAGTGGAAGAGAAAGGCCAGGAGTACACATGACAAGAACCCTGATGTCCTTGTGGGTCACAAGTGGAACAGGAGACGGGAGAGGATGGAGAAGAACAAAAGAGGGTGGGCAGAGAAGATCTCTAAGATCTTCTAGGGAGACCCGAGTTCAAGGCTCCCCGTCTCCTCAAAGCACTGTGACCATCTTTCCAAGGCAGGATCAGGGGGAGGAGAGCCACTGTGGGCAAGGGAGACCAAGGGGCTGCTTTGCCCAAGGGGCAGACTGATCTTCCTTTTGGCCCTGGATGCATCTCCCTGCTTAAATCTTGGGGTGTGACTCCTCGTCCTTTAGCCCCCCCTCTCCTTGGCTCTTTACTACCTTTCTAGATGTGAAAAGTGACCTTTTTTCTTTCAGTCTCCACCTTTTTCTAGTCATTTCTCCTAGCAATAGCTTACTTATTTCTTGCTTTTTTGTGTTTTTTGCTTGTTGTGATTAGCTAGCACTTTCAGGGTTACCTCAAGGTTCAACATTGTTACTGCTGCTATTCAACCTCTTATTGGAAGCTGCTGGGGGAGACCATCCAAGGGTGTGATATACACTGACAATTCCCAATTCTACATTTCCAACTGAGACCAAGTGGGGCCATCGAGGTCCTATCCCAGTGCTTGGAAGCTGCTGGAGTCTGGATGGTTGACTCGACTTTCCATCTTTGCTTGCGAAGTAACAAGTCCACATGACTTTAGTGTTGCCTATCCAGTGATGGACTTGTATAGCAGAATCATCTTGTGTAAACTGTTGAAAGATTACATTTTCTTGGCAGGATTAACAGTCTGTCTCCTGCTTTGTTTCATGTGCAAAGGACAATTTCCCCCATATTTCAGAGATTATTTTTAGTCCATCCTCCTCCTCCTCCTCATCAATTAGATTTATTCTGGCTGCCCACTCTCAAAGAATGCATGGCTTACAGCATCAAAATGTATAATTAAAACAGTTTAAAACATGTTAAAATACATGTTTATCTTTTTACTCTTCTATGATTAAAGTGCCATTTTTTTACTGCTTAGAAGTAAAAGGTGTCCACCAGGTGTTGCATATCACCCCAAACTGTCCAGCTTTTGCTTTTCTTCTGCACCAGTGGCTGGAGATCTCTGTCGTATTGACTGGCATGGCATGGCTCCGGACTGAGAGCACCCCACAGTTCCTGGGGTTGCAGCTGAGCACCAGCCGAACCAGCTGGTTGGTTACTCACAATGGCGGCGCCACTTCTTCTCTGCCCAGAAGATCTGACGTGAAGGGGCCGGCTCCCATCACTGATTCTCAGAACGTCAGTGCTCAAGCCTTGTCTCTTCTGCTCTGACGCCACCAAGGTTGCTTTGGTGTCCGTAGTTCTGGCATTGTGTGCCAAGCAGAGGCACATCTTTGAGCATGGCACTTTCCTTTTGCCTCAGGCCACATGGGCAGCTGAGCTCCGGCCATCAGCCCCTTGTCGACTCAGATCTGCCTTCTGCTTTTCCTTTCTGGCTTGCTGGATGTTTCATGATCTTCCAGGGATAGATTAACATTGCCCCGCTTGTGAATGCCTATTTTGCTTCAGGGAGGTGAAAATTGAGGGCTCTCTCTCTCTCTCTCTCTCTCTCACACACACGGATTGCTTTACACTGGGTGAAAAGCTAGTCTGAGAGCCCATGTAGCTTAATGTAAGTAAGTGTAAAGTGATGCACTTTGGGGACCCTCCCTGCCCCAACTTCACATATGCACTGAGAAGGTCTGTAACTGACTGGCAAATAGATATGGGGGTTAAAATGGAGAACTCAAGAAGGGCCAGTTCCGTTCAGTGCTTAACGCTCCAGGTTAAAAACCAGGAGATTCTGAGTTCTAGTTCTGCCTTAGGCATGAAAGCCGTCCGGGTGACTTTGGGCCTGTCGCTCTCTCTCAGCCCAATTCACCTCAGAGTGCTGATGTGGAGGAAATAAGAGGAAGGAGTATTAGTTATGTTCACTGCCTTGAGTTATTTATAAAAATAATAAAGGCAGGGTAAGAAAATCTAAAAACTATGCTGATTCACCATACGGTGGCATATTAGGAAAGGGGTTAAAAATAGGACGACCCATGCTATATTAACCCTGTTCAAACATGTAATGCATTTCATCTGCAGTCCTGCCTGGGGCTTTCTGGCTACCCCGGTTGGAGAATGGTACAATAGAGCTTCGGGCTCTGAAAAGTGCAACTGGAGCGGAACACAATTGTGGCACAGAAACGCCTGGACTGAAGAAGGCAAGTGGGGGGGGGGGGGGCTGGGGGGCGTTTTTCTCCCACAAGGAAGCTGATGGGAGAAAAGTCTAAGGAGAGGAACGGGATTTCTCCATGTAGCCTGCAAGGATGAAGTAAACTCCAAGATTAACATAATAGCAACAATCAAAAAGGAAACAATACCCCAATCTGGGATCTGCCAAACAAGCCGACAGTAAACAGCCAAAGAATCTCTTAAGATCCCCGCCCCAACACAGACAGGGAGAGACAACAAGGACATGAACTGGGATAAAATGCTTCCTTCCTACTAGCGCTGATGATGTTACCTAGTTGGGTCACAGAACACCTGCAAGAAACCAGCCAAGCCCGGAGAGCACCAAGCAGGGGTGGGTTTCGCTTACGTTTGCTACCAGTTCGCTTGAGCGCGCATGCTCACTTCGCTCACACATGCGCCACTCCCAGGGAGCGAATGACGTCCAGGCGAGTGGGTGGAGCCCAACACTGGCACCAAGGGCCCCAGTGGTGTCCTCCCATTCAACCCCCAGCTGCAAAGGTTCCCCTTTATAAGAGCCGTGGTGGCACAGTGGTTAGAGTGCAGTACTGCAGGCTACTTCTGCTGCCTGCCGGCTGCCTGCAATTTGGCAGTTCGAATCTCACCAGGCTCAAGGTTGACTCAGCCACCCATCCAGATTGTTGAGGGCAAAAGGCTGACACTGTGAACCGCTTAGAGAGGGCTGGAATGCGGTATATAAGTCTTAAGTATTATTGCTACTGCTATTATTGGAGCCTGCAAACGCCTCGCGGGACTCGTCACCCCTGGACGCGGCCAAAGCTACTGACGCCCATCGCAGGGCAGGCCAGCAGCAACCCCAGGGCGGGAGGGCGGACGGCTGGGCCCACCTGACTGCTGGCACCCCGCCTGGCGGCACCGGGATCGGCTTGCCCGCCCGCTCGCCCCTTCGCGTTGGCCGGCATCGTTCGCTCGGCTGCGCGCCCTCCCGCCCTCCGCCGCTGGGGGCGCCCGAGGCCTCCGCGAGCCGTGGCGGGCGGGCAGCGCGGCCGGAAGTTTGGCTTCGGAAGAGGCGGAGCTCCGGACGAAGCGGCCGCGCAGGCTCCTGGGACGGCGCGGGATGGCGGCGGGCGGCGAGTTCGGCTCCGGGGCGTCGTCGAGCCGGCTGGACCCGGGAGCGCTGATGGAGCAGGTGAAGGTGCAGATCGCCGTGGCCAACGCGCAGGAGCTGCTGCAGGTGAGCAGGAGGCGCCGCCGCCTTGCAGGCCCTGCGGCGGGTCCCGTGGATGCGTCGCCCCGGAGCCCTCGTGCGGCGGAGGCGGGTCTGGTGGGGCCGGGGCTCCACTCCGGCGGCGCCTGCGGTCGGAGGTTAAAGACCCCGCCCGGCCCTTTTGCGGAGATGCTGCTGATGGGGGGAGGGGGCTTTGCGGGGGGGGCAGAGGCGCTGCCGGCGCCCCCCCTTTTCTAGAGCTCCTCCCCCCCGCAACCAGTTGGGATCCTGAACCCTTCGGCGGTGGTGGGGAGGCTGCTGACTTCCTTCCTTTCTCCCCTCTGATCTCTTCCACCCCCCGCAGAGGATGACCGACAAGTGTTTCAGGAAATGCATCGGGAAGCCCGGAAGCTCCCTGGACAACTCGGAGCAGGTGAGCCCTGCGGCCCAAAAAGCCCTTTGGGGCGAGTTGCCTGTCCCCCCCCCCCCTTCTGACCCGGCCTCTTCTCTTCTCTTCCCCGCAGAAGTGCATCGCCATGTGCATGGACCGCTACATGGACGCCTGGAACACGGTTTCCCGCGCCTACAATTCCCGTCTCCAGAGGGAGCGGGCCAACATGTGAGAGGGGGACTCTGGCAATCACCCTTGGAGAGATCAGGGGACTGTTAAGCGGTCAGCCTGACAGCCATTAAAACGTTGACCCGGATGCCCCTCTGTCGTCCCCTCGCCTGTGTCGGTCAGAGGTCTTGGCTGCAGCCCCCAGGAGGCAAGGCCGGCCAGCCTGCAGAGGCTGATGTTGTTCTGGGAGGGGAAGTCCTTATTTCCTCTTTCAGAGTTGTCTGAATTTGGAGGAGGGGGGCTGCTGATCTGCTTTCTGGGAGCTGCCTCCCACTGGAGCTGGAGAGGAGCGGAAGACTGCAGACTGCTGTTACAGCCTGTGTTGCTAAGGCCTGGCCTTCGAGGGCCCTTCACTCCCTCCTTCCTTGAGGCTAGCAGAAGCAAGGCCTGCCTTGCCCCTTCTCTGGTGCTGGGCTCTCTTCACAACCAAAGCCCCCTTCCCCTGGCCCTTTGGAAGCGAGTAGGCTTCCTGTCATGGCAACGCCCCGTCAGCTTGGATTTAGGCTGCTGATCTTCTGCGTCCTTGGTTTTGGGAGGGTTCTTGAAGAAGTGAAAGCTGTCCCTCTGCGTTGTGGGAGTGCAGAGAAGCTGCTTTGGGCTAAGTAGGGTGTGGTCGCCAAGCCTTGTTCCATTGGCCAGCAGTGGAAGAGACTTTGATTTCTAGAGTGCCAGCATCTGTCCTTCGATAAGATGAGCAAGCGAGGCTGGACTCAGCCAGAATGGCTGGTGGGTGGTGCATTGACATGGAATATTTGTTCAGGCTTACAGGTTATGAGAACTGCCGGAGTGTGTTTTGTTAATCCTTCTTGAGCACATGTGCATCCTGCCATTTGGGGGTTGGAGAGAGTAAGCGGCAGATGGGCCGATGCAGGGAAGATCGTCCTGGTTAACACACCCTTCCTTGGGCCTCAGTTTCCTTTCACATTTCCTGTTGTCTGAAGACACAGCATTTTCTTGGCATGGTGAAAGGAGGGAAGCCATCCCGCTCCCAAAGCTTGTGTGAGCATTGCAGGGGCCTCTCCTGACAAGGTGTGGAGGCTGGAGGTGCTAGAAACCACTCCCTCCCAGCAAATCCAGAGAAGCCACACGGAAATTCACAAGTGGATCATTTTTATTTAATGTACCTGCAGCTGGAACAGTCTGGCAGAATCCTCCTTTTCAGGAAAGGGCTTTGGCAGGATCATGAGGGGTCAGTCTCTGTGGGCATTGGTTCCCCCTGCTGGCACCAGTGGGTAGGGGGTTACGCCTTGAGGTTCTGCGCAATCCAGCCCCGGACTGCTGTCACCTTGGCATAGACCCCGGGGAAGGAAGGCCGGGCGCAGCCGTAGCCCCAGCTGGTGACGCCTGCCAGGAACCAGCGGCCAGACTGCTCTCTGCAGGCCAAGGGCCCCCCTGCATCTCCCTACGGAGCAAGAGAGAAGCATGAGGGCTTGCAACTCTGAGCACAGGCTTAGGTAGGGTGACGTTGTGGAATTGCCTCTCCCCTCCCCTGCAGAGCAGTACTCCAAGGCCCTTTGTCATTCCTGGCGGCCATAGGGGCACTGCTGCTGCTGCATGGAGCTCACCGAGCAGCTGTCGACACCCCCCTGCGGGAAGCCAGCACAGAGCATCCGGCTGCTGATCTGGATGGGGTAGAACCTCCGGCAGTCCTGCTCTCGGATCACCTGAACAACAGCCTTTTGCAGGCGTGTGCTCACCAGGCCTGTGGGTAGCAAGACCCCTATCACATTTTTACCCTGAGCTGAAGAATCCAATGCCAGGGCATCCCCAGAAGACCCTGGACTTGGTCTGATTAGAAGTCGGTTGGCCCCGGATTGAGCTGTGCCCCACGGGGACAGGGCTTGTCGGGAACATCCGTACCCCCCTCCTTGGTAGAGCCCCAGCCGGTGATGACGCAGGGCCTGCCCTCGCTGAAGGCATGGGTGCGGTCTGGGAGGCAGATGGGCCGGATGAAGCTGGTGTAGCGCAGGGGGGCAGCCAGCTCCAGCAGGGCCACGTCGTAGTCCAGCATGTAGCCATTGTAGAAGGGGTGCTTGTGTATCCGGGCAATCTTCTCTGCTCGCCCGTCAAGGCCGCTCAGGAAGGGTGTCCCCAGGACAGCCACCCACATCTTTGGGTTGCTGTAGCTGCAAGAGGCGAGACTGTCAGCCTTTCGGAGGCCTCCGGAGAGTCCCACCCCCACCCCCCGCGCCCGCACTCTGGCCTGGCCAGGGTAACCATGGAGGTTGCTGAGACCAAGAGGCCTGGGGTGGCCAGGGCAACCTTCTATGGGGCTGGCGGAGTGGGAAGAGAGGGGGCACAGCTTGGAGGGGTCTGGGCCCTCCTCCAGTCCCCCCCACTCACACGTCGAAGCAATGGGCAGCCGAGAGTAGCCACCGCTCAGCGATCACAACAGCCCCACACGTGTGCTGCCTTCGCCACAGCCACAGGCTCGCCTGCCATGGCCACTCGCCCTGTGCTGCACCGCTGCCCCCCACGATCTTGCTGAAGGCTGCAGTGGGGGCCAAGCCGCAGTCTGCTGGGAAGGGCCAAAGCAGGGACTGAAGTGAGAGTAGACCAGCCCAGGAACTCCCCCCCCCCCCATTCTGCTGGAATGTTGCGAGGAGCAGCCCCAATCGCGTGCCATATTTCCAGTCACTGATGGCTGCAACTAAAGCACACTCAGAGCAGCTGTGACCCAGGGCCTACCTCCTTCCCCATTGTCCCCCACATGCTGCCCCAGGATTCCCCCTGCCCCTCGGGTGCAGCTGGGCCCAAGCCATTTTTGGAGATGATGGAGACAGCGGGGGACCCGTGGAGATTACAGGGGAAGTGGCTGGCAAACCCCCTCTTCATCAGAGAGAGACTTCCCAGCACCCTATTGGGACCCCCCCTCTCCCTTGACATCTGCGTGTCCCTGTTTTTCAAAAGTCCTCTCTCCCCACTGGACCAGTTGCTGCCCCTGGTGAAACGGGGGTGGGGGTGGAGGGTAAGGGAGGTACACACTGCAGCCAGTCTCATCCCAGCCGTTGCCACAGTCAACGATGCCGTCACACTCGGGGTTTGCTTTCCCGATGCAGACCTTGCTGGAACACTTGAATGTGGAGGGGGTGCATGGCACAGCTGGGGGAGGAGGGGACAAGTGGGTGAGTCCAACTGGGAAGCTCAGCTCCTCTCCCCAAAGGGAGCCAGAATTCCCACCCATGGCTGGTTAAAAGGGGCGGGTGCTGAGCTTGGCAATGTAGAGTTGTGACGGACAGCTCTGCCCGGAGGGCATTTCCTGGCAGGCCACCTGTCACAAGCGATTGTGGCAGAGGGAGAAGAGGACTGCTGTTGGGCTTGCTCTGCCACACTGGCTTGCACACCCCATTTACTTACACACTGAGCCTTTTCTTTCTGCCCTGTACCTGGTGGTTGGGTGGCCTGGGAGGCGCTGACTTCTTGCCCTGGTGTGGTCAAGCTGGCAGGCTCAGCACTTGGGCCGAGCAGTGTAGGCCTTTGCTCCAGGCCAGAGTCGGTCGAGGCAGTGGTGGTCCTGGATCTGAGAGGCTCTGCGGTGCTGAGACAGGGCAAAATGATGCCTAGGATCCAACTCTTGAGCTTGGTGATCCGGGCGTAGATCCCTGGCTTCTTGGCCTGCCCGCAGCCATTGCCCCAGCTCACCAGCCCAGCCAAGTAGAAGATTCCTGGGGTCTCCTCGCAAGCCAGTGGTCCCCCCGAGTCCCCCTGGAAAGAAGGCAGGAGGAAGCACCTCTTGGCAAGGGCCAGTGGCTTAATGGTGAATGCCTCTTCTGTTATAGGCAAAGCAATTCCTCCCTCCATAAACAGAGAAGGCCGAAAGAATTGTCAAGATGGACCTGGACCTGAAAATGCCCTAAATACTCAGTGGGGCGCCACAGGAGCACCATTCCCCCCTCCAGTCACCTGGACAGCTGGCAGCAAATTCCCTGCTTGGCAAAAAGTGGCAAATGGGCAGCGTGGGAAAGGGACACAGGCCTGAGTTGTTCCCTGGGAAGAAAAGTGGAGCAGGCAGCATAGACAAAAGATGTATGCCAGGAGCAGGACCCCAGAGAAGAGGGGTTATGGAGAAAGGCCTCCCCTCACTGCCCTGGCATCTGGCCCGGTGGAACTGCTGAGCTTCTCCAGCACTAGCAGCACAGAGAAGCCATAATTGCCAGGGGCCCCTCTGTCTGCCACCCAGGAAGCCTGTCTTCGCACTACACTATGAGGCTTTTCACTACATTGCAAAGGGAAGTGGTCCAGGGACATGGGCATCCTGCCTCCGAGTAGCAGCAGCAGGGATGAGGTGAGGGGTCAGGCCTGGGAGACTGCTGTGAAGGGTTCATGTAACAAAGCAGAAGAGTTGAACTGAGGGCCCTGTTGTGCTCTCTGAGCTTGGTGGTTTCCGTGCAGACGTTTCGTGACCCAACTAAGGAACATCTCAAATGCTAGACAGACTATTCTCTTTTAGCACTGTTACTGATGCCTAGTTGGGTCATGAAACATCCGCAAGAAAACCACCAAGCTCAGAGAGCACCAAGGGCCCCCCAGTTGTGTATCCTTTAGACTCCCGCTACTGAAAACGGAAAAGAACACTGTTGGAAAATGGTGATATCTTTCCAAAACACACTTTCAGCCTTTATGCCCCTCTCCTCCGAGGGGTGGGGTCTCAGTCCTGAAAGGGCCAGGGTGGAGAAGAAGTGCTCCTGGTACCTGGCAGGCATCCACTTTCCCCTCGAGGAACCCCGCGCAGATCATTTGGTCTGAGAGGGAAACATTGTACAATTCTTCACAGGTCTTCTGCTCAAGGATCCCAACTGCGGCTCGGTGCAGGTTCTCGGGCTGAGAAGCTGGAAGCCCAAAAGGAGGAGGAGGAGGAGACTTCGCAGGAGACTAGTCAGCCCAAAGTCCCGTGCCCCATTTCAAACCACCCCAGACCCTGGGCAATCTTGCCCAGTGTGGCACAGACTGATCTTGCCCAATGGGGTTCAGTACGCAAGGGGGGCACTCTTCTACCCACAGGACACAACCTGATGCCCGGTTCCCTGTCTACTCTGAGGAAGCTCTTCCTACCATTGCCATCCTGGAGGCTGCCCCAGCCTGAAACAAGGCACTTTCTGCCCACGGGGAACTTGTGGACGGCCAATGGGAGGCAGATGGGCTGGATGTATCTGCCAAAGCGCAGCGGCCTGGCTAGTTCCAGCACTGCAATGTCGAAGTCCAGTAGGGCGGGGTCGTAAGAAGGATGGAGCACCACCTGTTGGATGCCAACCTTCACAGAAGAGCTGTCCATGGCTGAGAGTGAGGTGGTGCCTGCGAAGGCAGTGAGGTATCCCACCTTGGTCCTGCTGATACAGGAATGATGGCCTGTTTGTCCACAGGCAGAGCATGCCCTTTGCACCTTCCGTGCACCCCGGGCCACCCCCGGGTTGAGGCTGGATGGAGCAGGGCCCGCCTTGGGGGAAGCAGACATGAGGCAGAATGGCAGGCAACTTTCAGGGGTGCCTCAGCCCCAATGGGACACCCCTCCCTCGGGTTCTCCACTGCTGCCTCCTGCTGAGTAGACCACAACAGCAGGTGCTCAATTACTTCCCCTCGGTGGAGAAACCCAAACACGAGCCTTCCAGAAGAGAGCCCAGCTGCCAAAGAGCTCCTACTAACAAACGCTTACTGGTTAAAACAATGTGCAGCTGAAAGCAGCCATCGCTCCCCAATGATTGCAGCCCCACAGAAATGTTGGTGACCCTCTTTCAGGGTGACTTGCCAAGGGACCTCCCCGTGGGATGCTTCCAGGCCACCCACGATTTTCATGGGTTTGGAGAAACCAGGCCGCCGACCGCACTCTGCACATAAACAGGGAACAGCTGTGGTGGATGCAGTTGGGGGCCACCCCACCTCCACTCGCTCCCTGCCAGCTGCCCTACCTGAGGGCTGGGGATTTGTGGCTGCCGGTCTGCTTGAGGCTGGGGAGGCAGAGTTGGGGGTGGAGCTGGGATGCTGTAGCCTGGCTGCACTTGTGCCCACAGTTGAAGCTGAATGATGGAGCCCAGTGCCTGGAATAGCTGAGGCGGTGGGGCCCCTGGATGTGGCCATGGTCTTGAGGATCCAGTCCCAGAGCCGGATCACACGAGTATAAACACCTGGGCGCCTGGCCTCTGCACAGCCAATCCCCCAGCTGACTATCCCTGCGAGGAAGAAGCGCCCAGAGGGCTCTTGGCAGACCAGTGGGCCCCCGGAGTCCCCCTGGAGAAGGAAAGAGCCAAGATGGGCTGGATGTCATGCAGGGAGGTCCGTCCAAAGCCTGCTGGGGGCTGGGGGCCCCTACCTGGCAAGAGTCAACCTTGCCCTCCAGGTAGCCAGCACACATCATCTGGTCGGTGAGCACACTGCCGCCGTAGAGATTGCCGCACAGAGCCTGGTCCAGCAGTTCCACAGTGGCTTTCTGGAGCAGCTCCGGCTTCACTACTGGGAGGGTGGGAGAGGATGAATGCTAAGTGGGTCCCGGCTTTGCTCTTGGGGCAGCCTAGCGGGGTTGGGGGCTGAGGATGTGCCTGCAGGAGCAGCAGCAGCAGCAGCAGCTATGGGCTAGCTGGATTGCCCCCCTCCTCCTCAGTGTAACACACCAGCAGCTTTGCAAGGGCACACAATGGTTGTGTAGTTATGCTGCCCTTGCTCAGGTGTTTCCCCTCTACCACACCTGAGGGTTGGTGCAGCAGCAGGAGTCTCCCTTCTTGGCCTGTGGGAACAGCGGTGCCCTCTTGGTGTCCCTGAGCAGCCACAGGTCTCACATGAAGAGGTGGAATTGACAGGTTTAATCTCCCTGCACAAACCCTGGCCCCTTTGAGGTAGGCCGGTCAGCTCCAGCCCTGACCTGAGGATTCTTTCTGTGCTGCCCCACCCCGTTTTCCACCTGACCACCAGGGACCCCACTTACAGAAGTCTTCCTTCAGGTATCCCCAGCCGGAGATGAGGCACTTCCTGCCTGGGGGGAACCAGTGGGAGGGGGCTGGCAGACACACGGGCTGGATGTATTTGCTGAAGGCAAGGGGCTCCGCCAGCTCCAGCAGAGCTGCATCGTAGTCGGCACTCTCCACATTGTAGGAGGGATGCTGGAGGATGCGCAGCACCTTGGCCTGTGCCCGGCTGCCTTCGTTGCCACTCAGCCGGACACTGCCTGCCTGGGCCATCCAGGTGCGGGGGTCCTGGAACCTATGACGGGACAGCTTCAGTCTCCTCTGGCTCCCCTCCCTACCAGGAGGTCTCACGGAAATACAAGCCACACTTTCCCTAGAATGCCTGTCTGGGACAAGGCCCATGTTTCATTTGTGACCTCACACTCTGTTGTTGCTCTCCTGACTATTTTGATCTCACTGGGCACCTCACCCATCCATCCCTTTTTCTTCTTGCTGTTTTGGAGAAGCTATGTGGGCTTGGGGTTTCTTCTGTCCCTGCCACCCCCTTCCTCTCCCTTCCTCCTCCTCCCCACTCCCCATGCTGTAGCTCCACACCCACTGCATGCTCCCCACCCCCCAGTGTCCCTACCGCCTGCCTCCTTCCATCCTTGAGCTGCTGCTTCCTGGCCTCATCAACCCTCCCCCACCACCGCCAGCCTCTTATTCCCCCTTGGCACCAACCCACTGCAGCGGGCTCCCAGGCTTACTCATTGAAGCAGTGTGCAGCAGACACCAGCCACCTGGCAGTCAGGATGGCTGCCCCACAGAAGTGTTCATTGCTCTCTCTCAGGCTGACCTGCCATGGGAACTCGCCCAGCAGCGCCTCTGATCCCCCCACGATCCGAGTGGTGGATTGCATGGCTGGCCGGGTCCCACAGTCTGCAAGAGAGCATGAGGGTCTGATGGTGAATAGGGGAGGCCAGGAGAGCCCACCCACCCACATATTAAACCCCAGAAACCTACAAAGGGAGGAAATGCACGACAGAGACTGGCTCTGATTTGAGGTTTCAGAACCTCTTGCAAGTTAGGAAAGCCCCAAACTAGGGGTGAAATGCTCCCGGTTCGGACTGGATTGCCCGATCCGGTAGCGATGGTGGTGGGTGGTTTGGAGAACTGGTAGCAAAAATCCCTGCAACCCCCTCCCCCAATGCCCATCTGAGCCGCACAATCATCAGAGGCTTTTTTTTTACTTTTAAAAGCATTTTTTCTACCACCTCTTCCGTTTTTAACTTTAAAAGTTAAAAAAAAGCCTCTGGTGATCATGCAGCTCAGCTGGGATCATCAGAGGCTTTTCAAAGCATTTTTTTCTGCAACCTCTTGGCCGAAGAGGTGGTAAAAAAAATGCTTTGAAAAGTCTCTGACGATCCCAGCTGAGTTGCCTGATCGGCAGAGGCTTTTCAAAGCATTAGAAAAAATGCTTTGAAAAGTTAAAAAAAAAAATTGGCCACGCCCACCCAGTCACATTACCCACCACCACCACCACCAAGCCACGCCAACAGAACCGGTAGTAACAAATTTTACATTTCACCCCTGTCCCAAACGCATTTGCCCCACCACCCCTGTCAGTTCTTTTTTACAAGTTTGCAGTTTGAAATTGGTCAGAGGGGAAGGTTCCTGTTTTTTTCTCATATGGCAAAAGTAATGTTTCAGCCATCTGTTGTCCTCCTGCTTATGGTCACTCTGGCCTGACTGGTCACACTCTGTGTGAGGATTAGCTCCAAAGGTGGGCACATTGGCCACCTTTTTTATTATTATTTATTATTATTATTATTTATTAAATTTTTATACCGCCCTTCTCCCATGGGACTCAGGGCGGTGCACAGCCGAGATAAAAAAACATAACATACAAAATTTAAGAACAATTTAAAAACATTAAACATGTCGGCCCAGTAATTTAAAACAACCCAATTAAAACCGAATTCAATTAAAACTGGGAGGAAGGGATCAAGCTAGCCCTGCTAGATGGAATAGATGCGTTTTCAGGGCCCGACAAAAAGTCCGGAGGTCTGTTATCTTGCGTATCTCAGGGGGTAGGTCGTTCCAGAGGGCAGGCGCTGCCACAGAGAAGGCTCTCCCCCTGAGGGTCGCCAGCCGACATTGTCTGGCCGACGGCACCCTGACGAGGCCCTCTCTGTGCAAGCGAACTGGCCGGTGGGAGGCTATTGGCGGCAGAAGGCGGTCTCACAAGTACCCCGGCCCTAAGCCATGGAGCACTTTAAAGGTGGTTACCAACACCTTGAAGCGCACCCGGAAGACCACAGGAAGCCAGTGCAGCTCACGCAGGAGAGGTGTCACATGGGAGCACCCCAACGCTCCCATAATCCCCCGCGCAGCCACGTTCTGGACTAACTGCAGCCTCCGGGTGCACCCCAGGGGGAGCGCCATGTAGAGAGCGTTGCAGTAGTCCAGGCAGGAAGTGACGAGTGCTTGAGTGACCATGCGTAGGGAGTCCCGATCCAGAAAGGGGCGCAACTAGCGTATTAGGCGAACCTGATAAAAAAGTCCCCCTGGTCACGGCCGTCATGTGCTCTTCTAAAGACAGCCATGCATCCAGGAGGACGCCTAAGTTGCGAGCCCTCTCCGTGGGGGCCAATGATTCGCCCCCAATAGCCAGCGATGGCACCAGCTGGCTATATCGGGATGCCGGAAGCCACAGCCACTCGGTCTTGGAAGGGTTGAGTCAGAGCCTGTTTCTCCCCATCCAGCCCTGCACATTGGAACATCACTTCAAGGGCATCGTTGGGGTGGCCTGGGGTAGAGATGTACAGCTGGGTGTCATCAGCATACTGATGGAACTCCATCCCAAAGCCACGGATGATCTCGCCCAGCGCCTTTACATAAATGTTGAACAGAAGGGGCGAGAGGACCGACCCTTGTGGCACCCCACAAGTAAGGTGCCTCGGGGTCAACTGCTGCCCCCCTGTCAACACAGATTGCGACCGGTCAGAGAGGTAGGAGGAGAACCACCACAAAACGGTGCCCCTCACCCCCAGCCCCTCCAACCGATGCAACATGATACCATGGTCGATGGTATCAAAAGCTGCTGAGAGATCTAACAGGACCAGGATAGAGGAACAACCCCTATCCCGAGCCCTCCAGAGATCATCCACCAACGCGACCAATGCTGTTTCCGTGCTGTGCCCAGGCCGGAAGCCGGACTGGAGCGGGTCCAGATAGACAGCTTCATCCAGGTACTGGGGAAGCTGCCACGCCACCACACTCTCAACAACCTTCGCAACAAAGCGAAGGTTGGAGACTGGATGATAGTTAGCCAAAACAGCTGGATCCAGAGAGGGCTTCTTGAGGAGGGGCCTCACCACCACTTCTTTCAAAGCGGCCGCAGGACACCCTCACTCAAGGAAGTGTTAACAATCCTCTGGAGCCAGCCTCATGTAACCTCCCGGGAAGCCAGTACCAACCAGGAGAGACACGGGTCCAATAAACATGTGGTCACGTTCAGCCATCCCAGAACCCTGTCCACGTCCTCGGGAGCCACAGGATCAAACTCCTCCCAGATAACACTCTCAAGACCAGCCTCAATCATCCCATCTGGACTTACCCAGTCAGAGGCCAGGCCTTCCCGAATCTGAGTGATCTTGCCATACAGATACTGCACAAAATCCTCAGCTCGACCCTGCAAGGGATCATCCCGCGCTTCCAGATGGAGGAGGGAGTGGTTCACCCTAAACAGGGCGGCTGGGCAATTATCTGATGACGCGATAAGAGCGGCAAAATAGCTAGATTTCGCCACTTTTATCGCCACTAGGTAGGTCTTAATATGAGACCTCACCAGTGTCAGTCAGATTTGGAGCAGCTGGTCCTCCAACCACTCTCTAGGCGTCTTTTCCGGTGCTTCATCTCCCTCAGCTCCTCAGAGAACCAAGGAGCTAGGTGAGTTCGGTGCCGGGTCAGAGGCCGCAAAGGCACGACGCGGTCCAAAGCCCCGACAGCCGCACTGTCCCAGGCGGCCACCAAGTCTTCAGCCGAGTCATGAGCCAGAGTCTCAGGAAATGGCCCGAGCTCCATCTGGAACCTATCAGGATCCATCAGGTGCCTGGGGCGGAACCACCTAGGTGGTCCCGCATCCCTGCAGCGGGGTGCAGCGGTTAGAAAGTCCAGTCGAAGGAGCGAGTGGTCAGACCATGACAAGGGTTCGATGACTATATCCCCTATATCAAGGCCATTCAACCACTGACTAGAGACAAAAACTAAGTCCAGAGTGTGTCCACCCGTGTGAGTAGGGTCATGAATTAACTGAGTAAGGTCCATGGCCGTCATGGGAGCCATGAACTCCTGAGCCACCTCAGACGTTTCACCAATAGATGACAGGTTGAAATCTCCCATGACTAAAAGTCTGGGGGTATCAACTGCCACCTCGGCTATGACGTTGAGCAGCTCGGGCAGGGCCGTTGCCATGTGGCAGGGAGCCAGGTACGTGATCAACAAGCCCAGCTGTACTCCACGGCCCCACTTCACAAAAAGGGACTCATATCCGGCTATCAGTGGAACAGTGGTCTCCCTCGGATCAAGACCTTCCTTTATAATAACCGCCACCCCACCCCCCCGCCCCTGCCCTGAGCTCTCGGCTGATGGAATGCACGGAAGCCTGGTGGGCACATATCTACGAGGGGAACCCCCCCTCCTGGCCCAACCAGAACTCCATAAAACCTGCCAGGTCCGCTCCCCCCACCTAATAGCCCCCTTCTGGTTTCCTAAGGCCAGGTGCCCCTCTTTTTTTTTTTTTAATTTGATTTATATGCCGCCCTTCTCCGGAGACTCAGGGCGGCTTACAATGCGCTAAGCAATAGCCTTCATACTTTTGTATATTTATACAAAGTCAGCTTATTGCCCCCACAAACTGGGTCCTCAATTTACCTACCTTAGAAAGGATGGAAGGCTGAGTCAACCTTGAGCCTTGGTGAGATTCGAACCTGCAATAATTGCAGGCAGCTGATGTTAATAACAGGGCTTTAGACCACTGTACTATCCAAGGCTCTTCATACCCCCCTCCGCTGAGGTCAATCATCTCTGCAAAGGATCTTGCATTCTGCGTAGTTCAGCCCTCCATGTAGGGAGACACCCACAGTCTGCCCATCCTCCGAGTGAGATCAGCACAGAGAATCCCCAGCTTTGCAAAGGCAGTGAGCCCAGCAGCTCCAGGAGCAAGAGACTCACCACACTCAGCCTCGTCAGAACCATCTGAGCAATTTTTCCTTCCGTCACACTGCACGTTTCCTGGGGCTACACACTGGCCATTGTGGCAGGCAAAGGCCTCCCCTGGACACCTTCCTGTGAACATAACAGTGAGTGGCAGAATCGACTCCGGGGTTGTTCTTCCCCTCAGCACAGATGGGGGGGGGATGCATTAAGAGGAGTTCAGCCCTCATTGGGTTCAGCCATGGTGCTCAGCACCTCCTGTAATTGAGGCAGGAAATCTCTGCCCTTGGCAGCCTGGGCTTTTGGGGTAGCAGTTTGGCTGTTCTTTTCCAACCTCTCACTCCTGTCCCCAAATGCCCCTGTTCTTTGTGCACCATGCTAAGGCCAAATGGGCCCCCAGTTTCCAATGCTGCCCACCAGAGGGAGGGATGGAGCAGGGTCCCAGACCAGTTCCACGGTCGACCAGCCTACCTGACTTGAGCTCTGTGCTCGAGAAGGTGAGGTGCCATGGCCCTGCTGGAAAGAGGGGGGGATCAGAAGTGGGCTGCAGGTGAGCAGCACAGGAGAAACTAGGCTAATTAGGAGCACACACCACCCCAGTCAGCCTGGACCAAAGGGCCAGAAAGAGTGCAGGGATACCCAGGAGGGAAGCAGCCAAGATGGTGCCATAGGTGGGCACCCTGATGCCCTCGCCCACAGCTGCTGCCAGTCCCCGCCTCAGGATGTCCTCTTCCATGCCAGGGCTGGGCAGCGGTGTAGAAAAGCAGAGGTGGAAGCGGACAATGAGGCTGGCATTGCCCTCCCTGTCAAGCAGAAGCAAGAAGTCCTTACCCTCTCTTTCTGGCAGGAGAGTGGGGGAGAGCCTCCCCCCAGGCCCTTGCCCACCTGTATTGCAAGATGGTACACCTGAAGTAGCTGCCATCCAGGGGTGAGTTCTGAAAGCTGCTTTTGAACTGAACAGTCAGAAGAACAAGATAGCACATTGGCCTTGTTGCTGTGCCCATCAGACCCACACTCAAATGGGGGGGGGGGCAGTTTCAGAACAACCTCGCCACACGAAAAGATCCATGCCATCTGTTCAATCAACCAGTTAGCCAAAGTGGTGCCTGAGGCTTAGAGGAGGCATTGCACACCCCAAGCTGGCTGGCAGGATGAATTCCCTCAGCCCTCACCTGGGAACAGCCCAGGCAGCCATGGAATGTCTGACCAGTCTTGTGCGCCTTCCCAGGGTGGGGGAGAGGCTTCTCTCTGTCCCTGAGAGCTGCACTCCTGGGGAACGCTGAATGGACAGCCCTGCCTCAGGGATGGAACAGCATCCGGTGGCCCTTCCCAGTGGCTCGCCCATAGCTCATTGTCTTGAGAAGGGGGCAGGGGGTCCTTACCAGCTGTTCCAGAATAGGGGTCAGCAGGCGGGAGTAGCCAGTACTGGGCTGCTGCAAACTACTCCGGTAGGGGATCCCTCGCAGTTCCACCATGTGCTCAAAGTGGATTTCTTGCTTCCCAAGGAAATCTGCAGCAGGAGAGAGCCTCGATGCTCTGGGCCCCTCCAAGCACTGCCAGGCGCCTGGCCCACCCAACTCCTTCCCCCTGCCAGCCGACATGGTTGCTTAGCTGCCAGGGCCCTGCCAAGCTTTGGGGCTGTCTGTGATCTCGGCCATAAGAGGGCTACTGCTGAAAGGATGGGCAGGCCAGCTGCGGGTTTCTCTTGGCAGAGTTGCTGCAGAAGGGTCCTGGCACAAGATGAGCACCGAATTCAGATTCTCCTTGTCTAGCCAAGAGGTTCTCTGTCCCTGCCCTTTGCTTTGCAAAATTGCAGCCATCTCCAGAGGACACACATCCCTTCCCTCCCCACTGGCATCTTTACAATTTTTGCAAATAGCATGTTGCAAGTCGCCCACCCTGCTCCCATTTCCCCCAAGGCAAGCAATGAGGTTGCTCACTGCCTCCTTTCCCAGAGGGTGCCAGGCCCACCAGATTGGGTAGCGTGGGCCCACTCCAGGCCCCTCTCCTTAAACATGTTCAGCTAGTTCTGCCACCCAAGTACTGCTGGTCTAGGGAAAAAGGAGCGCAGCTGAGGTATGGGAGGGGCTGCTTGGGGCTGCTCTGTTGGGCTGACAAGAAGGTGCCACTACCAAAGGGCTTTTTCTTTGTCAGTCCAATGGTGCATACATTTTGTAGGGGAATTTAAGCTCCATTGGGGACCCCAGGTTGACCCCCAAACCCATTTCAAAGCAACTCACACACAAAGATGCCCACACACAGGGCTGTCGCGGTGCTCGTGAGGATGGTGGCCAAGGCAGCCCGGCTGCAGGTTCCACCACCAGCCAGGGGCCGTGCTGTCTGTCTGTCCAGTGCCGGCTTTGAGGTGATGCCTGGTGGTCCCATGGCTGCCTCACAAAGTAGGATGGACCTGGAGATGGAGAGAGAGCAGGACTGAAGTCCCCTCTCTCTGCGTTCTAGGCCTGGAGCCCTGAGGACCAGCACGGCCTCCCACAATGGCCTGTTGAGACACAGGATGTCCACATCTCAGGTGGGGGAACTACACCGATGCCTCCCTGGCCAGCAACAACTTCCCTGACTCAACTATGATGTCTCTGCAAGAGAGAGACAGATACAGACACACCTCATGGCCAAAATTACCTGAGGGAATTACATGGCGTCCATTTGAATGCCTTGTAACCTGCAGAGACAGCTCTGAAGGCCTCCGTTGGCCTCTGCAACCCTTTGAACGGAGAAGCAGGGCCCAGAGCCAGTTTGTAGTGTGAATGGCTGGTTATTGATTCATTATTTATTCCTTCAGTTCCCAGCTTTGCAAAGCCCCGCTGAGGTTTATAAGCCCAGTGACAACAATGAGAGCTGGTCTGGTGTAATGTTAAGGCATCGGGCTAGAAACCAGGGGTGAAATGCTCCTGGTTCGGACTGGATTGCCCAATTCGGTTGCAATGGCAGCGGGTGGTTCGGAGAACCGGTAGCAAAAGCCCTGCCCTCCCCCCCACATGCCCAGCTGAAAAAATGCTTTAAAAAAAAAAGTTGGCCACACCCATCCAGTCACATTACCCCCCACCAAGCGACGGCCACAGAACCGGTAGTAACAAATTTTACATTTCACCACTGCTAGAAACTGTGAGTTCTAGTCCTGCCTTAAGACAAAGCCAGCTGGGTTAGGGTTAGTGATGTCGTATCTATGTCCAATGTTTTTTTAATTTTGTATTATTAATAAAAAAATTTTTTAAAAAAAGACAGGGCCAGCTGGGGGACTCTGGGCCAATCATTCTCTTTCAGCCCTAGGAAGGAGACAATGGCAAAAACCTTGCCAGGAAAACTGCAGGGACTTGTCCGGGAAGTCACCAGGAGTCAAAAAGGTGCACATATACACACTAATGAAACAAAAACCCAATAACAATGTTAAAAATAAGATTTCAGGTTCCCCATCCCAGTTGTCTACCCTGCTCTCTGTCCCCTGAGGAGCATCAGTGTGGGGCCTTCCCTACAATGGGAGGGCTTGCCTCCAGGACTTCCCTCTGCAGTGCTCAGCACTTGCCAGCAAAGGCTGGGGAAGGGGGAGCTGGTGACTCCTGGGCTGGCAGGTGAGGCAGGACAAGGGTTGATTACAGATGCCAGTCTGCCAGGTAAGTTGCTCTGAAGAATTTGGTGGTGCCCCTGGGCCGGGGAGGAAGCTTCCCCACCCCCACCCCAGTGCCTTCCGATAAGCCAATTTCAGCTTCCTTCTGGCTTGCTGCTGGCTCACTTTCTGCCCATGCTGGGAGCTGTTCTCCCGCCAGGGGAACTGAGAAGCCTCTCCAGGGGGAGTCTTGCAGCGCATGAGCCAAGCCAAGAGTTGGCAAAGGCATCTTCTCTTCATGCCACATAAACAACTTTTGAGGGTTGCTAAGGCGGGAGGGGGGAGGAGAGGCCAAGAGAAATCTGATGCAGCAGGTAGCTCCTCCCAGCCCCCCCCCCACTGGCGGTGGGGGCTGTCTGCAAGGCAGTGAGAAAGGGCAGTCTGCCTTTGTGTGCCTGCGAAGGAGGGGGTGGCTGCTGCCATCTGTGAAAGGGAGGCAGTCCGGACAGCAGACAATGCCGGGCTTGATGGGGGCCTCTCGATCCCCCTGGCCTGCTTGCATGTCAATGAGCCGTCTAGGGACAATGCAGGGCAGGTGAGGCAACCTGGAGCCAAAATCCTTGGAGCCGCAACCTGGCCTCCTCCTCTCCTGCCCAGAGGCAGATTCCGGGCAGGGTCACATTTCAAAAGAGAGTGGGAGGGGGGACCAAACTAGGTTTGTTTGCATCAAACCTTGGTTAATGCAACTATGTATTATTTTCCATATCTATACTCCCCCACCCCAAGTGTTTTTCCACAAGTGCAGGATCTATTCCCCCTCCCAATCAATTGAGTGTTGACCCATCATTTGGGTTTGTTGCTAGAGCAGAGAGGGCCAGACTAGCCTAAAGTATCTTAGCTGCTCTGACACCTAGGTGGGACTAGAACTCACTGTCTCATGGTTTAGCCTGGTGCCTTAACCACTAGAGCAAACCGGATCTCTTTTTCTATGTTGGCAATTTTTGTCACCTTAAACCTCAGGTTGGAAGAGATCAGAGACTTTCAAGAGGAGGAAGGGGGAGCAGGTTTAGGTCCCCCTGCCAGCTAGGAAATGCAGGAAAGGGGGCAGTCAGGCCAGGGGACAGACTGGGGCTGCCACTCCCCCTGTGGCAGGCTCAGAAAGACCAGGGCTGATTTCTGATCAGCTCCCATGAGACCTTCATAAACGGGGGTAGGTGGGTGGGGAGTGGGCCCCCAGACAAAGTCCACTTCCCACCTGCCCTTTTGGGAAGTGGGAAGATTCTACTCCTGGGTCAGCTTTTTGACCAGGAACTCGCCCCACTCCCAATCTATGAGGAGGGGTCAATGGGCATGGGTCAGAAATTCAGTTCATGGCTTATGCTGCCTTGGGGACTCGCAGCTAAGGGCCCCTTTGGGCTCTGTTGTCCCTTCTCTGGGCATTGCCAGACCTGGAACTCATTGCTGCCAGCGAGCATCCCTTCTCTGCACACGTGTCTCCCTCCCCGGTTTGCATGGTCTGGAGAAACACCCCCACCCCACCCCACCGCATCCTTTTTGCTAGTTTTCCCAGGCTACACACCAAGTGACTTTCAACTTGCTCGGCAGTGCAGTCCCCTTGGTTGCCCTTAGCCCAGGCCCTGCCTTAGCTCTGATCTGGGCTGCCACCCTCCCGTCCAGACTGCACTCACCTCCTGAGCAGCCACTCCTACATGAAACAACTCCCGTCTGCTCTCATCCCCATCACCTCCCTGGCTCTCAGGATGGCTGGGGGGGGGGGGGGGGGAATCTCTTAAAGGGACAGGAGCCACCTGGAACTGCCTGGACAGGGTGGAGCAGAGTCAGAGACGTGACCAGGATTCAAAAAGAGTGGCAAGTTTGGTCTGCCATCTTTCTTGCTTGTCTACAGAGATGGGCATCGTTGTCCCAAAGGACTTTTTCCAAAGGCAGCTGGATTTTCTTGATTTTTTTTTCTTTGAAAACGTTTTGCTTCTCATCCAAGAAGTTTCTTCAGTTGAAGAAGCTTCTTGGATGAGAAGCAAAACGTTTTCAAAGAAAAAAAAAATAAAGAAAATCCAGTTGCCTTTTGGAAAAAGCACCTTTGGGGCTTCTTTCTTGCTTATTTATAAAATTGTCCCATTTATGCGGTCTTTACACCATACACCTCTCACTAGAGCATTCTAAAAAAATGGTGAAAACTCGAGGTCAATGCTTGTTAAGAGCAAGAATCCAAAACTAAAAGGACATCCCCACACGAGGACCCTCACCTGTCTACCTAGTGAGCCCCTAATGCCCAGAGGCTGCCAGGTCATCCAGGTCTTGAGCTGGGCATGTGGTATCAGAAGACCTGTTCCATGGCAGTCTCCCGACTCCCACCAGGGAGGCACTGTTTGATAAAGGGACCTATGCAGCTTCTTGGTGGGGTGGGCTGAATTAATCAGAGACCGATGGCCCTGCAGGTAAGTCAGGTAAGATTTGGCTGGCAACAAACAGCACCTTGACTACAGGGAGGGGTCTCAATGAGGAATGGAAGGCTGTTGCTGGCCATAACCTCATTGGTTTAACTGACACCCCTTCCACCTCGTCCCCTTCCTCTTTGAGAGATTCTCCTGACTGCCTGGGATTGGTTGACTGGAAACAGGCTCTCCACAGGCTCCTTTGGAGCAGCCCTAAGCCACCAATGAACATCCATCTGGGCAACCAGCACCTTGTCCTGGCTCATCTGGGCCTGACTCACAAACTCAGCCACACGCTAGACCTGGTTTTTATCCCAGGGCAGCACAAATAACTGTCCTTTGCCAGGGCTGGATCACTTCCTGCTTGGTGCCATTCCCTGTTGGGGGGACAAGCAGCTTCCTTCCAGGGGAATTCAGGGTTGTGCAGGCACAAGGCCAGATGGGGCAAGAGAGGCTGGCAGAGCGCACGGTGTGTGCTCCGCAGCCCACAGCCAACTGAGTGCTACTGTTAGGCAAGGTCAGAGTGTGAGGAAGAAAGCAGCTGGCCGTCCCCAACGGGCAGCCTCTGACCACTGCCTAACCCAGAACGTGGAAGGAAGAGAGCTGCCAGCCAGCCCTGGAGACTTAACATTCCTTCCTTCCTCCCTCAAGACGTAGCAGTGGTTCCCCTGCCACAAGCCTTGACTGTGTTGTCAAAATGTAGTGCCAAACGAATGTGATACTTCAACATGCAGATTTGTGACATAGCCACACAAGTCTACAAAAGGCTACCCCTTAAGGCAGCATTATAGTGAAGAGTTGGTGGCTTAACCAATTATATTGGGGCACTGTTACACACACACGACACTATTTTGCGACTTATCCTGCCAGTTACCTTAGCAGACAAAGAACAGGTGTCATTTACTTTTGTTTTGTTTGCCGCCTTCTGTTTACGGAATTGGTTTGCATTTATTATTTTATATAGCTACCCAATTTGTAAATTGTAACTAAAATAGGATTAACATGGCAGCTAACATAAAATTAAACACTCAAAAAAGATAACAGAATTACAGAGTTGGAAGGGACTTTGGAAGGTCCCAACCATTTTCAGGCATATGTCACATCTTAAAAGCATCCAGTGATGGGGCACCAACAACTTCTGTAGGCCTTCCTCCTGTTAATTGTTCTCACTGTAAGTTTCTCCTTAATTCTAGGTGAAAATAAGCCATGAGCACAATGGCGGAACCAGCAAACCATCTAAACAAGGGCCAAACCCAATCCGTCCAACAGCCCAGATGGGTTTCCCCATCGACCTGGCCCTGCACCAGGTGAGAATTCCCAAATGTTTGATGCCTGATGCAAACTGCCCGAATCTCCAGGATCCGGAGCCTGCCCATGGTTACTCCCAGGTAGGAGCAGGAATGCCTTAGCCACAGCCTCGGGGCACAAGTTCAGGAGACGTTCTTGAGCTGCTGACCAGGACTCGAGTCAGAAGACAAAGGAGGAAGGTGAGTGACTGCAAGTCGGCTGGAATCACACCCAGGGGCTGGGAAGCCCCCCCACCCCAAACAAAGTGGGGATGTAGCAAGTCTTGGGAGCCCAACTGACAGCCCCGGATTTCTTCTGCTTGTTCCCATGTCAGAGACCTGCTGTCCTCCCACCCCCACTGCCACTCTCCCCTCCCCACCCTGGGCTGAGATTTTTAAAAATGCAGTGAAAGAAGATGGCATTTTTAGGCTTCCTATGCACTGGACAGTCCTGGCTGCTGATGTCATCCCTTTTCAACCTGGACGGAGCCATCCACCCCACACACAATCAGGAAAAGGGTCCTGCCATGGCCCCAGATATGGGGAACCTGTAGATCTTCTCCATCCCCTGACAGACCCTCCTTCCATAAAGGCTGAGCAAAAAAAAATTAAGGCGTAACATTTGGGCAAGAGCAACTCAAGTTTCATCAAGTTTATTTTTTAACCTGCTTCGGTAAAATAAAAGTTCCATGTACATTATTTATAAAATGGCTTAAATTAAGGCAAAATCCTGTAGTATCTAAACAAGTGCCTGTCGTTCTGCATGAGAGAGAGAGCCAGGTCCACTGACCAACACCCCCCACCCCGGGGCTGGCTCCCTCCAATTGCTCCAAGGGATCGGGATAAACCTCTCTGAAACACGGCTGTCGTGTCCCTTCCTCGGCTGACAGCCAACAGAACAGGGACCGGCCAGCGACTCAGCAGAAGCCAGTAAACCTTTAATATGCAGGCTTGTAAAGCTACATCTTACAGTCCAGAGAACAACAAAAAAAAAGAAGAATGCAAACACACTACACTGAAACACAAAGACAATACAGAAGCCCTCTGGCCCAGGATGCCTAGGAGGAGAAGCTGAAGGGGGACCTGACACTCCCCATGTTAAGACTATTGTCCCTGGAAGGCTGCCGGTTCCCCCCCCCCCCCCCTCTGCTGCCTCAATGCCCCCCACCCCCACCCCAGGAGGGCCGGGGGAGCTGCATCCATTTCCTTTCCCAAATCGCCTGTCAGGAACCTTCTCCTTGAGTCCCAGCTGAGCCAGAAGAGAAGGGACCCACTAACCCTAGACCGCTGCCTCACCTCCAGGAATTCAGCAGACTAAAACCCAGGGCTGCAGCACCGAAGCAGGGCTCCGGCAGTCACTTTGCAGGAAGACTTCTTGCCTCTCGCATGGCCTTGTTCCCTGGAAGTGGCCTCGAGGCAGCCACAGGCCGGCCATAGGCAGAGGCAGCCACTTCCATGAAGAGCTGCGGGCGTGGCCTTGATGGTCTGAAGTGACAGCCCAGAGAGCTGTGAAAGGCACCCCACTTCCTCCTGAGCTTAAGGGGCCAGCAATTTGGGGTGCCGTGCCCCAGGGTGTTAGTCTGCAGGCCCCAACAGCCCTTCCTTCCAGCACACGAGCCCCCAGAAGAGACAGACAGAACTAAAAGCCTGCGGAGACAGAGTGGACACGTTCTTTTTGAGACCGGCTCGTTCCTTGAGGACAGAGTGAGTGGGTGGCCCCTGGGAAGGACAACCAGCCCTGCAGCGCCTTCCACGGAGAGATGAGTTTTAAAAAGAGGAAACTGTTGGAGAAGAGCTTCTTCCCAAACAGCCCTACTTATGCTAAAGCGATTATCATGGCCACACAAGTGCAAATACTGCCTAGTTTGTTTGTTTTTTTAAGATATTAATACTAACCAGCAGACTAAAATAGGGAAAGGAAAGGCATCTGCTTGCTGATTTGTCTTTTAAATAGTTGCTGAACTTCTATTCGAACCTTCGTAAAAGCACCATATTCAAAAAGGAAGGGGATTTGGTATGAAACGCAGATGGCTGCCCTCCAAAGTCCAACCTGGGAGTCTCCTAATGGCCCAAGAATTGACATTGTCCCTCTGAGTGAAACCCACAGGGGACCAAACCAGTCCTCAGCTGCACTGGAGGAGGGAGGGGGCCGGGAGAAGATGGGGGGAGGGAGTCTAGCCAGACTGACTATGCTTGGCTGGGGGGCTCATCTGTCCCGGAGCGTCATCTTTCAGAGGGTCATCGGGCGACTCTCCCCATGGCCGCTGGGTTGGCGGCTGGTCGGGCTGGGGCTCAGCAGCGTCCGTCTCCTCTTCCTTCGCCTCTTGCTCCTCCTCCAGGAAAGGGGCGCGTGGCTCCTCCTCCTCGCCCACGGGGGTGCTGGCGGGCTCCCTGGGGAGGGCAGTGGAGGCAGCTGCTTCTCCGTCGGCCTCTGGATGGGATGCTGGAGGTACCCCTCCTTTCGGGGGAGCAGGGCAGCTGACGGGGGAGACGACTAAGGGTGGATGAGGTAGCTCTTTCTGCGTATAGAAAAGCATAGGTCAGGATCACAGGGTAGAGAGAACTGACCCCCAACAGCATCTGGACATGGTGGGCCAGAGGCTCTCAAGACACCCCCTAAATCCTAGACCCCGGGGAGCAAGGAGGATGGCTGAGAGCCCCAACCCAACCGGGCCTTTGCTTGAAAGCGCAGCCCCCTCCCCCTCCTCCCCTGCTCCGGTTCAGCTTTGCTGCTAGAAGAAACCCTGCGTTGGGCAGCACCCATGCCCATTCGTCAGGAGCAGCAGCCAAAGGCCCCAGTCAGTCTTTAGGCTTCTCTTGCCATTCCCTGGCAGCGGAAGGTGAAGAAAATAAGAGGGTTGCTCAGCCCTGAGGGCGAGGGCGGAAAGGGGATGGTGGTCTGGGCTGCTTTTCACCACGGCATGTGCCACACCACACACACACACACACACACACACACACACACACACACAGAGTGATAACTTTCTGGGTTACCAAATAAACTGGCTTTGGACAGTTCAGTTCTGCTCTCTCATCTTGCAAGGAAACCGAGGACTTTTCAGCATCCACAAGCGCCTCAAAGAATCTCACGTTCCCAGAGTTTGGGGAACAGGAGGGGCTCTCACTTGCCAACCAAGCTCTTTAACCTTTGGCCTGAAGGCCCACCTCTCAATTTAAGGAACAGTTCAGCCCAATTAATTCTATGCTCATCCCCAAAAGGGAGAACCTGACCAAGCTTTGCTCTTCTAAAATCTCCTCCCCCCCCAACACACATACCACCACTGTCTATTGCAGCACCAAGTCTTGTGTGTGTGTGTGTGTGTGTGTGTATGTGTGTGTGAGAGAGAGAGAGAGAAGGGGGGGCAGCCACAACCGCAGCACTTGAGAAAGTACAAGGCTGGAGATGGGATGGAGGAGAAGGGAGGGAGGGAGAGACAGACAGAGAGAGAGAGACAGAGAGAGAGAGACTAGCCTTCGCTTCATCACACTTTTCTTTTTGCTTATTGATTTTATTATTCAATTGTTCTGAGCCACCCTGAATCGTGCAACATACAATAATAGCTGGGTAAAAATCCCAAATTGGGTCTGGCTGATGACGGAACCAACCATAAAACTCCACTGCACTGCACTCCCAGGGAAACACCTAAGGTCAGGGGGCGACTGTGATGCACCAAGCCCCCTCCCTCTTGAACAGGATTCACGGGACACACAGAATCACTATTTTGGCTTTCCTGAGCACCCCCACATCCGCTTCCACACTGGACCAGGTCAACTGACCATACATAAGCCCCCCCCTCCCCCATCACAGTCTGCCACTGTTTGCCATGTTCCCTAGCAAGTGGCTTGGGCTTCTGACATAGGGAGGGTGGGAGGCCTTGCCCTGCAGGGTGAGAGGATGAGGGGGCTTGGCGATTCCCCTTGTCCCCTCCCTCCCTCCCTCCCACCCTCCATCCAGAGAAGCCCCCCACCGTCCTAGTAAGCTGGCTCCACCACCCGATGACTCTTAGGAACTCTTTTCTGAGATCCAAATGGTGTCTTCCTCGTTTCTCGCCCTAGCCTTTAGGGCCGGGTTTCTCAGAGGGGGTCCCCCAAGACCTTCTCAAAGGTCCACAAAATCAAAATTATTTGACAGCCTACGTTGAAAAATAAGATGCATTAAAATCTCATCAATCACGAGAAGCAGTAGTTGCAGCGAACGCCTCCATTTTCAGCACTTTTGGGGTCCTCCATTATTTCTAAAAGCGGGAAGGGGCCACGAAAGAAAGAGAAGCCGAGGGTAGCTCTGAGCGGGTCCAAGTCCAATATTAAATACATCCCACCCACTCTGCTCCTTCCCCCAGCCTCCGGCCATTTAAAAATACTTGGAATGGCTTGGAAACAGGGCTGCTTTGCTGGGCGGACCCCTCCCCCCCTCTGCAGGATCCCCCCATCCCCCAGAAAATGGCTTTTTCACCCCAACCTTTTGCATCGAGAAGTGCACTGCACCTGCCCCCAAACCAAAGGCCTGGCTTTGACAGAAGAGGAGTTGAACATGAAGGGAGAACAAAGAGGCAAAACCTCTACTCAACTTTAATTCTAGTTAGGGACTCGCTAGATTCATATCAAACTGGTATTCACCACAAAGCCGCTGCCCGTCCAGAAAGTGGCCAGCTCCCTGCGCCACAGGGCCACGAGGAGGCTGGTGAGGAGCGTGCAGGGCACCAGGTAGAGGAGTGCTGGCTGGCCCTTCCGCATCCAGGCCAGGGCTGCAAAGGTCGCCAGGAGGCCGATGCCATAACCTGCAGGGAGGAGGAAGTGACAGGGATCTCTCTCTCTCTCTCCCGCCCAGACCAGACCCCGGCTAGAAAGCCAGGGATGGGGTGAGGAACCCAGACCCCAGCCAAAAGGAAAATAGAGGGAAGCCACCCCCTTCTCTGCCAGCCTCTTGGAAGCCACAGGAGGGCAGAGGCAGAGCTCCAGCCCTAGCAGATGCTGCCCCAAGGCTCCCTTCTGTGCAGGGCCGGCCGGGGGACAAGATTGGGAAGGCTTTCTGGGTGACTTCATCCCAGGGAAGGTTCCATCGGTGGGGAAGATGCCAGCTGAAGGCTGCTGGGTTGGGCCTAGAGGGGCAGCCCCTCAGCCTTCAGACAAAGGGGGAGGCAACACTGGCAGCATACATACCTATGGTGCAAGCTACGAAGTACACTCTGGACGACTGGACTTGAATATCAAACCGGTGGCAATAGGCCACAAGCAGACCTGCGCGGGGAGGGGAGGGGAGAGGAGACGAGAGGAAGAATTCCTTCCTTTCCTAAGGAGCTCCAAGTGGAGTCAAGGCTGTCCACACGGAGGCAGGTAGGGACATAGGAGTGCACTTCCCCAACCCCCCAGACCCTGGTTCTAGGCCCAGGGTCAGCAAAGACACCAAACTCAAGAAGGGGGCAGCCAGGAGGCCCAGGGGCCTGCTTGCCGCACATGGGCAGCCTCCTCCAGAGCCCCCTGGCCAAGCAGGGAGGGAGGGAGGGAGCGGGGGCAGGTGCTCGTGCTGCCCTGAGCATCAGGCCGAACCTGGTGGTTGTTGGTTGGGGGATTGGGAGCTCCTACCTGGTACCAAGATGTCCCCAAATCCCAGGAGAGAGAAGGGTCTGTCGCAGAGGGCCAGTGGGGAGAAGTTGAGCCGGGGGACCTTGAGCACCATGGGGAGCTTTGGAAACGAAAAAGGCATCGATTCTACTGGGAAAGCGGCTCCACCTCCACCAGTGCCACAGGACCTCCCCCACCCGGGCTCAAGGAGCCCAAAGGGTCAGCCCCACTGGAAGCCCACCGGAAGGCCGAAGGTATTTTCTTGACAATGGCTGTAACAACCAAATCTTGCAGGCCTGACTGTGCAGGGTCTCCTCTGTCCTCCCCCTCCCCCTGGGTGGGCCTCGACCAAACATTATCTTGTTCCCCAACCAGTGCCGAAAAGAGCTCCGGCCCCTTGTGCTCAGTTACTCAGCCTGTTGGCTCATCGGTCTGTCTCTCTGCCCCAAGGGGAAGATGGAAGAACCACGACTGACCCAAAGATGGGTCTCTCCCCAGAAGGGCTGCCTGCAGCTGGCCCCTCTTTGCGCATGGCTCCAGAGCAGGCTGGGCAGGACACACAATGCCAGGGGGTCTGCATTCGGAGCACAGCAGGGGGCTCCCGAAGGATTGGCAAACCCAGCAAAATCTCAGCCCTCCCAAGGTCAGTTACGCTGCCCGCATCCGACTCTTTCCTCATACCAACTGTGACTTGGGCATTCTTAGGGAACCCGAGACAGCTTCCCCTTCCCGGGCCCTTTTCCCCTTCCTGTTTTTGAGCCTCCCCACTTGCCCTGGGGCAGCCTCTACTCACCTTTTCACGAGTGGATGAGTCAGTCGGTCCAGCAGCCACTTCCACCATGATGCTCTCCCCCGTCTGAAGGGATCAGGGAGGAGGACAAGGTCAGCAGTCCCCAAAGCCTCCCGATGACCTGGAGAGCGCCCCAACCCCACTGAAAACAGCCTTGTGTCCTCCTCCTCCTCCCTTGGGGACTGAGCTCCCCAACCTCTAAACAAGAGAGCAGAAGAGCTGAGCGGTGGACAAAGAGCAGGGGCTCCCTGCCCTGGCCAGCAGCCTCGCTGGGCAGCCCTCTCAACCATCTGCCCTTCAGAGGTCTCAGATTCCCAATCCTGGTTAGTTCTGGCTTGCATGGATGGATCTGGCAAGGGGCGGTGGGACGATCAAATCCAAGCAGCCGGAGGGCATCTGCTAGCCCTTTCTCTGGGTCCTTCCTTCTCCTGGCTACCTCTCAGCCCTCTGGCTTTCTCCTCCCCAGATCAGGAAGCCTTCCGAGGCAAGACTGCCCAGCCAGCCAGGGGTGTGAAGGGGGGGGGGGGGCTTTTAATCCAATACACTTCTCCTTCCCTGACTGCCCAAGGCACAGCGGCTCCTCAAAGGAGGGTGGGGAAACAGTGCACCCACCTTGGTTAGATATGGAGTGATGAAGACGAAAAAGACATCATACACGAAGAGGACCAGAAGGAGCAAAGTGCAGCCCTGGGGAAGAAAAGGCCCCAAGTCAAAAAAGGCCCCAGCTTCCACTGCAGATTGCTCAGGCCCCGCCTCTTTTGAAGGGTGGGGCAGGGCTTGGGAGATCCTGCTCCAGGCCCCCTGGGAAGCTCTGCAGGGAGGAGCTGGCTGTTCTGACCTAGGCTTCCCCAAAAAGCAGGAAGCAGAATCCTGGTCCCGACAAAACCCCTTTTATTAAACAGTGAATTCCTCCCATTCACCTTCAGCAAAGGGAGAATTTACAGTCAAAGACCTTATCTGGCTTGGAGAGTTGCCAGGCCGATATCTTCAAAACTTGGCAAGGAGTCTTGGAGAGTCACGAACCAATTAAGCAAACTAACTGTCTCTTGCAAACTCCACGCCCCTTTCACTCCTCTTTTATTCCCTCTGGGAGGGGCCATTCATCGTCCACCTGTGGCCTTACTCCCAAGTAGACTCTTGTTCTTTAGTTGTTCCCTTCATCTGGCAACTCTGCGCATGTGCACACTGGGAACAGGCTCCAGCTGTTCGTCTGCCTCACTGATGTCTGACTCCGAAGGCAGCCGATAACTGGCAACTGGCCCTGGCCCCCTCCCTGCCTCCGACGCAGGGCCCTCATCAAAGCCTTCCCCAGACTCCAGGACTGGCCCATGTTCCTCCCCAACCTCCTCACTGTCCCAATCCGCTGCCAGCTCTGCTGGCTGCTGGCGGGCCACAACACTGGCTTGGTCAATTGTGCCCGACTAGATAGGCTTTCTGTCCTTCTGTTTATAGCAGCATCTGGAGCATCTGGTTTGCAAGCACCACTCTCTTGCTCCAGAGCAGCAGAGAGGCGCTCCACAAGCCCCTCTCTGCCTGCTGGTCTGCCCAGCTCAGTTCATCTCCCGTGGCCAACTGGTAACCATTCCGGGGCTGCCCCCTCCTGAGGACGGGAGTGCCTGGAAATCCCCAGCAGTCCTTGGTATGCCTGCTGCCCTGCCCTGCCCTGCTCTAGTCAGGAACGCCAGAGCCTTCAGGCTCTGTCCTGGGGTCTCGTGTTGCTGCTGGGAGGGAAGGAAAAAAGAGCAGGCGGTTCTCAGCAGTCTCTGGGGAGGGCAGAAAGCGGGCAGGAGGCCCATCATGGCTGTCTCACCTTGAACGTTGGCAATCGGATGGTTTTCAGCATGTAGAGGCAGAAGGCAATCCCCAGAGCGTCTTGGAGGATCCAGGCCCACCTGGGGAGGAAGACCCACCACATGTGGCTGACCCTTTCTGCCCTGAGGAGGTCTTGCGCCATAATCATACCCCCCCCCCCCCCCACAGGCTCTCCCTCTTGGCTCACGCACGGGCAGAACAGGCCTCTCTGGGTCTGACCTAACCAGAGTCTTTGTGTGGGTTGCAAATCCCTGGCGGCACCAGTCACTCCGGTTTTGCCTCCTGCACAGCCTCTGCTGTGCTGACCGCAGAAGTCGTGTGGCAGAGATGGAGAGAGGCTGGCTCTCACCCAAAGCATGCTGGGAACGTGCTGG
This sequence comes from Ptyas mucosa, assembly GCA_012654045.1. Taxonomy (NCBI): domain Eukaryota; kingdom Metazoa; phylum Chordata; class Lepidosauria; order Squamata; family Colubridae; genus Ptyas; species Ptyas mucosa. The sequence continues at coordinate 547,905 of WNWU01000094.1, forward strand.
AGGCCCTTGAGTCCAGGGGTAGAGGGCTGCCTGGGGCAATCCCAGTACCTCTCCTCCCGCCCCCCTTCCTCAGGAGAGGAGACACCCTGTGAGGCTTTCTTAGAAGGCCAGCATGTTGCCAGCAACATTTCAGGAAACTGGGAAGCAGACGGGGGGGGGGGGGGGGGGGGGGGGGACACAGGGCGGATACACCAGACTTACTGGTCTTCATTTCGGAAGAGACCCCAGACCAGGCTGATAGCAACGCAGAAGGCGGCAAGGAGCAGCATCCGGACTTGGGGCCGTTTGTGGAAATAAGGCCAGTTGTTACTTGGAACGCTGAAAGCAAAGCAGAGGGTAGGGCATGGGCATCGCCTGGCAGGGGTAGTGGGCACAGAGGAAGGGGAGGAAGCAGGCTGTGCGGCAGGAGTGTGTTAGTGCATGAGACAGTCTCCAAGCACTTCCCTTCTGAAGGGGGGTTTGGGTTTCCTGCACCCCCACCCCCCCAATCTCGCACCCCTATACCCTCCGGTCTGGGGTAGCTGAAGGTGGGTTAGTAAAATGGACCCCAAGGGAGACGCCAAACCACTGGGAAAGAGTTGGCTGCTCTGTTTCCAGCAGTCCCTGTCTGAACGTGGCCCATAACAAAACCACATGTGCCAAACTGACAGCTGAAAGGCCAGAGCCTGGAGAGGGTCCCTGCCACCCTGTAGGAGCTGCTCGGGCCAAAAAGCTCCTTCCCCACCGGATCCATCAGCGATCCACCTACCGGCACTTCCCGAGGGGGAACCTTCGTACAAATGGGGAAAGGCAACTGTAGAGGCCGATAGAAGCGGCGAGGCAGAAAATCCCAATGATGGCGTACACTGAAGAGGAAAGGAAGAGGGAGGAAAAGCCTTCGGAAGCGGCCCTGGTAGTCAAACCAAGCCAGGGATTAGCTTGGCTATAAATTTGGTTTGGCTATAAATCCGTGGCATTTATAGCAGGATGGGAGTCCAGCTGTCCTGCTCCCCCCCCCAAAAACCCAGCCCTACACCTCTCACTCCCCCCTCGCCTTGGTGAAGCCAAAGCAACGTCCTTGCAAGCAGAAGAGCCTCATGGTGGGCCTTGATTCTGCCGTCGGCTGAAAGGGACCAGAGCTGCTCTACTGGGTTGAAACCAAAGGCCCCGTGTCTGGAGAAAGCCTTGTCAGCTGAGGAAACAGGGCTCACCTTCCAGGTGGGAAGGAAGGCGGGCCCCATCTATCGTTCATGATAGGCTGGGGAGGAAGGAAAACTGACATTTTGGCCAGAGTGATATTGGCTTCTTTTAGGCTCAACCAGAGGAGCAGGAAGGGCGCTTGCCAGTTCCTGGAAGGATCTGCAGCTTCCCAGGGATTCCCCTTGTCAGGCCTTGAGGGAGGGGGAATTGATGGACACCCCCACTTCACACACATAGACACCGCAGATCCTTAGGCTCCCAGGAAGCCAGTCTTTCACTTGGAACACCTGGTTCTTTGAGGGGCTCTGGTCTGGATGCAGGAAATTGGTCTTGGTCCCTGCAGCCTCTTCTGGCAGGGCAGGGAAGTACCTGGACGGCCGTTGCTGACCACGGTGCCCATGAAACTCTGCCCAAGGAAGCCCTCACAGGGTCTGAACCAGGGTCCCAGCAGCAGAGAAAGCCTGGGCTGCCCAGGCCAGGCCAGGCTGCCTCCATTCCTTTTTTTTAGCCCCCGGGAACCTGAAGGGGTGGATCCTGGCCAAAGTATCCCAGCCTTTCCTCCACAGAAACAGAGCCAAGGTGAACCCAGAGACACCAGGGGCCAAAGAGCATAGAGACCATGGCCCTCCTCCCAGTCAGTACCTAGTTGATCATAGAAGTAATACAGGAGGACCAGCATAGAGCAACACATGACCACAAAGACGCCGATCATGACCGGAGTGACGTCCACTGTCTCGTCTTCTTGCTTCTCAGCCCCATCGTCCCGCTTGTGTTTCATGTAGCGTCTGAAAAAGAGAGGGGTCCTCAGCAGAGGCTGCCCCCTCCCTCTTTCATCCAGGAAGGCTGAGGGCTCCGGCTGTCCTCCTCCTCCTCCTTCCCGCCGCCCCTGCTACAGACATGAGGCCATTCAGCTGCCACCCGGTCTTAGGGGGCCTTCGGGACAGTCCTGGCCCTTTCCTTGGGGGCTGCAGCCGGACGGCTTTCCTGCTGCGTTTGGTCAACTGCGGGCAGTGGCTGGGTGGGCAGCCTTTTGATCCAGTCAGCTGGGCTGGATGGGAGGGACAGGGTTCCACAGGACTGCTTCTTTTCCACTGCCCGGTCTTCCAAGCAGACGGGGTTTCATGAGTGGATGTTTTTTGGAAGTTGTATGAAAGCAAATAAATAAATGAAATTACTAAGACATTTAAAGCTTCCTTTCCAGAAGATGTGCTGGTGAACTGTGGCTCAGAAATCCTGCTGGCTTAACAACCCCACCCCGTTCAGAAGCAAGACACCCCCGGCTGAGGGACAGGAAGCGGGGATGCTTCCTTCTGTTCTGCTTATGGGCCTCCTGAGGCCATTAGAAGTGTAAGGAAGAGAGAGCAGGGGGGAGACCGTGGGGCAGAGCAGCTGCTTCCTGCTAATAACCCAACAGAGGCCAATAGAAAGGGCAGGAGACCAAGACACCCCCCCCACCCCCACCCCAATTCATCCCATCCTTCAAGGCTTTGTCTCTGCACTTACTTTTTCACATCTCTGCTCCCGGCCCAGTATCCACCCACGGCCACCGTGCCCACCGCCATGACAAAGATGATCACCATGTTGTAATCTAGAACGGGCTCGCCGGGTGCGTACATAGCCACCTTGGCCGAGTGACCAAAGCTCTACAGGGGAGAGAGGGAGGGAAGGAGAAAGAAAGAAAGAGTAAATGAGTGCTCCTGACCATCCCAGGAAAATGATAACCTCCAGTGATGGAGTATCAGAAGTGGTACTCACCCGGTTCGGACCGGTTTGGATGAACCAGTAGGGGAAATTAAAACTGGTTTGCTGAACCGGCAAATACCATCTCTAGCTGGCCCAGCTCCTGCCCGTCAGGTCGCCGCTTGCCCCCGCCCTATATATGTTGCCTTTGCCATGCAGCCCAGCTAAATGCCTCACCTCTGCACCTCACCTGCTCTGCTCACCAAAGGTAAGCATGCTACCCGCTCGCCCTTCGCCTCAGGTCAGGGCCCAGGGCGGTGTCATTCCCCGAGGACCTGGTTGGAGCTTCCACCAGCTCCTCGTTCGCCCTGGCCAGGGAATGCGCCATTCCCTGGCCCCCGCCTTCCCCAGGGCCTCCGCCCACCTGCCGCCTGCTCACCCTAATCCTAACCCATTGCCTGCCAGTCAGTGTACGCAGCCACACTACATTGCCAGGCCTGGCAAGGAGAACAGCCTGCTGTGCTGGAGGGACAGCATTGGAGGAGAGCTGTTCGGAAGGCAGCTGAACTGCGGTGTCCCTTTAAGGTACTGGGGGGGGGGGGGGGGGGGAGCACCATAAACGACAGGCCACAGGAGCTGCCTTTTATGCTGGTTCTGTGGGCATGGCTTGGCCTAAGGAGATCAACAGCCTATATCAAGCTGTGCATAATTATTAGGCAGCTTCTTTTCCTCAGGCAAAATGGGCCAAAAAAGAGATTTAACTGAAAGGTCAAAAATTGTACAAAGTCTTTTAGAGGGATGCAGCACTCTTGAAATTGGTAAGATATTGGGGCGTGATCACAGAACCATCAAACGCTTTGCTGCAAATACTCAACAGCATTGCAAGAAACGTATTGAGAAAAAAAGACACAAATTAACTGCCAAAGATTTGAGAACACTCAAACATGAAACTACTAGGAATCCATTATCCTCTAGTGCTGTCATATTCCAGAACTGCAACCTATCTGGATTGCCCAGAAGTACAATATGTTCTTGTACTTCTGCCCAAGGTGTACATGGCCAAGGCAGGGAAGGCTGAAACCCGACCACCACTGAACAAGTTACATAGGTTGAAATGGCAAGCCTGGGCCAAGAAATATCTGAAGACAGATTCTGCAAAGGTTTTATGGACTGATGGAACGAGAGCGACTCTTGATAGACAAGATGGATGGGCCCATGGCTGGATCAGTAACGGGCACAGAGTTCCACTTTGACTCAGATGCCAACAAGGTGGAGGTGGGGTACTGGCATGGGCTGGTATTGTGAAAGATGAGCTAGTTGGACCTTTTCGGGTTGAAGATGGACTCAAAGTCAACTCCCAAACCTGCTGCCACTTTTTACAAGACATTTTCTTCAAGCAGTGGTACAGGAAAAAGTCTGCATCTTTCAGGAAGACCATGATTTTATGCTCCATCACATGCATCGCACTGCGTGGCTAGCCAGTAAAGGCCTTAATGATGAAAGAATAATGACATGCCTCCCTTCCTCGCCTGACCTAAACATTATTGTGGGCCCTTCTTAAACAGGAACAGAGGTGCACACATAGATATTCTTCTGAGAAAGCCTGGAGGGGAGGAGCTCTGGAATCCAGGGGAGCCACAGGGGTATCAGGAGCACCCCATGGCTTTGTCTAACCAATTCTGGGACCGTGCCCTTCTCGTCTTCTGAGCCTAAATGTTGACCATCCATCCTCTTATAGCACGGGTGAAATTAACTTACCTGCCCTACCAGTTTGCAAATGTGCGCGTGCCATTGTCCAAACATGCACAAAGCCTTCTGCACATGCGCAGAGGCTAAAAATCATCACAAAAAAGCAACGTCATGACGTCCGCGTGGGTGGGTGGAGCTTCCCACAGCCACCGCTACTGGTTTGCCTGAGCCGGATAGAACCCCTGTCTTATAGTGACCTTTTTCTTTGGCCATTTCATCTAACATTATTTTTGGGGGGTGATATCTCTTGTTCCAGATCTAGCAGGTCTTCTACCTGAATTCAGAGGCTGATCCTCTCTTTCCGGAGCTCTCATCACCATCTTTACGAGGGCTGCCATTTTTGTTTACATCCATATCTCACAATGCTTGTCATGTCCTTCTTAGGAATTGCCTCCTCTTTTGACTTTAGTCAGGGAGCTTTCTATGGTCTATATTACAACTTCCCATAGTTTGAATTACAGGTAGTCCTTGACTTACAATAATTGGACTGAAATTTCTGTTCCTAGGCGATGCCTGAGTGATACCCTATTTCATGACCTCTTTGCCAGGGTCCAGCAAATCGCTTGGTAAAGTGAATCCGGCTTCACCCTCGCCATGACCCCCCCTTGGAAAGTCGTAAGTGTCCCTCAATAACCCCAGGACGCTGCAACTGTTGTAAGTACATGCTGGTTACCAAGCATACAAATTTTGATCACGTGACCATCAGACTGTTGTGATGGTCATAAGGATGAGGAGTTGTCATAACTTTTCAGCACTCTCATAATTTCAAATGGTTATTAAGCAAATGAAAATTGAAGACTACCTGAAGTCTCCTTCTGGTCTCTTATCTTTGTTAAGCAGACAATCCTCACACAATAGATCCCCAAACAATCCACTTGGGGGGAAAAACAGAATAACAGAGTTGTAAGGGAACTTAAAGGTCTTCTACTCCAACCCCCTGCTTAGGCAGGAAATCTTACACCACTTTCCCACAAAGGTATTTAAAACTCTTTTGTTGCCTTTTTAAATTTCCCCAAAAACCCAGTTTTGACTGGTTGCCTATTTCTATTTAAATCTTTCTTTGTTTACTCTTATCTTACAACAAAGTGGATATCCACACCTCATCAAAAAGTGCCTGATCACTCAACCCAAAACAGCACAACCAACACAAGTCGTAAAAAGGATCACACTACATCAAAAGCATCTCAGGAACCACCAACAGACTATTACAACCACATGGAATCAGCACAGCACACAAACCAACTAAAGCCAACCCCCTCCCCCCAAATGTCCTAAATAAAAAAGACCCAGCAGCCCCAGAGGAAAAAAACAGGAGTCATCTACCACATACAATGCGATGAGTGCAACCACCGGTACGTAGGGCAAACATGCAGAAGACTGGCAGAACTCATCCATGAACTGCAACGAGCAGTCAGAAAACACAATGAAAACTCTTCGATTTCACAACATATGGATAGATGTAACAATAATTTCAACTGGGAAACTGTGACCATCCTAGACCAAGCCAAGTCCAAAAATGCCAGGGGATTTCTGGAAATCCGGCACTCTGACAAATTGGCCATCAATGGGACACATAAATGAGACCTACATCCTGTGCAAAAGAGACACTCAGCAAGGCCAAAAAGGGAAAAAAAAGATAAAAGAGCCTTGGTGGCACAGCAGATTAAAGTGCTGTTAAGTAACACCAGCTGCCTGCAATTACTGCAAGTTCGAATCTCACCAGGCTCAAAGTTGACTCAGTCTTCCATCCTTTCGAGGTAGGTAAAATGAGGACCCGGATTGTGGGGGCAATAAGCTGACAATATAAGAGTTTAAGAGTTTATTGGATTTCTATACCGCCCTTCTCCCAGAGAGTCTCAGGGCGGTGTACAGCCACATTTAAAACACATGAATTTATAAAATTTAAAACCAATTAAAACGAATATATACAATTTGGCCCTCAAATTAAAACATACATACATCCACCGCTTGGGGGGGGGGGCGGCAAAGCCCTACTAAGCAGGTATATACAAAAGTATGAAGGCTATTGCTTAACGCATTGTAAGCTGCCCTGAGTCTCCGGAGAAGGGCGGCATATAAATCGAATCAATAAAAAAAACCACTTCCCCACCAACAATCGACACACTGATAAATTCCCAAGATTAACATCAAGGTTTGACATATCTATTATTATGGAATGTTTTTTTCAGCTTCCCTATGGGACATCCCCATCATTGCCCAGCTTAGGCATTTAAATCATCTACAGCTCCCCCTGCTCAGCTCTTAAATAACAGACAGGTATAAATATTTTAATGAAATACATAAACATAGAGCTAAAAGAGCATTCTTCCCCAGAAACAAATGAGTTTTAAAGCATGCTTAATTTTTCAAAGAGAACATATAATGCTGCCCCCATCCCAGTTAACCAGACAACAACAATTGTTTCTATACCGTGCCATTTAGTTTTTCTTTTTGCCAGAAACTAACCCAGGATCAATTCTCCTCCACCTTATGAAGGTGGCTACGGAGGCCATTAAAAAACCCCTGCAAGAGGCCCAACTGTCTTTTTGCCACTGAAAGGAACTGAGCAAAGCTTCACTGGAGAAAGGAAGGGGCCTAACCCTCTCCTTGGCCACCCGTCCAGTGAAGGTGTTGAGAGGTGGCAGGGTCAAGCAGTTGCAAAGCATGGACTGGTTGAGATGTGCAGTTACATCTCTCTACTAAAGCAGCCCACAATTTCTGCAGATTGCAACTATACAACTGGTGCTCTCTAGGGGTGCAGGGGGGAATCATTTCCCTCAGGCTTATCTGGTGACACTATCAGAATCAAACCAGGAATATTTTGCGTAGAATAACTGTCATCCTCTCTGCTTCCGCTGGGCTGCCTTAAGTAGGAATGGAAGGAACTCCGATTGTCTCTCTCAGCAGGGCCAATGAATTCCCCCACAGAGGAGTTACAGAAATGATCTGGGAAAAACTCTTGGCAATGCTTGACAATTCCTGGAGGGTTGATGAGACCCCAGAAAACTAGAGGAGAGCAAAGGCAGAACACTCTGCTACGTGAAGCAGTGAGATCCCCTTCAAAGGGCGACTGGATGTTCATCTTTCCAATTCAATACTTTAGGGGGGACCAGTCTGCATGGCAAGAGCCTACCAGTAAAAAAACCAAGACGTGCTATTTCTTTAACCACCACTACTCTTTCCTTTGGGGGGGGGGAGGGTGTGTGTGTGTGGTTATATTTGTTCCACAATTTAACAATGTTTATCAATTAAATGGTCAATGTTACTTTCATTGGAAATGATTCTGCATTTCAGTTTCCCCAACATTTTATCTAGAAGCGCCTCATGCTTGACTATGTGGAAGAACCACAAAGACAGGAGAAGGCTCACCTGTCCTATGTCCAGCATATCTGCATAGCTAAGCAGGGCCACTGGGATATCAATTTCCTCGTACTGACTCCGGTTACCAGCGGGGGGCACCTGATGAGAAGAGGAGAAAGGAAAGCAGCACCTAAGTACACCACCTAGGAAACATCAACTTAATTTCTGTGGCCCAAAATCTAAACTCACCAGCATCTATTTAACAAGCATCAGAGCAGCTTTGTTCAACCTATATAGGCATTGGAAGGAGACTCTACGATGCTAAAATTGTTACAGGATATGCGTCTTTAGGAACACAAGGGCCATGGGGAGACCAAAGAAAAGGGCAATAAAGACAGGACAGAATCACCTTAAGCCTTCATGAATGGGTTGTGACCACCGCAGAACTTGCAGAAATGTCTGAATTGATGTTTGATTAGGGAGGGAACAGCAGCTACTGTTATAAAAGACTGTAAACCTTTTATGGACTTCATGTGGATGAAAATGAAGTGACTGATTCTTTGGGGTTGAATAGGGAAAAAGGGACCCACCTGAGGCAACTCAGAAGGGGGAAACAGTTTTAAGGATGTGTATGACAATTGAAAGTCATTCCTTTAGTATCTTTTGTCTTCTTTTTGCTTTCTAATGTTCCAACACTTTCTTGTTTTCTTTTTTCTATCTATCCCGTTTCATCTTTTAACTTGGTGAAACATTTCCTTAACCAAGAACACAAAAGGGAAAACAGGACGACGGCAGCCGTCCCCAGGCCTGGGGAGGGGAAGGGGGGGTGTCCCGCGAGCGGACTCACCAGCCTCTCCTTGCTGACGATCAGTAGCCCCCGAGCGCCGTTCACCTGCGCCAGGCGAACCTTCTCGTAGAAGGTGCAGTTGCCCCGCATCACCATGGGCACCGCGTTGCCGAAGCCTCCCTCGGGCACCTCGGAGGCCGCGCACAAGACCGACACCGTCTGATCCTGCAGCGCCAGCAGGGACTGTGGGAGGAGGGGAAGGAGAGAAGCACCGGGGGAGCTCTTCCGTCAGCCGGCCCGGCGGAGGCTCGGCCCGGTACGCCCCCGCTCCCCCGCGAGGCACTCACCGCCTTGCCCAAGTCGTGCGGCAGGTGGGCCCACTGCGAGTTGAAGAGGATGCAGTAGTCCTTGCCGCCGCCGCCGCCGCCGCCGCCCTTCTCAGGGAAGACGCGCACCACGCCGTACTCGCCGGAGACCTGGCGGGAGGGCAGAGCAGCCGGGGCAGCTCGGGGACCCCGCCAGACGGATGGCCAGCCGCCCCCTCCCATCCCCCGCCCCCTCTCCGCGGGCGCTCACCTGGGCCACCAGCAGAGCCAGCACCCACCCGCGCGGCCCGGCAGCCGCCATGGCCGCCTCTCCCTCTCGTCTCCCGCGGGCACCGGAGGCAGCGGCTGCAGCGGTAGCGGCGGCGGGGAAGGGCGACCCTCGCCAGGCAGGAAGCGGGCGCCCGTTACTTAGCAACCCCGGAAGTTCCTCCCCGGCCGGCCGGGGAGCTTCGCCTCTTCGCGGCCGGAGTGGCCTCCCCCGGAGGCTTCCAGGAGCGGGAAGCCGGAGTCCGTGGCGGGGAGGCCCGGGAGCCCCTCTCGAGCCTCGCTTCGGCGCCGCAGCGAAACGGCGATCGGCCCGAGGAGCCCCGGAAGTCTCGGTGGCTCGCGGATGCGCCCGCCGGTCACGTGACCACACTCCCAGCCGCTAATTGGAGAAGAGGCGAGAGGGCGGTCCCGGGAGGGCCGTGGGCGGAAGTGACGCCACGAGGGCCCCGGGCGCGGGATCCCCGGCGAGAGCAAGATGGCGGTGAGCAGCGGGGCGCTGGGGGGGGGGTGTCGCTGGGGGGGTGGGGAGCGCCTTCCTTCCCCTCCGGGTGGCGTCGGGGCTTGACGTCCTTGTGCTCCGCCCGCAGGACAAGGAGAAGAAGAAGAAGGAGAGCATCTTGGACCTCTCCAAGTACATCGACAAGACTATCCGCGTGAAGTTCCAGGGCGGCCGGGAAGGTGAGTGGTGGCGGCGGCGGCGGAGTCGGCGGCCGGGGCATAGGAGTCCTACGGTCGCACGGAGAGTGCCGGGCATTTCTCCCTTTCTCTCCCCACAGCCAGCGGCGTCCTGAAAGGCTTCGACCCGCTGCTCAACCTGGTGTTGGACGGCACCATCGAGTACATGAGAGGTGGGTGCCCGAAGCCCCCCCGGAGGGAGGGAGGGAGGGTGGGGGGCGACCCTGGCGCGGGGTTTTCGGCTCTCCCCGTGAGGGGCGGGAGATGGGGTGGTGGTGGTCCTGGGCGCGCCTTGGCCTCGGGCGGGAGGGGGTTGGCTTTCCTCTCGGACGCTTCATGACCCAGCTAGGTGACCTCATGGGGGTTCCTGCTCTCCCATCTGCCGCTCTGGAACCAGAGCCTTTGCCCAGGGGAGAGACCTTCGCCTGGCGTCTGCCTACGCATTTAACCCTTTCTGATTCACCTCCCCCTTCAGATCCGGATGACCAATACAAACTCACAGAAGACACACGCCAGCTGGGCCTGGTGGTCTGCAGAGGGACCTCCGTGGTCCTCATCTGCCCACAGGACGGGATGGAAGCCATTCCGAACCCCTTCATTCAGCAGCAAGATGGCTAGCCGGCCTGTAGGTCAAACCTTGGGAGGAGTGGAATGCAATTTCTGGAAAGAAGCCACATTTGCAGGAGAAATTATTTTTTATGCTCTTTTTGTATAGGAGGAGGACCTTATAACATTTTTTCTTATTTTGTGTGACACTGTGTGTGGGCCAGGAAATAGTCTTACAGCGAGGTGATGTCTTTCGTCTACAGAGGGCTTGGACCATCTTTCTGCTGTAAACGATTGAAAGCACATTGGAAGGTTTGGTAAAATACAGCAGACTATTCTGGTTGGTTCCTGTTCCTTTAATCTCTGGATAAACAATGCGATCACTCCCTAGTTTGGTCCCGTGTCCTCAGGCCCTCATCTTTGCGTCTTAACTCTGTGTTGTTTTCTCAGGAAGGCATCTAGGACAAGTGAACAGCAGCCACGTGAACATTTAGTCATAAAAGAAAAAGTGATAAAATTTGTGTAGTTTGTCAGCATTCATCTTCCTTTTCATTCCTCACTGAAGGAGGAGAGTTTATTATTTGACAAATAATAAAACGCATCCTGAATCTTCTCACAAGTTGAATGTAGGAGAATGTGAAAACTCACTGGTAGAGCACGTTGAGAAAAAATTATAAACGGTGACAATTTAAATGGTACATTGGGATTGAGGCACAACAGCTGTTTTCTTACAAATGAATCCTGGGATAGAATCTTGAAGCTGGTTTGGATCTGCTTGCTTGGTAACAAACTATCCAGTTTTGTTTGTGGGGTTAGAATTTGATCCAGAGCGATCCAGAAGGTAATTATTCTATTTATATCCTGGGCCAAACAAGTAATGGCTGATCTTCCTTTTCCAACTTCTCGCCTCTCTGAGCAAGCTGCATTTCTATGTTAGAGACAGGTTGGGCAAGCAAGGGCTTGTATGCCAGTCACAGGGTTGTGGTGAAAACCTGTGTTTGAAAGAAAAATATCCACTGGCTGCAGTTGTTGGAAAAGTAATCTGGCAGGTATTGATAATAATTGTATATATCAAAATACAAGATTTTCCAAGCCAACTTGTAGAGGGATAATTTTTTACTGTAAATATTGTTGTACTTAATACCATATTACGGTCATGATGAAGAACATGTTGAGGACTAAGCAGACTACTTAATGGACAATAACTAAAATGGATGACTTTGCTGAGTAAAAGAGCCTGAGGGAAGAAAAATCTGAGATCTCATCTTCCAATTTCCATTGAGGTTCATCTCAGCCCTCTAAGGAGGCTTCTTACTATCTTTTGTCACTGATCAATAACATGAAAAATGTGCGGTCTGAATGAGAGTAAAAGTGAGGTTCTTGCATTGCTAAAATAAAGCCTTTAAAACCCACTGTAGGCTCCTATAGGATATGAACACTGACTGCTCCTATGCTGCATAAAAGATTCCTAATTTTAGGAATTTTATAACAGAGGGCAAACTTGTAACACCTAGGAGGCTGAATCACAAAAGATAAGGATGTTAAAAAGGAAGATAACACAAATACCAGTCAGTCAAACACGCTTCTTGGGGCAGTTTGATCTGCTCCATGGCCAACTTGTTTCTCCAAAGGGAGATGAGCCTCCCAGCCACAGTCCAGCCCATCATTCCCATTTGGGTTAAGTCTTTTGAAATGCCATTCCTGCAATGTTTGGGTAAGGATCAAAGACTCTGGGCAGCTGAGTAGTTATTAACATTGTATTAAGCAACTCAAGTGGCAAACATTCTTAATACTCCTGCCTCTTCCGCTTTTCCCCATAACAGCCCTGTGAGGTGGGGTGGGTTGTGCTGTCAGAGAAAGAATGGCGCAAAAGTCATCCAGCCAGCGCTTATTCCTAAAGTGGGACTGGAACTGATGGTTTCTAGGCCTGCATCTTCACCCCAATAGCAAACCGCGTCCCAGCTAGTTGCTTTGTGTTGCCATTTCTAACCCCCAAGCTTGGTGGTGTTCCTCTTCTTGTATCGAAACAGTCATGTTTGCTCCAGGCGGACAGGCAAACAAGATTGCCACCAGGCAGCAAGTGGGGATGAGGGGTTGGGACATGGGTCCCTGGGTAAAGGAAGCTGGTCTCTATTTTTAGGATTGGAGTTGTGTCTATATTGGGCCTAGCAACTGTTCTGCTGGCCTTTCAGCATGGTTTGAATGGAAGCCAAGGTCACAGGACAGGAGGGTGTTTTATTTTGGGTTCGGCTTCGGCTTCTTGAGTCAGCCAGCCGGTATGGATCCGTCCCCGTGTGCGGCAATTCAGGCCAGTCTTCAGTGTGATGCAGTCCTGGACGTGGGGGGAAAGTGCTTTCCAGTCAACCGGTGGGCCCTGGCCCGCCACAGCAGCTATTTTGAGGCCATGTTCTTTGGCGGCACCCGGGAGTGCGTAGAGCGACACATCCAGATCCAGGGAGTTGAGACGGAGCCCTTCCAGGCACTTCTGGACTTCACCCAGACAGGCAGCCTTGGCATTGCCCCTGACAATGTCGCCAGCCTTCTGCAGACGGCAGACTTCCTGCAGCTAGAGGCTGCCAAGAGGCGCTGTGAGACCTTTCTGGAAAGGGAGCTGCATGTCTCCAACTGCCTCAGCCTCAGGGCCTACGCACAGCACTTTGCCTGTGCGGCACTCAGCTCTGCTGCCTTCAACGTGGCTCTCAGCCATTGGGCTGATGTGGTGACCCACGGCGAGGTTGAGGAGCTGCCCAAGGCCACTCTGATGGAGCTGCTGCAGAGCGACGAGCTCTTCGTGGCTCGTGAGGATGTGGTCTTCGACACGGTGATGCAGTGGGTAGTGGCTGACCTGCCCGGGCGGGCCAAGGATTTCCTGGAACTGGTGGGGCTGGTGCGGGTCCCCTTCCTCAGCCTTCCCTTCCTTGGCCGCCTGGTGAAGCACAGCCAGCGCCCTGGGCTGGACGCTCCGGCTCAGTTACTGAAAGAACTGGACCGCTTCCCACCTCCCAACTGGCAGGACGCTGCCAGGGCCCCCTGCGCGAGCCGGAGCTATGAGACTCTCTTCGTGATGGCCGGGAAACGTGACCAAGAGCAGCAGGAGCTCTTCCACTTCCTGCCCAAGACAGGAGCCTGGCAGGCTTGCTCTCCACTCAAGCGCAAAAACCTCACCCAATACGCTGTGGCTGCCGTGGGTAATGCTCCTTCCCTTGGGGTGGGGGTGGGCTCTGGGCTGCAGCCCCATAACAAGGGGAGTGGAGAAGAACTGCCAAAGCAGCTCCTGGCTTGCTCTACTCTAGAAGGCCCTTCACCAGAGTTGCACATTGTAATTAGAAAGGCTCTTTGGCTCTCTGCCCTGGGGCCGCTTTTTGCGGTTGCTGGGCCTTTGGCCTCCCTTCCCAATGCCCAGGGAGGAACTGGAAGGAAGTGGGAGCTGGGATTTGAATCTGGGATTGAAACTTGGTTCCAAGTCTGCATGGGCTGCAAGCTAGAAAGTGCACAGGTGAGAGTCTTCTGAATGCACTCTGGACAGTTGCTCTGCTTCTGGGTGGCAGGGAGCCCGCTCACTTCTGAACACCACGTGGCTGGCCAGGGTGGGGCCTGGAGAAATCAGGGGGGTCCCTTTCATTGTCAGAGTGAGCGAGTTCAGAGCCCTTTGGGAGGCTATTGGGTGTCATGGCCAAAAAGGGAACAGATTGTTCTGAGGCAGCTTACCTTGAGACACCAGTCCTTGGGTAACAGTTGCCACCGGGGCTTGCCTTGGGCCTTGGGCTCCAGGCAGTGCTCCTGCTCCTCCCACTTGGTGGGTGGGTGGGTGGCAGTCAGCTTGCCCCACTTTAGGATGCTCAGCAGGATGCTGCTGTGAATCTGCCCAGTGCCATGTTGGTGCTGGGGGTCCTGGGGAGGACAAGGGAGCCACCTCTCTGTGCCAGGAGGGAGCAACCCAAGCCTTTCCTTTTCCCAACCAGGAACAAAGTGCCGGCCTTCTCCGGATACAGAGCCTCCTTTCCCTGTGCTCTTTCTGCAGGCAACCTGCTCTTCGTCACGGGAGGGAACTTCCGGGAGGAGTTTTTTTGGGCCCCTGTGGACTGGGTGTGGATCTACAACAGCTGGGATGACAGCTGGCTGGAGGGGCCAGCCATGAAAGAGGCTCGTGACAGCCACTGCGCAGTGGGGGTTGGCTTCCACTTGTATGTAATGGGGGGGAGCACCCCGGAGGGCATCACCCCCAGCGTTGAGCGCCTCGCCCTGGCCGACTTCTCCTGGAAGCCCACCAGTCCCCTGATCCACCCCGTGGAACGAGCCGGAGCCACTGGTGTGGGGACGCGGATCTATGTGGTCTGTGGCATGGATGAGAATGGGGATGTCTGCCGGGCAGTCCAGCGGCTGGACATAGAGACGGACATGTGGGATGTTGTTTCTTTCTCACCACTGCCAAGGTGAGGCTTAGCTGGCTTTCCTGGGGTCTTTTGGGGAGTGGGTGGGCTGCAGAGAGTGGAGGACTTAGGGGTTCCCTGGTGTTTTGTAGAATAGAATAGAATAGAATTCTTTATTGGCCAAGTGTGATTGGACACGCAAGGAATTTGACTTTGATGCACATGCTGTCAGTGTACATAAAAGGAAGAAAAAAGAAAAAAAGGAAAAATACATTTATCAAGAATAATAAGATACAACACTTAGTGATAGTCATAGGTTACTAATAAGCAATGAAATCATAATAGGAAACAGAACAATATAAATCGTAAAAATACAAGCAACATGGTTATATAAAGGGGAGAAGAGAGATACTAGTAAGGAAGAGAAGAATAATAGTAATACAGTCTTAGTAAATAGTTTGACAGTGTTGTGGGAATTAGTTGTTTAGCAGAGTGATGGCATTCGGGAAAAAACTGTCCTTGTGTCTAGTTGTTCTGGTGTGCAGTGCCTTATAATGTCATTTTGGGGGGAGAAGTTGCAACAATTTAAGTCCAGGATGTGAGGGGACTGTAGATATTCTCTCAGCCCTCTTTTTGACTCATGCAGTATACAGATCTTCAATGGAAGGCAGGTTGGTAGCCATTGTTTTTTCTGCAATTCTAATTATCCATTGAAGTTTGTGTGTCTTGTTTGGTTGCAGAGCCAAACCAGACAATTATAGAGGTGCAGATTGCAGACTCAATAATTCCTCTGTAGAACTGAATCAGCAGCTCTTTGGTCAGTTTGAGTTTTCTGAGTTGGCGCACAAAGAACATTCTTTGTTGTGCTTTTTTGATGACATTTTTGATATTAGATGGCCAAAGAAGAGGAGAGGTCAGGGCAAAAGAGGGGCTTGAGACCATTCCTACCCTTCATCAGATGTACCATTTTGGGGAAAGATTCCTTACTCGTGCCAGGTTCAGATAGATGAAGCTACTGTTTGAAAGGCCATTCCAATGGGCGGCCCAGATGTGGAGCACCCCAATAGGGCCCTGGAGGGAGCTCTTTGTGGGGCAGGGGAGCTCCATCAATGGGTCCAACTAGCTCGAGAAAGCAGTGCTCTCCATCCCACCCCACCCTGCCCTGCTTCTCTTCCCTTCAGGTATGACCTCTGTGTGGCAGCCTTGAATGGGGCCCTCTACACCATCGGAGGTGGGACCTTCCGCTTCGATGTCTGCACCGATGAGTGGACCCCCATGGAGGATGACAGCCTGGCTCAGAAGTTCTTTGAAGGATGCAGCTCGGCCAATGGACGCATCTATCTGCTGGCAGAGCGGCGGGGGAACGCTGAGGTCCCAAACATGGTGATTCTGGACCCTTACAAGGAGGTGTGCCAGGAAGTGAGCCACCAGCTCCCCTGCCCCCTCCCAGTCCATGGAATGGCCTCTATGCGCAGGTTCAACACCTGGGGGTGCCAGGCATAGCCAGGGGTGCTGCCTCCTCCCTTCTGAAGAGATCCCCAGGGCAGAGACCCATGGCCTCCACGGAGGGTACATCTGAGCCCTCCTGTTCTACCGACATTGGTCCTGAGGCATGAGGGGGGATTCCCTTCAAAGATCCGTAGAGTGGGAGCGACCTTGGAGATCACTGGGCTGTTCCCTGGTGTCAATGCAGGAACCCCCAACTGAAGGCCCTCGAGCCCCTCCCCCCCCAAGCTGATCCCTACATTCAGCCACCCCAGTGCATCCCACAGGCTAAACACGCCCAAAGCTCCCAACTGCTGCTCCTCGGGCCCCATCTCACCTTGCTTGCTTTCCCCTGGAGACCCCCCCCCCCCCCCTCAACTTCCAATATCCTTCCTAAAATCTGGTGCACAGGACTGACCCATGCTGAAACAAGGGCCTCTTGTGGTCTTGTTTGACCTATTGATGCAGCCCGGCATGTCATTGCTACAATTATAGGATTTTCGTGCTTCGATACTTGGTGGCCGGAGTTTCTTCTGTGCTTTCTCTAAACACAACCTTCAGTTGGATTTCCTCCCTTAAGTCTTGGTTGGCTTCTGTTGCCCCCTGCCGGGCTTTGCTGTAAGTGCGAGCAGGTGGGATGTGGAGGTCCTGAACTTGTTCTCCAAGGAATCAGTGATTTTGCAAATTCATTTGTAATTTTATTAGTCCTTTTAAATTTTAGGCTTATAAATGCAAGGTAACATTTGTAATTCAGAGTTAAACTTCAGGGTTTTTGTTGCTTTCTGTACCCCCACCCCCAAATATTTCAATTATCCAACAACATCATCGGTTTTAGGCTTATGTTTTTTAAGTCATTGGTTTGATTACCTATTTATTTGTGTCATAAATTTATGAATTTATACATCTTTAATAGTAACATTTAAGCTGGTTTATTACTTATGGTTTATGTATACATTTATTTCAAACTTAAATTCTTTCCATCTGAAAGTTAAGAATACTTAGTTGGAATGTAAATGGTGTGCAAAATAAGGTACTTCAGTGGCTTATATAGTGATAGGAGAAATCCCTGAGCTCCACACAGAATGGGGTCATGTGGTGCTGGCAAGAGAAGAACAGACAAATTGTACATCCACAACATCCACTCAGGGCTTATTAAGGCAACGAGGTAACATGTTAAGCGCAGAGATGACAGAACCTGCTCATTTGTGAAACCCCAGATCATGGATAATCTTGAGTTATTGCATGAGATTTTAAGACCTCTCACTCAAAGAAAAATGGATAAAAAATTGGGGCGCGGTTTCTTTCAATGTTATTATTTAATAATAAAAAACCAGCTACCATGGCTAGCCGGGATGGGAGCGCCTCCTTTCCGTCGGTGTCCGGGGCAAGGCCGCTCCTTCAGACCGAGGGGATCAGCGCAAGATTACCCACGGGGCAGCGGGACGCAGCATCGATCCACCCTGTAGTAGCATCGGCCAAGGGAGCCAAACTGCGGAGGCCACTGGGCGCCTGGGGCTTGGCTGCTCTTCCGGGAGACAATCACGGGGCTGATCCAGCAGACCCCTTTTGCTCGGACTCGGCCGGCTTGGATGCGGCGGCGCGGGGGGATCTGGCGGCACGGTCGGTCGGATTCGTCCCCGGGCGGCTCAGAAGCCCAGCAAGCCGGCGGCCGAGTCCGGCGTCTGCGCTCTCCTGTCGGGCGGGGCGGACTGGGCATCCGTGGCGCGCTCAACAGTCGCGGGGTTTCGCGGCTCCCTTCCGCGGGCGGAGGCTCTCAGGCGGGAGGGCTGGGCTGGCAACGCAGGGCGGCGTCGCGTAGCAGCAGGTCTTCGCGGGGCGACCAGGGCCGGGCGTAGCCGCCGCGCTGCAGCAGCAGCCGGTTGAGGGTCTGCTCGAAGTTGACGTGATTCCGCGTCATGAGCAGGTACTCGCGCCGCTCCAGCAGGTGGGGGCAGTCACAGGTGTTGGGCACCCAGAGGTACTCACGCGAGCGCAGCGGGTAGCGGTTGCGGTACGTCTGCTGCACCTGCACGTCGTAGCGTGTCTCGGAGCCGACGTAGCGCTTCGAGAGGATCCGTGCACGGAAGACTGCCGGGAAGAAGGCCGCCCGCCGGTCAGCCCGAGAGGAGCCGCCGCCGCCTCTCGGTTTCCCCTGCACCCCCACCCCCACCCCGCCGTTGTCTGCGAGGGAGGGGGAAGGCAGCCTTCCTGACGCGGAAGCCGGCTGCTCCGGGATGCGGACTCGGCGCGTTCCTCCTCGCGCGCCCCCGCCGCAGTCCCAGGCCGCCTGCCTGCGAGGCACAGCCGGAGAGCCGCTTTGAGCGCGGGCGTCTTCCCGGACCATCCAAGGCGATTTCTGTGCAGCCTGAATGGCGCCTATGATGGACGGACGGATATAAGGAAGCCGGCGCCGCGGGAGACCTGAGTTCTGTGCGGGGCGCGGCAGAAACTCGCCTCAGCGCAGCCGGTCTCTCCATCAGCCCAGCCCAGCCCAGCAAGGGGGAAGACTACCTACCGAAGTCGCTGTTGCAGTAGTGGTGAAGGCGTTGCGACTTTCCTCTCGGCGGGTCGCACTTCCCACAGGGTCCTGAGGGGGTGGCGGGGGGGGGGGGAGAGGGAGAGAGAGAGAGAGATGAAGGGTGACTTTCACCCTTAAACTCTGTGAGGAAAGAGCCCATTCCTCAATGCTGCTGATCTGAAGGCTCAGTGACCTGGAAGTGGCTCCCAGCGGGAATAGAAAGGCAACACTCAAATGGCCCTTGAGTGTCTGGAAGAGAGCAGACAAGCTACTGCTACCCTTTAAAAAAAAAAACCCCGACAGAGCTAAAGGTGCTGGCCATTTTAAATGAAGAACAAAGGATTCACACTGATGGCTGAAATGGAATATGATGTTTCTTGATCCTTTCTGGCTGTACAAATTATCTGCAAGTCAGTGAACTCTGCATAAATTCAGGATTGAAAGAGAAAGAATCCAGAGCAGTCTGTGACTTCCAGGGTATTACTGGCAAGGAAATGTGAAATCAATTTCAAACGTTAAATGGAACTCCATCTCAGCTGTTGGAGAACTGGAGAGGTGGAGCATCTGCTCCCTGGAGGGGTGCGCGCAGGGATGGGGGGGACGACAGTCTAAAAGCAAGCAAGCAGAAAGGAAACCTGAATTTTCTATCCAAAATGCAGCATCCTGCTTGCCCAAAATTGAGTGGATGGTAAGCTGGAAAGGTGCCAGCAAAAGGCGAAGGCAGCTGCGGACTGCTCCGGCTGGAAGGATCAAAGCCCGCCTCCCTTGAGCTCTGATTCCTGGTCTGGGTACCGGCACCCACTCCCTCCCTTAAGGAGAATTTAGAGAAGCTGGGACCTGTTTAGAGAGGGGTGGGGAGAGGGAGGGGGAAGCCTAGACGGGTAGGGAGATTGAAGGAGCTGGGGGATGCTTTGCCTTGAGAAGGGAAGGAGGAAGGTGGCTCTCTTGAGCTCCCTCCACACGGCGGTTTTCGGTGTGGGTCAGATTCTTCCCCAGCCCAAAGTGCACAATGGGCATTTAAGTTACAGGAACGCCATTTCTGACCCAACTTAGGACAAGCGTCCTAATGGTAGGAACTGTTTGATCATGGAAGGTGCAACAGACTTCCCTTCGCTGGATGTAATTGAGTGGAGGGCTTGTTTGAGCAGGGTGGAAGTAGATGACCTCAAAGAGCCTTGGATAGTACAGTGGTCTAAAGCCCTGTTATTAACATCAGCTGCCTGCAATTATTGCAGATTCGAATCTCACCAAGGCTCAAGGTTGACTCAGCCTTCCATCCTTTCTAAGGTAGGTAAATTGAGGACCCAGTTTGTGGGGGCAATAAGCTGACTTTGTATAAATATACAAAAGGATGAAGGCTATTGCTTAGCACATTGTAAGCCGCCCTGAGTCTCCGGAGAAGGGTGGCATATAAATCAAATTTAAAAAAAAAAAAAGGCCTCCTTCTCTCTCAGAGTCTGAGCTTGCTAGCTAAGGCTTCTCCCCTTCACAGGGCTATTTGCCTGCCAACTCATGAACACCCCTAAGGACACCCTCCCCCCAAGAGCACCTGGCAGTGTGGCCCAACCCCCCCGCCCCCCCCCCAAAGAAAAGCCTGACACTTCTCTCGGGGCAGTCCACTGAACCACCAGTTCTGTTTCTTATGAGCTGCATTAACAAAGAATAAAGTAGCATTTGGGAAGTTGGGGTGGCATCACTGAGCTAGAGGATGCTACTGTACATCTGTGGGCCTTTGGGACCACAGCGGGGGCACGGGGCCAGCTGTTCCACCTAGGAATCTGTCGTGCCTCCCTTGCCCATCACTTCTCTTCCTACATCTGCCAGAGAAGCAGAAATGGATGGTCTGGATAATTGGGGGCTCCCCCCTGTGACTGCCGCCATAGCTACCTGGTGCTGTAGGAGTCCTCAGGGGTGCTGGGGTGACCTGCGGTGCTTCCTTGGCCACCTTCTGGGCCTTGGCAAAACGGCGCGTCGCTGCTGTAGCTTCAGGAAAGTCTGCAGGCTCTTCTGGGTGTTGGACCTCTACCTCCCTGGCCTGGGGCTGGTGCAGCGCATGGGCCTCCCCCTGCACACGGTGGAGGGACTGCTTCCTTGGCCCCCAGTACTGGTAGTCTATGCTGAGGTCCTCCTCCTGACAAAGGACCTGTCAATGGGGGGCAGGGTGGGAGGGTTAGCAGAGGCCCAGGCATAATTGCACCCTCCCCTCCAGCTGCCTGCGGTTGCAAAACTGCTCCCGGGCCCATGCCATTTTCTTCCTTGCATACCGGTTTAGAGAACCAGCGAAAGCCAAAGACAGTTTCTGTGTGTTTTTCCCGTGTCTCTAGGGTAAGGCCCATGGATCCCTCCCACCCAGCATTTAATGTCCAGAGGTGGCCTTCTTTGAAGGGGCTAAAAACAGTGATTTTCCAATTTCCTTTTTTGCTAGGGGGTCCCTTCTCACCATGACAAATAGATCCTCGCTTGTGGGTCCGGCTGCCTCAAGGGTCTCATGCCCATTAGCCGTGCGAGTGTAATGCCACTGGGTGCCTGCTGCCTCAAATGCACCTGGCTGATCCACGGCCCACTCCCCGTTGACGATATAATGCTGGTTTGCCTTCATCAGGGCTGCAGAGGGAGAAGAGCACAGGAAGGATTGGGGGTGGATGGGAGGCTCTGGAGAAAGAGAGAGAGAGAGAGAGTGGCAGAGCTAGATAGGTGGGGAGGGTGAGGGCTTTAGTTTGGAAGTCTCGTTGCTTTGAGAAGCAGCCATCTGGGCTGATGTGCCAAGGGCTGGACTGGCACATCACACAGACCCTGGCCAGCTGAAAATGTCAAGGCTGCGGCCCCATGGCGGCTGCTCTTTGTGGCTCAGCTTGATCCCTGCTGGCTCTTTGGTCAGAATGTGAGCGAAGGCCCTTTTGGAAACGGCCATGGCCACGTCCGCGTGTCCAGCATGGGGCAGAAGGCTAAGGGAAGAATGGAAGCGTGCTGAACTCCTAGATGTGGGGAGTGTCTCCGAGCGGCTTTGGCTCACCATTTTCTTACTCTGTGTTGCACAGGAATGAAAAGGCCCAAAGCAGGAACTTTGGGAGGGGGTGTGGGGGGGGGGGGGTTTGCAGAAGGCTGTGACAGAGGAGGCACCACCCGTCTGCTTTGGACAATCATTTCTCCACTGGACAATCATTTATCTGAAATGGTACAGGGTCTCCTGCTATGTTTTTTTAGGGAGCCTGGGGGAGAGGGCAGCACCTTCAGCCACAGTGCCCTCTGATGAGGGGAAGGCTCCCCAAGATATGACCAGGAGAGGAGGCAGCACGTGCTGCCCTTCACTGGGACTGAGGTACCCACAAGTAGGCTCCTGCTGAATGTGGAGGTGGCATTTTGTTCTGTCCTTTGGAGCCTTCTGAGCCAGAAGCCCTCCTGCACTCACTCCCAGGAAAAGAGTGAATAACTTCTCTGGGGTGGAATGCTGGTGCCAGCTGAAATGGAATTCAAGCAGTGTCCTCACCTGAGGCTATTAAGTCCATTGCTGCGGCTTGTTTGATTAGCATGCTGAGCCTTAACTTGGGGGGTCTGGTGGCACCCAGGGGCTGGGGCTTCAGGCTCCGCATCCCCATCATGGAATTGGGCAAAACATGGGCCTACCAGGATTGGATGCCCATTGCCCCTTCCCCCCTCTCTGCCCATCCTTAACCTCCGGCTGGCACTCTGCCTCCGAGGCTGCCTGCTGGGATTCCCCCCACCCCCACCATGGCTGTGGGGAGAAAGGCCAGAGGAGGAAGTGCTGTGGCTGATCTGAGCTGCAGCCAGCGAGGAAGGGCAGGACGGACCTACCGAGATAGTTGCGGCTGTTGTCGATCACCCTGATCTGTCTGGCTCCAGCTGGGATCTGGGTCACGTTCCTGTACCCAAAGAAACCTGTTCAGAAGAGTCAGAGGGGAGCCAGTCAGAGAGAGGCAGAGGCGAGGGAGATCTGAGGAGTGGGGGCCCAAGGGAAGTGGGACCTGTGCTGGGGGGCCCCTGCGTGGCTTCCCCGGGCTGCTGGAGAAGGGGCCACCCTGGCCTTTGCAACTGCTCCCCACCCCATTTCAGAGGATGGGGGCCTCCATGGCCGCTTTTGGACCCCTCCTGTCCTCTGCACTGAGAGATCAAAGAAAAAGCCCTTGATGGCGCTTGCACACCAGAGGCTTTGGCACCGTTTCTGGATGGCCGAGCAGCTCCTTCCTCTCCCCTCCCCTTTCCTTTCCCCCTCCCTCCCCCCCTCCCTCCCTTCCCTTCCCTTCTCTGAACTTCTCAGTCTTTCAGCTTCTTACTGACCATCAGTTCTTGCCCTCAGAAGATGGTCACGCTCTTCCTGCCCATCATAAGTCCCCGGCTTCTAGTTTTCTTTCAGGTTCTCCTGATGGCACCCTCCCCTCCTCCGGTCTTTTTTTTGACTTCCAGTTACATCATTCCAGCCACTTCTAAGACCCATCCTCACATATGCCAGGAATGGTGACATGAAAATGCCTGACTTTTTTGAGGAGCCCCCCCCCGGCCCATGCCAGGGTCTCCATGCCAATTCAAGGACTGGGGGAGTGCCCATGCAATGCAGGTCCGAGGAAGGGCCCATTTTCTATCTCTTTCTGCTGGAAGATTAACCGAAGGCTGGCCTGTCTCTTCCTTCATCCTCTTTCCTTTCTCCTCCCCACCACCCTCAAGGCCACGAAGGAAGCCTGCCTCCTCACGGCCCTGGAATCCGCTTTCCAGAGTTCAGCCTGAATCCCCTCATCAAACTTGTTCTTAGACTTAGGGCCAGTCCTTTGCCAGGTGTGCCGACATGCAGTTTGCTTGTTTGAAAACTGTTGTGCTCGAGAGGCCCGGTCAACGTTTTCTGCACTTCCTGCCTCCTTCCTCCCCCACATCCTTCACCTAAGGAAGCAAGGACATTCCACCCCCCCCCTCGGCTTCCTTCAGTTTCCAAAATGCAGCCCCATTTCTCCCCTTGTCAGAGTTCACTGAAGCATCTTTGCATCGCCAACCGGGACCCTCACTTTCAGCTGCACACCCATATCCCCCCAGTTTGGTACACACTATTTCCCGGTATGCGGTTGTCAGCTCCAGTCTCTGACATTGGATGTGAAGTGTGCAGGAGTTGGGATGGGACTAGAGGGCACAATGACAATACAGGTACGGTAGAACTTGAGTTTGACATCCGCAACTCTGTCATTTGCACAGTGGTGCGTGTGTTGTCCTTAGGTGTGATGCCATGGGACGGGTGTGCCTGGATATGCTTCATTCAGACGGATTCCACACTTGTCCTTTCGGTGAATTTCACAGATTCACAAGGTGCCTCTCCCATCTTCACACACTATTCTTAACTGTGTACGTCCTGCTTTTGGCCTCCAGGCTGGCCCAGGGGCATCTGCCTGTTGCTTAGAAGTATTTTTGTGTTACTCTCGCGTGCCAAGAATGCTGAGACTCTGGTGCCTATCCAGGAGTGTTCGGTGCCCCCTCCCTGGGCAAGAAGGATCTGCAAAGCTGCGGGGCGCCCTGCTGCCCATTGCAGAAAGGCTTTAGCTTATTAGGAGGAGAGTGCCAGGTGCTCTGCCCGCAAGCCTGGAGGTGGGGCTTCTAGAGGGCACCAGGCCTTACCCTGCATGTCAGATGGGCAAAACCCGCCTTCAGGACAGCCCCGGCCAGCCAGCAGAGCAGCAGCAGAGGAGGAAGGGGGGAGGGGGAGGGAGAGGGGGAGAGGCAAGGGGCTGGGTTGACGAATGCCAAAAGCCAAAGCTTCACCCACGTCAGCACATTCAATCACCAGAGGTGGGAACCGCCACCCGGAAGGCTTCCTGGATGAAGACGCAGGACTCGTTTCTGCCCCCACAGACGCCACAGGCATCGGCCCGTGCCTCGGAGCCCAGGACTCCATCACAGCCAGCTCTCTGAGGGATTGGACAAAGGGTGGCAATTAGAGGTGCCTGGAAGAGCCCCCACTCTTCCAGGCACCTCCATCACCTTCCAGGGATGGAGAAAACCCACTGCAGGGCTGCCCTACATTCCCATTTCCTGCTATAGCTGCTGTTCAGGGACATCTTGGGATGGGGCAGGGAAACCCTCCCCAGGAAAAGCATTTCTCCCCGATATGGGCAAGTGCTGCTTTTGTGGATGGGCTGCTCTTCCTCCCCAGCTCTGCTCTTCTAGAAAACGAGGACACCTTTGACTTTCCTTTAGTCACCCAGTCAACAATGAGGCTGCTGTCACTGCAGCGCCTCAGTTTGTGTGGAGTTTTGTGTTGCTGTGCTTGGAGAATGAGGGCAACAACCCAATGCTGGCAAGTGGGAGGATCTTGGCCATCTGTCCTTCCACTGGCCAAACGCATGGAGGTCCAGGCCCAGCCCCAGCCCCAGATTGGACAATCTAGCCAAAGTTAGTTCTTTATTTACTCACACCAAGCAGCCCGAATCTTGCTGGAATAGCCTTTACTGCCTCCACCCAAACTGATATGCCCTGGGAGTTTCTGGGGACGGGTCTCCTAAATCTCTTCCTCCGCCCCATCCAGCTCTGGGCTGGGCTGCTGCTTGTCTCACCCCATCCCCCTGCAATGTGCTTCCTGGGAAATCCTCTGGTGCTTCCATTGCACCTCCTCCTCCCCCACACAGGCACAACCCGTCACAGCCGATGCTGGCTGACTCACCAAGCAGCGGCCGCTGATGCAGAGTTCCGGCGATGCTGGGCTGCAGGGGGTTCCGTCCAGGACTCGGCCAAAGCTGTAGTAAAAGTTGTGCCCCATCGCCAGGCAGTTAAGGTCACAGAAGTTGGCAGCTGGGGGAGAGCAAAGGAAGCATGAGAGCCAGGCAGTGGCACAAAAAATGCCCTGTCCATTTGATTGGGGTGGGTGGGTGGGTTGGGTTTGGCCTAAAGCAGGGGTGAAATCCAGCAGGTTCTGACAGGTTCTGGAAAACCAGTAGCAGAAATTTTGAGCAGTTCGGAGAACCGGCAAATGCCACCGCTGGCTGGCCCCAGAGTGGGTACGAATGGAGATTTTGCAATATCCTTCTCCCAGGTGTGGGGTGGGAATGGAGATTTTGCAGTATCTTTCTGCTGCCACGCCCACCAAGCCATGCCCACAGAACCGTAGTAAAAAAAAATGGATTTCATTACTAGCCTAAAGGTCACACAGTGCTGGACTAGGGTTGAAGTTTTTAAGTCCCTCTCGCTACCTTTGCTCCAGGGGGTGTGCGTTTTCCCCCCATGCAGCTGACTTGCCTCCGGCCCTGGATAGCCACAGTCTGGGATCCTGGCTCACTTTCCCCTCGGAAATGTTTTAAAGCACTTTCTCCCCTTTCAGAAAATTCCCATCCAGGCAATCGTAGGGTTGTGTGTGTATGTAAAGCATACAACACACACAGATCTAGAGTTCCTGACAGCCCTGATTTCTGGGGTCACTTTGAGACTTTAGCTCTGTCTTGGCTCCATTAATGCTCTGCTACACTACTTGCGCCCATTCTCACAACAGCTCTGATGGGGTTTGTAACCCTCCTGAGCCGGTCTGTTATTTGGATATCACTTTGACTCTCCACGCTTGTCCCAGTCAATTGAGTCCCACATCTGGTTTGCGATCAGAGCACAGGATGAATCAAGCAGAAGGCAGAAGACACAGGCTGAATCCCCCCCTCCTCTCCCCAGTCTTCTCTGTTTCCCAGAATGTAGCTTCTCAAAAAGGACTTTCCAAGGTCTGAGTGCAGAAAGTGGAGGGGTCTACCCCGTCTTCCCCAGCTTCACAAGGCTCTGGGGCTCTATCAACTGATGTCACTTTACTAGGATCTTACAGGAAAAGCCACTCTAGCAGATACCTTATCCTAAGCTGTATAGGATGTGATCTGGATCCAGTGTCAAAAACCACACAAATAAGCCACAAAACCCACGATGATGAAGCTTGGTGGCTTCATCATTTGCAAGAGCAGAAAGTTTAACTCCTCAATTCTCTGGCTGTCAATCTGTTTCCACTCTGCCTTGTCCCTGGGTTTCCACTCTGAGGAAAATCCCCAATCACGCTCTTCATGGGGACTGAAGGAAATCTCTTCTGGTGGAATGATAACACCTTTTAGTCTCAATCATGCACTGAGGTATTTTTCTTGAAAAAGGGGAAGTATTCCTGCCTGGCAGTCATTGTTTGTAAGGTTGGGGGGGGTCTTTAGGACCCCCCCTCGGCATAGGACTCCAAGCCATGAAGCTCCCTCCCCTCAGGATGGACCTTGCCTTGACTCTGCAGCTGGAGAAAGCTGGTTCTCACAATCAACTCCAGGGCAGGCCCAGCACTGGGCTCCCCAAAGTGAAGCTGGAAAGAAACCCATGGCCAAGCCCCCCACCTCCCTCAGTGACCTTGAGGGCCTGGCTGCCCTCACTGATGCTCTCACCTCCATGGAAGGGGACCCACTGGTACTGGGTCTGGCCCCCTAGGATGGGCCTGCTGTTGTAGAGAGCGCACTGCATAGCCCTGAAGGGGACAGTGCCAGTTGGGCAGGCCTGTGAGAGAGAGGGAGGGGAGAGGAAGGGAGACGACCACCGTTAGACCACGACTGCAGGATGGAAAGAAAAGACACATCCAGGTTGACTTCCCATTCATTCATTCATTCACTCTATAAATGACATGCCCCAGACAAGGCAACTCATAAAAGCCAACAATACCAAACAAGAACACCAACACTCTAAGCCAGAATAATAAAATTGTAATAAAACGTAGTAAAACTTCAAAAGCACCGTATAAGGTTCATAAGTACCATCAGGGCCTCTACCACTTTAGATTGTCCTGGCCGGAAAAGACGCCTAGAGAGCGATTGGAGGACCAGCCGCACTGAATCTGACTGGACACTGGTGAGATCTTATATCAAGTCCTACCTAGTGGCAATAAGAGTGGTGAAATCCAACTATTTTTCTACCCTTATTGCATCTGCAGAGAACCGCCCAGCTGCCCTTTTCAGGGTGACCTGCTCTCTTCTTCGAGTGGGAGCGAGGGAGGATCCCTTGCAGGGTAGAGCTGAGGATTTTGGACAATTCCTGCATGATAAAATCGCTCAGATTCGGGCCAGCCTGGACTCTGATTGGATAGCCTCGGACGGGATGACGAAGGTGAGTCTTGAGAGTGTTACCTGGGAAGAGTTTGACCATGTAACTCCTGAGGACGTGGACAGGATTTTGGGGAGGCTTAACGCTACCACATGTTTACTGGATCCGTGTCCCTCCTGGTTGGTGCTGGCTTCCCGGGAGGTTACATGAGGCTGGTTTCAGGAGATTACCAACGCTTCATTGAGCGAGGGTATCTTCCCATCTGCCCTGAAAGAGGCGGTGTTGAGGCCCCTCCTCAAGAAGCCCTCCCTGGACCTGGCTGTATTAGCTAATTATCGTCCTGTCTCCAACCTCTGCTTTGCGGTGAAGGTTGTTGAGAGTGTGGTGGTGAGACAACTTCCTCTTTTTTTTTTGATAATTTTAATTTTATTAATATATTCTATGCATCAATACACAAATGAAATATACAATCCTGCCACCATGGTGTAATGTGAGTACATTGTCCATAAATATAAAGTCATTCCTTTATACATACATACTTGCCATCATATACTGTATCTCTTCTATCCCACCTTTTCTGGACCCAATCGTACCATAATTTCCAACTGTTATAAAATTCTGAATCTTTTTTTACCATTGAGCAATCTAGTTAATCTATCTGATTCCGCACACTCATTAATTTTATATATTATTTTCAAATCCATTGGTAAGTATTGATTTTTCCACTCCTGTGCAAATGCTAATCTTGGTGCAGTAATAATGTGAATCAAAAAGAACCATATACCTGATTTAACATTCAGAGGTTTTGCCCCCAAAAGGAAAATCTCGGGCCTCAATTCCAAATTGATCTGTGTAATTTCCAAAATCCATTGCCGTATTTTTTTCCAATATTTAACCCCCTGTG
Organism: Ptyas mucosa; assembly: GCA_012654045.1. NCBI lineage: Eukaryota > Metazoa > Chordata > Lepidosauria > Squamata > Colubridae > Ptyas > Ptyas mucosa. Next base: position 576,718 of record WNWU01000094.1, read on the forward strand.
GGCAGGTCCACCATTGATGAAAATAAGTTCCATTACTGTAACCACATTTCCAACAGCAAGAAGATGTCCCGGGAAACATTTTAGCTAGTCTCGCAGGGGGGAGATGGCAACGGTAGACCATTTTATATATGTTTTCTTTATATGAGGAGGCCATGGTTAATTTCATATTTTTCAACCAAATCTGTTCCCATTGCTGGAAGTCAAGGGGATATCCAAAATTTCGCCCCCACGCTATCATACAATCCTTCACTACATCCTGTCCTATCTGCAGAGATGATAAATATGCGTAACATTTAGATAGTACCCCTTTCCCTCTTTCTAATAAGATCTTATCCAATTCCTGTCTTTTACAATAAATTCCTTCACTATATAAATCTTTTTTATACCTGGAGTGCACTTGGGAATAAGACCACCAGTTTATTTTATAACCTTGGAGAGTTAATAATTCTTGTGACTTCGGATTACCCTGAGCATCCAAAAAGTCTTCATATGTCAAGGTTTTCCCCCCTTTATACAATGTCAGGTAGATCTGAGCTTCTTGAGGCCCCTCCTCAAGAAGCCCTCCCTGGACCCGGCTGTATTAGCTAATTATTGTCCTGTCTCCAACCTCCGCTTCACAGCGAAGGTTGTTGAGAGTGTGTTGGCGAGACAACTTCCTTGATTCCTGGATGAAGCTGTCTATCTAGATCCGTGCCAGTCAGGCTTCAGGGTGGGTTACAGCAGGGAAACGGCATTGATCACATTGGTTGATGATCTCTAGAGGGCCCAGGACAGGGGTTGCTCCTCTGTCCTGGTCCTCCTAGATGTCTCAGCAGCTTTTGATACCATCAATCATGGTATCATGCTGCATCGGCTAGAGGGGGTGGGGGTGGGGGGCACCGTGCTACGGTGGTTCTCCTCCTTCCTCTCTGACTGGACGCAGTCTGTGTTGACGGGGGGGCAGAGGTCGACCTCGAGGTTCCTCACTTGTGGAGTGCCATAAGGATCAGTCCTCTCGCCCCTTCTGTTTAACATTTATGTGAAGCCGCTGGGTGAGATCATCCGTGGCTTTGGGGTGAAGTGTCAACTGTATGCCAATGACATGCAGTTGTACATTTCAACCCCAGGCCACCCCAATGATGCCCTTGACGTGATGTCCTGTTGCCTGGAGGCCGTGTGGATCTGGATGGGGAGGAACAGGCTCAGACTCAACCCCTCCAAGATTGAGTGGCTGTGGCTTCCGATGGCCTGATATATCCAGCTGACACCATCGCTGGCTATTGGGGATGAGACCTTACTCCCCTCAGAGAGGGTTCGCAACTTGGGCGTCCTCCTGGATTCACGGCTGTCGTTGGAGGATCATGTAATGGCCGTGGCCAGGGGGGCTTTTTATCAGGTTCGCCTGATCTCCCACTTGCATCCCTTTCTGGATCGGGATGCCCTGCGCACAGTCACTCATACCCTCGTCACTTCCTGGCTGGACTATTGTAATGCTCTCTACATGGGGCTGGTCCAGAATGCAGCCACACAAGTAATAATGGGGGCGACTCGTTGCTCCCATGTCACACCCTTCTTGCGCAAGCTGCACTGGCTCCCTGTGGTCTTCTGGGTGCGTTTCAAGGTGTTGGTTACCACCTTTAAAGCGCTCCATGGCTTAGGACCTGGTTACCTGCATTCTGCCACCGACTGTCTCCCACCGACCAATACGCTCCCACAGAGAGGGCCTCCTTAGGGTGCTATCGGCCAAACAATGTAGGCTGGCGACCCACAGGGGGAGAGCCTTCTCTGTGGGGGGGCCGGCCCTATGGAATGAATTGCCCCCGGACATACGAAGGATCCCCGACCTCCGCGCCTTCCGTCGTGCTCTGAAGACCCTATTATTCCAGCAAGCTGGTCTGACGGGATAAAGGATTTTAAATTGGGTTTTGATAGGGATTTTAAAATGATTTTAACTGGGTGTTTTAAATTTGGCCAATGATTGAATTATTTTAATTAGTTTTTAATTTTTGTTGTATATTGTTTTTACCATGGCTGTTCACCGCCCTGAGTCCCTCGAGAGAAGGGCGGTATATAAATACAATAAAACAAAAAACAACCCGCCCCTCCCAAGGCATAATCACATTGACCGTGCAGACGTTGGAATGGTCATAAGTGTAAGGACTGATTCATTGCTTTTTTCAGTACCATTGTTACTGCAAATGAATGGTTGTTAAGCAATAAACAATAAAATCAACAAGCTTCACACGTCAACCTATCAATTATGTTGATACTAACCGTGGTAGCAGCCTCTCGATGGAATGGCTTTCATTCAGAGGTTTGGGTTGCTCCATCACTGGAGGCTTTTAAGAAGAGACTTGGACAGCCACCTGTCTGAAATGGTATAGGGTCTCCTGCTCAGGCAGGGGGCTGGACTAGAAGACTTCCAAGGTCCCTTCCAACTCTTATTGTTCTGTTAACTCTGATATGTTTTTAAACAAAAGCCCTAGAATACAAGGCTGGATGTTAACTATGCATCTTGAATGTAAGCACAAATCCACAAGGCCCCAGTGCTCTTTGTGCCTACCAGAAACTTTGGGAAGAAATTGATCCCTGCATTCTGGATCCATTCTGAGCGACATGGTGGCCTAGTGGTGAAGATGCTCACCTCTCACTCAGAAGGTTGAGAGTTCAATCCTAGGTAGTGGCAGATGTTTCTCGCAAAGAGAAAGTATCTGCTGAGAGTTATGTGTGGACATCAGGAAGGGCATCCGACCAGTAAATCTCAGCTCCATTCATTTTATCATGCCAACTCTACCCAAAATTAAGTGACTACAGGGTTGTAAAAAGGAAAAAAATTCCGTAACCATAATAATCTGGAGGGATTCCCCATTTATAAGGAGGTGGTCTGAGCAGCATTCAGCTGATCTGCCTCTCCAAAATTTGAGTGTGCACTTATATGTTACATGCTGCTGGTGACCACAAAGGCCATGCAGGGAGCATGGAACTGTTGGATTTCCTCCCAGGCCATGCCAGCAAAGGTTCCCTTGAGCATCCAAGGACTGTGGGCAAACCAGGACCCCCAAGTGCCTTTTTCCTTGCCCCTCACCCCATGACTGATGTCTGCAAGAGGCTTCCAGCCTCATGGTTAAGCCCACCTGCCCCCTATCAAGACGGGCTCAGCAGGGGAGAGGAGGGTACTCACTTTCTGCTCACAGATGCGATACTGCCTGGCCTCCGCTCGGCAGGGCTCTTCTCCAGGAAGCCTGTGGCCCAAAAGAAACAGAATAACAGAACAGAGTTGAAAGGGACCTTGGAGGTCTTCTAATACAACCCCCCCCTCAAGCAGGAAGCCCTATATCATTTCAGACAAACTGTTGTCCAAATTCTTCTTAAAAACCTCCAGTGTTAGAGCATTCACAACTTCTGAATGCAAGCCGTTCCATTGGTTAATTGTTCTCAATGTCAGGAAGTTTCTCCTTAGTTCTAGGTTAGCTCTCTCTTTGATGACTTCCTATCCATTGCTTCTTGTCCTACCTTCTGGTGCTTTGGAGAATAGGTTCACCCCCTTTTTCTAATGATAGCCCCTTAGCTATTGGAACACTGCTATCATGTCACCCCCTAGTCCTTCTTTTCAGTAGATTAGACATACCCAATTCCTGCAACTGTTCTTCATATATTTTAGCTTTGAGCCCCCTAAATATTTTTGTTGCTTTCTCTGCAATTATTATTATTTTTTTTAAAAAATTGATTTATATGCCGCCCTTCTCCGGAGACTCAGGGCGGCTTACAGTGTGTTAAGCAATAGCCTTCATCCTTTTGTATATTTATACAAAGTCAGCTTATTGCCCCCACAATCTGGGTCCTCATTTCACCTACCTTAGAAAGGATGGAAGGCTGAGTCAACCTTGAGCCTGGTGGGATTTGAACTTGCAGTAATTGCAAGCAGCTGATCTTAATAACAGTGAATTAGTCCACTGCGCCACCAGGACTCCTTTCCAGAATCACATCTTTTTTATATTGTGGTCATCAAAACTGGATGCAATATTACCAAGACATAATAAAGTGGTATTAACACTTCATTTCTATCCCTCTGTTAATACTGCCTAGGATTGTATTGGCTTTTTTGTCAGCTGCAGCACATTGCTGAAGTCCAAGATCCTTCTCGCAGTTCCTGCTATTGAGCCAGGTTTCATCCAATCTGTATCTGGACATTTGATTTTTCTTGCCTAAGTGTAAAATCTTAACTTTTCTCTACATTGAATTTCATTTTGTTAGATACAACCCAGTGTTCAAGTCTGTCAAGCTAAATAGTTTATGAAGATGTTGAACAGTACTGAGCCTAAGATAGAACCTTGTGGTATCCCGCTTCTAACTTCCCTCCATGTAGATGTAGTACCGTTAAGGACTACTCATTGAATAATTTGTCAGCCAGTTACAAATCCATCTGGTGGTGATGCTGTCTATGCCACATTTTTCTAACTTACCAATAAGTAGTTTGTGATCTACTTTGTCAAATGCCTTACTGAAGTCCAAGTATACTATGTCCACAGAATTTTGCTGGTCCACTATTTTGTCAAAGAATGAAATAAGATTTGTTTGGCATGATATGTTTTTGACAAACCCGTGCTGGCTTCTGGTTATAACCCTGATTGAGTATTCTCTGTTGGAGTGGCACTGCTCACTGGCTGGAGAGCCACAAGGGAAGGAATCAGTAGAGCAACACCTGTCGTTGCCATCATCACTGCCTTCCCAGCCATTGTGAGGTAGATGTTCTCTGTCCACGGAGGCTCTTCCCACGGCCAATAGCCATTTTTCTTTCTTCCAGAGCCCACCTTCCTCCATGACTGCCTCCAAACCAATCTAATCTGGGGAATTTTACCTAAGAATATTGGGAGAACATAGTCAGCGCTATGAGATGTGCTTCTCCAACAACCACAGGAGATTGAAACGAGGCGACTGTGTTATTTCCAAAGCTAGAAGGTCACAGGCATCCACAGGATTCATGAGCAAACATGAGAAAACATTATGGATGCAGTTATAAAGCACAACCTCATGCGACTGCATCAATTAGCAACAGCCAACATGCCAGTCCCAGATACTGTCATAATCCCAGGACAGTGCAGAGAAAAGACGGGAGTACCAGGCAAGCAAGCTGGCAGGTAAGAGTTGGAGGTGGGCAGGGGTGCTGCAGGGCAGGGCTTCTGAGCACAGGCAGGTGCTTCAAGAGATGGGAGGTTCCTGCGTGCAGGTGCTCCGGAGCACGGGTGTGCGTGTGAGTACTGCAGGGGGCAGGAGGGGGCCATGGGCAGGGACTACAGAGGGCAGGTGGATGAGTGGGTATCATGGGGGGGATAGGAGCGTCCTGCAAGCAGGCTTTGAAATTTAGATGACAACTAGACCACCCCATGACCTATTCAACCCTTGTTTGAGAGGGGCTCCCCTGCCAGATCCCCCAATGCCTTCAACAATGGCAGAGCTTCAAACAAGGCAAGGATGTCCATTATCTCCATTGTTATTTGTATTAACATTAGAAGTGTTGAATAGAAATATAAGAAGAAATGAAGAATTAAGGAATGAAAATCAAGAAAGAAGAATATAAATTACAAGCCTTTGCAGATGATTTAGTTTTTATTCTGGAGGAGCCTCAAACAACGGGTCCCAAATTATTAGAACAAATAGAAGAGCATGGAGATGTAGCAGGTTTAAAAATAAATAAAGAAAAAACAAAGATATTGGTTACGAATATCACTGAAAAACAGAAAAGAGAATTGACGGAGAAATTAAATATTCAAATTGTGAAGAAAGTAAAATATTTAGGAATATATTTAATCTCAAGATATGTAACAATAAAGGAAGATAACTATTATAAATTAAAAAAACAAATTGAGGAAGATTTGGAAAAATGGAAAAATTTACTGCTATCATTGATGGGAAAGATTGCGACAATAAAGATGAATATATTACCGAGACTATTGTTTCTATTTCTATTTCTATTTCTATTTCTATGTTCTATTGTTTCTATATGGAAAAGACATATTTTGAACATCTCAATAAAATAGTAAAGAAATTTATATGGCAAGGGAAAAAAACGAGAATAAACACAAAACTTTTACAAAATGTGAGATTACGAGGAGGATTTGGACTACCGAATTAGGAGCTATATTACCAGGCAGCAGCGTTGACATGGATGAGAGAATGGATTGGATTAAGAAATACAAGATTATTAACTTTGGAAGGACATGATTTACAACTGGGATGGCATGCCTTTTTGTGATATGATAGAAGCAAGATGCACACTTATTTTCAAAGACATTATGTAATAAATGCATTATTATTAGTGTGGGACAAGATTAGAGATAAATATTATTTGAAAATACCAGCATGGTTATCAACAATGGAAACATTAATACATCAAATATTATTAATATTAGAAATATTCTTAGATATAAGGATTATATTGTTATATAATATAATAAATGTTATTATATAAAATTATGTTATTATAAAAATAATTACTAAGTAATTAAAATTACTTAGTATTGAATTAGAAGAAGAACAGGTAAAAGAAACAATGATAGCTTGGGCAAAGAATTTTGGATACTCAATTGAGTTAGATCAGAGGTCTGCAACCTTAAACACTGAAAGAGCCACTTGGGCCATTTCCCACAGAAAAAAAAACACAGGGAGCCACAAAACTTGGGTGGGTGTGGCCAACTCGATGTCACTCACTCCCACCCAGTCACATGACCCCATAGCCACGCCTACCCAGCCACAAAAACTTTCTCTTGCTCTGTCTCTCTCCCCCTCTCCCATCCTCTGTATCTCTCTGACCCTCTCTCTCCCCTTCTCTCTCTCTCTCCCTCTGTATATCTCTCCCCCCTGTATCTCTCTCCCCCCTATCTTTCTCTCCCTATCTTCCCCTCTCCCCCCTTGCTGTATCTCTGTCTCTCTCTGTCCCTCTCCCTATCTTCCCCTCTCTCCCCTTCTCTCTGTGTATCACTCTGTCTATGTTGCGCTCTCTCTCTCTCTGTGTATCACTGTGTATGTCTGTCTCTCTCCCCCCCTCCCTCCCCCTCTCTCTCCTTTTATTTCTTCTTTCTGGAAATCCGGGCTGGCTGAGGAACGATCCACCAGCCGCAGGAGAGGCTTCCCTTCAGGTGACCCTCCTCTTCCCCCTCCTTCTCCTCTCACTGTGGTGGGGCCGGGGGGGTGCGCACACATGGGGAAACCCTCCTCAGCAGCAAAGGCATGCACGGACGCTTGCTTGAGGCTCTTAACAGGACACGGATTCTCTCCTGCACTAAGACTCTGGCCATTGCCTTGCCGTGCCTCCCCCCCCCCCCACCAGCAGCTCTTCGGACGAGTGCAGATGGCGTGAACTCCAGCCCAAAGTGGCAGGAAGCAAAGGCTGCCTTACGTGCAAATGTAGCACGAAGGCAGGTACAGGGCCACTTCACTCCTGTACTAAGGCTCCGGCAACCCTCCTCTTGACTATTCCTTTTATTTCTTCTTTTTTGAAATCCAGGCTAACTGAGCGGCAGAGGCTTCCTTCTTTGGCTCGGCCAAAGCGCAGCAAAGCCGTGCGTGGCGTGGGTGGCTGCTCATTTAAGGATGGTCTCCCCATACATGCGCACTGTCCCGACCCCGCCACAGCTGGCCAGGGGATCACGAGAGGAGGAGGAGGAGGAGGAGGAGGAGGGTCACCTGAAGGGAAGCCTCTGCCGTGGCTGGCGATCATCCCTCAGCCAGCCCAGATTTCAAAAAAGAAGAAATAAAAGGAATAGCCAAGAGCCACAAGGAGAGCTTGCTGGCTTGGCCCAGCCATGGCATTCCAAGAGAGAGGGAAGAGACACAGAGATAGAGAGCATGAGAGAGATACACACATAAGAGAGCGAGACACAGAAAATGAGGAGGAGACTGGCTGACGGGCGAGCGTCTTTGGCGAGGGCGCTCTCGCTTTCTCCAAGCCTGACCCCTGGTGTGGGCATGCGATATTCAGCAAGACCAGCCCCCTTTTCCTGCTTCCCTGAGCTTTTTAAAGCCGCAGTTGGGCGCTGCGGGCCCATCCCCTCCTCCTGGATCCCATTCCTACCCCACCAGCCCTTGTGTTAGTGAGGCTGGCGTTGGTTGCAAGGCACGCCCAGCACCAATGAGCAGCAAGTGAGGCGCTGGAGAATCAGTCCTGGCTGCTTCTCCATCCCCCGCCATCACCCTTACCTTCCCAGGTCAGGTGAGGGAGGGCGAAGGGCGGGGCCAGCCAGTGATGGGACAGGGAGCCACAGCAGAGGGCCCAAAGAGCCGCCTGTGGCTCTGGAGCCACGGGTTGCCAACACCCAAGTTAGATAAATAGCAACAGCTATGGGAAAGAAATTATAAATTAACAATGTGCACAGCATATAAGGAGAATCAATATAAAATGTTTTATAGATGACACATGTCTCCTGAAAAATTGGCAAGAATGTTTAAAGATAAATCTGCAAAATGTTGAAAATGCCATCAGTTACCAGGATCGTATTATCCTATGTGGTGGACATGTCCAGAAGCGAGGAATTATTGGATGAAAATTAAAACATGATTAGAAGAAATGATACAACAACATATAGATTTAAAACCTGAACTGTTCCTATTGGGTAACTTACCAGAGAAATTTAGTAAGGAAAATATATACTTGATTGTACATGTGTTAACTTCAGCGAGGATAGTATTTGTACAAAGATAGAAAGCAGAGAAAATTCCTATGGAGGAAGAAATAATTAAGAAAATATTGGATTGTGCAGAAATGAATAGACTGACTTTGATACTTAAAGAAAGAGAAGAATTCGAATATTATCAGATTTGGGGGCAATTTTATTATTGGCTGGAGAAGAGATATTCATAGAGTAATAGTGTAAAGAAAGGTGGGAGAAATGTTATAACAAATATCAAGTTATGAGAAATGATTGAGAAGTAAGGAGGAGACACAAAAGATGTACTCAGATGATATACTGATGGATTGATTATGTATTATATGTTTGTTTGTTTATAAAAATAAAAAAAAACTTTTTTGGAAAAAAAAACAGTGGCAGAGCTTTTAATGTGCTGCCTTCACTGGAAAAGGGAGACAGTCCAGAGATATACCTGAATACATGTGCAGGGATGGGAGAGGTAGCACCCAACTCAACAGCTGTGGCTGTGAGAGGGACCTAGGACCATAAGTATGAGTCCGCAGTGTGCCGCAGCTACCAAAAAAGCCAAAGCAGTCCTGGGCTGCCTCAACAGGGGGATATCACCAAGATCACAAGAAGTGATAGCAACCATTTTACACAGCATCAGTGAGGCCACCCTTGAAATGCTGCCTACAATTCTGTCAAAATGATACAAAAAAGATTCTTAGAAAGCATGATTAGGAGACTAGAGGCTAAATGATGAACGGTGGAGGGAGTTAGTTGCATGTAGCCCAGCGAAGAGAAAGATAGATGGGAGTGGGGAATAATAACTGTCTTCTGGTACTTGAGGGGCTGCCACAGAAGAGACGGGATTGACTTATTCTTTAAAGCACCAGAGAACAGGGCAAGAAGCAATGGGTGGAAGCTTGTTAAAGAGAGTTCCAAGCTACAAGTAAGGAATTTTCTGACAATTAGAACAAATAATCAATGGAATAACTTGCTTCTTGGAGTTATGGGTGCTTCATCCCTGGAGATTTTCAAAAATAGACTGGACAACCATGTGATTGGGATGGTGTAAAGTCTACTGCCTTGAGCAGGGGGTTGGACTGGATGACCCATGAGATCCCTTCCAACCCTGCTTTCTATATTCTATGAAATGAAACCACTATAGATTGGTATTTTAGACACCAGCCAATTGAGAATGGAACCTTCAATCTGAATCTCACACTGTTTACTGCTCAGTACATAAAAAAGGGAAGGAACAGCATTACTTTTTATATTTAGGAAGGGTATAGAAAGAAAGCTAAAGAAGGACCATACCATCATCATCCTACCAGCAGATAAAGGCCACACTACAGTTATTATGGACAATTCACAATATTTACAAAAAGCAAAAGAACTACTAGAAGACAAAGACATTTTCATCCCAATGAACACTAACACAAAATACAAAAACTAGACAACCTGATCAAGAGAATCCTCAGGGTTCACCTCACTAAGAAAGGCCAAATTATGAAAGGGGAACAATGGTGGATGAGAAGGATCCCTCCTCCCATGTCTCTAGGGAGGCCCTAAAATACACAAGCCTGAAATACCTCTCCATCCAATCATATCATTCCTGGGGACCCCCACTGACAACATCGTAAAAGAATTTTAAAAACTTGGGCACCTCACAAGAAGTAGTAAACAGTCATCAACTCCCCACTACCTCAATCAGACCTGACTATGGATGAGGACAAAATCATGGTCTCGTGGTGTCAAAGCCCCTTTCTACAGATTCGGAATTAGCCAAAGAATCTATGACCCCATTGCTCCACAGCACATCCGACTTAACTAAATACACAAAGATCAAAACATCCAGGATGATGGATCTCATAAACCTCTGCCTAACCACATATTTCCAATTTGATAGACAAACTTACCAACAAATTAAAGGTACACCTCTGGCATCACTGCTTTCATGACTTATTAAGGAGGTTATTAGGCAACATCTAGAAGCCATAGCACCCCCACAGATACAATCCAAAACATCGATCAGATATGTACTGTAGATGATACCTTCACCATAATAAAAAAGGACCAATTAGAGAAAAAACAACAATTTACTACCCTTCCTGGCCATCCTAATCAACAGAGACCACAATGGCAAACTAGAAGCACAAGTGTATAGAAAAACCACCCGCACCAACCAAGTGGTCCACTACCAAAGCAACAACCCAACCTCCCACAAGAGAAGCTGTGTAAGAACTTTATGTAGATGAGCACAAACTCATTGCAGCAACAGAATATCTATATAGCATATTCCAACAAAATGGATGCAACTTTCTCAAAATGTGCTGGACTGCTCAACCCAATACAGCACAAACAACACAAGCCCTAAAAAGAATAACACTGCCATACATCAAGAACATCTCAGAAACCACCAAGAGACTATTATAGCCGAATGGAATCAGCCGAAACACACAAGCCAACTAAAGCCCCCCCCCCCAAATATCCTAAGTAAAGCAAAAGACCCAGCAGCGCCAGAAGTAAAAACAAGAGTCATCTACTGTTAGATAGGGGGCAGGAATAGAAGAGGCGGGACACTATAGTCCATTTCAGCACTTGATTTCCAGCTGCGATCAGGAGTGAGAGAGTGGCAGGCTGCCAGAGCTCTCTTTTTAAAGAGCTACAGCAGTCTCACTGGCCACTGACAGGGGTTTATTTTTCCCGCTGCTAGATTAGTGAATTAGTGGCGGCATGCAAATGAGTGCTCCGTACGTCCCTACGTAACATCTATAACATACAATGTAATGAGTGCAACAGCCACAATGTAGGGCAAACAGACAGAAGGCTGGCAGAACTCATCCATGAACACCAACGAGCAATCAGAAGACATGATGAAAACTCTTCAATTTCACAAGCTATGGACAGACTTAATCATAGTTTCAACTGGGAAATTGTGACCATCCTATATCAAGCCAAGTCCAAAAATGCTACAGAATTTCTAGAAGCCTGACACTTTGACAAATTGGCCATCAGTAGACACAAAGGCCTAAACAATATCTACAGACCATGTAAAAAGACACAATCAACCCAGCCAAAAGGGGAACAAAAAGACCAAACCATCTCCCCGCCTGCAAAAGGTTAAAAAAAAAAGGTTAACATCAGACCAACAATCAACAGTACCTCAATCCAGGTCCTGACAAACAAGCCAAACAAGCATCCCAACCGAAGAACCTCTAAGATCACCCCCCCCCAACACTGACAGGCTGAGGCACTAGAATATAAACTGAGAGCAAACCCCATTCCTTTCTAACACTGATGATGTTACCTGCTATCTGCACGAAAACAACCAAGCTCAGAGAGCCCCAAGGACTCCCCAGAAATGCTAGTTCTAGAAGAAGAAGCTAGATCAACACTCTAGTCATTGCTGAGCTGGAAGGCTACAGGAATTGATGGAAGATCCAAAGAAACATGGCAAGTAACTGAAGAAGACCAGACTATGACAGCAATTCTAGATAATATCACAAGTTTTGTTATTGTTTTATATTCGGACTTAGCTTGTTCCTCTCCTACAAACACTCCACTGCAGTTCTGGGACTGCATTTAATGTGTGTGTGTGGGTGGGTGGGGGGGGAAACAGCTGACAATATAGAAGGATCTTGGCAGACTTGACCACCGGGCCCTATCTACAAAATGCAATTCAGTGGTGAAAAAATGCAAGGCATTACATTGTGCAAGAAAAACCAAATGCACAGATATATAATGTGGGTGGGGTGGGGTAGTAGCAGCTGTGAGGAGGATCTAGGAGTCCTAGTGGACAATCACTTATGTACAAGGCAGCAGTGTGCTGCAGCTGCTGAAACAGCCAATGCACTCCTAGACTGCATCATCAGAGAGAGAATATCAAGGTCACATGAAGTGGTAGTACTGCTGTATACTGCATTGGTCACACCACATTTGGAATACTTGGTCCAGTTTTGGTCATCATGATACAAAAAAAGATATTGGGATTCTAAAAAGAGTGCAAAGAAGAGCAACAAAGATGATTAGGGGACTAGAGGCTAAAGCATAGGATGAATGGTTGCAGGAATTGGGTATATCTAGTTTAATGGAAAAAAAAACTAGGGGTGACATGATAGCAGTCTTCCAATATCTAAAGAGCTACCACAAAGAGGAGGGGGTCAATTTATTCTCCCAAAGTGCGTGAAGGCAGGACAAGAAATAATGAAAATAATCAAGGAGAGTATCAACCTAGAACTAAGGAGAAATTTCCCAACAGTGATAACAATTAACTAGAAGGAACTGCTTGCTTTCAGAAGTTGTAGGTGCTCCAACGCTGGAGGTTTTTAAGAAGACACTGGACAGCCACTTGTCCAGAATGGTATAGGACCATGATGGCGAACCTATGGCATGGGTGCCACAAGTGGCATGCAGAGCCATATCGGGGGGCACGCGAGCTCAGCTCCGGCACGCATGCATGCGCCAGCCAGCTGATTTTCAGGCCTTCTGGGTCCACCAGAAGTCAGGAAACACAGTTTCCGGCCTCTAGGGAGATGGGGAAGGCCATTTTTGCCCTCCCCAGGCTCCTAGAAAGGCTCTGGAGCCTGGAGAGAGCAAAAAATGGGCCTACCGTGCCCACCGTGCCATCACGTGCCAAAAGCAGGGGGAGCACGGGGGGGGCATGGCGCATAGAATTATAGATGTGGGCACGTGTGTGTATGACCGCGCCACGCTCCCGCTTTTGGCATGCGATGGCAAAAAGGTTAGCCATCACTGGTATAAGATCTCCTGCTTGAGCAGGGGGTAGAATTAGAAGACCTCCAAGGTCCCTTCCACCTTAATGTTATACTTCTTACTCTGTATTCTGTTGGGTCTTTTCCCTTAGCGGCTACGTCTAAACAGATCTTGTGTGCCCACCTGATACACCTCCGGATCCGGAAGGAGACACCGTCCCCACAGGTACTGGAACAAGCACTCCAGCTGCCCCAGTGTGTCCATGTCCCATGGGCTGGTTGCTGTCGGTGCTGGGGCTTTAATTCCAGGTCAAGGTCCAGTGGGCCATTATTTCTTCCCTACTTAAAAGAAGATGGCAAAGTCACCAGTGAGGAGACAGGCACCAGCCCAGTAGCACTCAGCACAGCCTACATAGTGTATATATATGTGTGTGTGTGTGTGTGTGTGTATTTCTGACTTTGCCATGTTTTGGCCTATTGAGCAACTCTCTGTCTCTCAATTGGAAGCAAGATCAGAACTCCCCCAGATTGAAGGGGCCAAGACAGGGCAGCCCTGAGGAGGCCATGCGGTCACTGCATGGGAGAAGTGAAGGGGGCGCCTAAGGTCCCACTTGCAGGAGGTGTCTCTTGCAGGCTAGGGCAACCTCCTGAGAGCCAGGCTTCTCTCCTCCCTCCACCTGGCTCCAGTCCTGGACGGGGAGCCTGGTCTTCTCTAACTCCCCTCTCTGCTGGCAATGGCAGGGGGTGCCCTCTCTGAAGCTGCTGGCGTAGTGGGTCAACCAGCCAGACTTGAGAGACCCTCTTTGGGAGAGGAGGCTCTTGGCCGAACAGACAGGGCTGTGGTGAGACTCAGAATGCATTTCCTGTTCCTGAGGCTTCCTACGAGGAGCCTGTCTCAAGGATGGCTCCTATGGATCTTGGCTGTCCCTGTTTTGCCTCTGCTCTCCTGATTTGCATCCAATGAAGATGACATTTCCCGGCCATCTTCCTCTTTGGTCCAATGGACGGACAGATGGCTGCTCCGCTGTGAGCCTCTGGATGGGGCCTCCCCCTCCCCATATTGTGCTCTGCCTGCCAGCTGGCAGGAAGAAAGGGAGGATCATGCCCCCTCCGTGCAGGCATGACCTGGTCCAGAAGGGCCATGCCTGCTCCTGTATAATCAGGATTGTTTCCCTCCCCTCCATTTTGGGAGGGCTACTGGATGCCTCCCCAACCCTCCCCCCCAAGGCTGAGCCGTCCTCTAAGGGAGCACTTTGACTGCCCTTGTGCCGCTGAATGATGGCTGCCAGAACAGCTTGTGGGTGACCATGGTATAGAGGGCATCCCACCCTCCCAGACAGCAGCAGTGGTATCCCCTCTCCCTCCCCCTTCCCTGCTGCAGATGCCAAGTACAGGGGCAGCTTGTTACCATTGCTTGCTGGCATGGACTGAACGGAGAGGTAAGGACGCCCCCCCTCAAGGAGCTTCACTATCTCCTCTGCCCTCTGACCAAGGAAAAGGCACCTGATGGCTGCTGATGGGAGCGGGGAGGAGGGAGCCCTCATGAAGCCTGCAGCTGACCTATTTTGGGCAGTGGATAAGGTGCCTGTGGTGCATCTGGTTGCCCAGTTTTTGCCATCTTTTGTTCCTTGTTTTTATAATGGCATTGTTTTATTATATTTCAGTTTGGGAGTCAATGGGAATTGGGTGGTACACAAGTTTATGAAACAAATAAACAAATTGATTGGCATAAGGCTCTGTGTCTCATCATGAACTGATCATGATGGATGCCAGGATGGATCAGGGTAGCCAACCAAGCCCATCAGCTGTGCCAGCACTTGGTTGGCTGCTCGGCACTGGTGGGCACTTTTCCAAAGCATTTTCTTGCACCCAGGTTCTGGCAGCCATGAGGGAGTGTGGCTTCTCAGCGCAGTGACCAAATTTTCTTGGGGGGAAAAAAAGGACAAAGCTGAAAAAGAGGCTCAATAAGGATTAAGAAAACTGTAGTGTTTAAAACTTTGCTTTACAAAGGAAAATTCAAGAGCAAAACCAAGAAAACAAATAATTAAATCAATGATGAGCTCCAACTCCAGCTTTAAATTAATAAAGATTAAAAACTGATTTAAAAAACTAACACAAAGTGAAACGTGTAAAAAATAAGAAGTGCAGAGAATTTTTAAAATAAACACACACACAAAAGGAGAGATTATAAAGAAGTGACTCCCCCTTCATCAAGACAATTTCGATAACTTATCACTTTCTCTTATCCTATCACAAAAGATCTCTTCTTCCCATATCTCACCTCATTTCTTACCTACCAATTCTTAAAGCTTCATCATTCAGTCCTATGCAACAACAGAAGTCCATTAAGAATTACAAGAAATAACGCTTATATATTAACCTCAATCAAATAAACCAACTTTATATTCCTTTACTTTTAACAGTCATTTATCATTTCCCCAAAAATCACAGTGTCAGTTTCTTTACCAGGATTTCTTAGGAGATTTTGTCAGTCTGGCAGTTCTCACTTGAGGGACAAATGATAATGCTTGAATTATCTTACTCAGACCCATTGTATCAGCTGGGTGAGTGCGAGTCTGGGATAGGTGGAAGGAAAGAGGAGGGGGACAGCCAGCAGAAAAGGGCACAGTGCTGATGGCGGTACCTGAGGAACCAGGCTAGGGACAGATGCCACCTATGTGGCCACTAACAGTCAACAATGACTTGATGGTGCACAATCAATCCTAATTGATCAATTTGTCCCACATTTTACTGAAGTCAAAGGACACCATGTTCACCCCATTCCCTGGTCAATTGAATGGGTTATTCTGTCAAAAATGATCTGACTTATTCTTGATAAAGCCCTGCTGGCTCCTGCCAAGCCACACATTCTTTCCTTCTTACTCACAAACTGACAGCATAAAATCTATTCTGGAGGTCTGTGTGGCTCAACCGTCAAGCTGATTGGTCTGCAATGACCTCAGTCCTCTTATTTTCCCTTTCTGAAGGCAGAAACAACATCTCCTTTCTCCAACCCTCTGGCACTGTCTCTGCCCTCCGTGACTTCTAAAAGATCTCAAAAAGGGGCTACGGATGACCAGGATTCTCAAACCAAAGCTCTCTCTGGCCCAGGAGACCAAAATGCTTTCACGGAAGACATTTCTCTTTCCCTCCCTCTTTCCCCAAACACAAAAGGCACCCCAAGGCTCTGGGTCACAACCCAGCTTCCCCCCGGGCCTTGCCTGCCCCCCTTTCTTTCCAATAAGAAAAACCACATCATAATGGTTGCCCTGCCGAGTCCTCCAAGGACAGAAGGAGACACTAGCTCCCCTGTCCCTTACAGATGCTCCCCCGGGCCTTCTGGGGATGAAGGCGGCCCAGCCCCGGTCCAAGAGATGCTCATGAATACAGTGGATATATCGACCGCTTCCAGATCCTTCCGGGGATGCTCGTAGTCAGAGCAACCCAGAAGCCACTCCAGGATCATTCAAAGGTCTGAAGGCACAACTGCAGAAATGGATTTCTTTAAAAAAAAGAAGAAAAATGCTCCTTTGAAGTAAAAGCATTTCAGGAGCATGCCAACCTTCAGCCTTGTGGTCTGGCATGAATGGGGAACATGCCATGCTGCTGGGCATTTATTGTTTTCTCTGTTACACTCATGGGTGGGTGAAGTTGCGGACACGGCACCTCCTTTGGCTGGGCACCCATTCTCACAATATCTGGTTCCCCGAACAATCACTCTTTCACTTCAAAAGGATGGCTGCCAGGGGCGAAAAGCCAAGTCTACCCGTGAAGGTTCAGCTTGACTGATCTATTGCTAAAAGCCTCTGCACAGGAATCCTCTCAGTTAAGGGTCAGCAACCAGTTAGTTCAGGGGCGGCTCTTTTCAATCCTCCCCCATGCCAGGCTCTGCTGGGCCTTCCCTTCCAGGGACTAAGACAACTCACCAAGGGAGCAGTGAGGCATCCAGGGTGGCAGCTCTCTTCCCTGAGACCCTAATTTGGAGACCCTGTATAAATGCCTCTGCTTCCTCCTCCTCCTCCGTGAGAAGAGTTGACCAGTTCCTGGATGCTGTCAGCAGAGTTAACCCAAAGGCTCTCTTCTTAAGGGCGGAGTGGGCTGAAGGAGAGACTCGTCACCCAGTTCTGGAAAGCATTTCTAGGTTTGGGTTGGGTGGACGTACCTGAACTGTGCATGCAAAGACCAGGCCAATCAGGAGCAGGACTCTCCAGTGAGATAGCTGCCTGCAGGAAAACACCAGAAGGAAATGAACATTTCCAAAACCTTTGTCAGGAAGGGAAGAAAACGCTTTGCCAATATCTTGTAAGCTTAGAGAAAAAGTGTACACTGGCCAAACTGTAGTGCCAAAGATATGCAAATGCTTTAATATCTGCCTTGAGTCTCTCAGGAAGACCATTTGCCTCCTTCTGGTGCAGAGCCCCCCCGCCCCTGTCCCCACTTCTGCCCCCTTATGATTCACAGCCTCCCACACCCCAGTTCTCCCCCTCCCAACCCCCAGTTCACAGCCTAGGGGCCAATGCCTCCCCTCCAGGGGCCCTGACAGTAGAATAAGAACAGAATAACAGAGCTTTTAGAGACAGAATGTGAGCGCCGAGGCTCTTCCCTGGCGTGACCGCTTTGCCAGCTCTGCAGGTGGACGGCTGGTGAGGCTTTCTGACCAGCTTCCAAACTGAGGGTAGAAATTGTGGTAGAAAAGAATTGGGAGCAAAAGATAAAAGTGCCCTTCTGAGAGAGAAGATGAGGGATCTCAGAAAGTAGGGAAAAATCTCAGTCCGGGTCTTGACCATCCCTCAGGGGAGAAAAGTGATTGAAGGCTGCCTTGCCCTGAGTTGACTATGTGGTCCAAGCATCACCTGAGTCTCCTGGCAAGCACAGTCATGAGGGACCTGCGCTGGCAGCCTTCACCCTGAAGGCCGCACCCGACTCCGAGCAACCAGCAAAGAGGCTGCTTTTTCCCAGGATTTGGCAGCGCAGCAGCAGCAGCGGATACTCAGTGCAGGTCTTGGCCAGCTGTCGTGGCCTTGTGGGCAGTGGCTTCTTCAGGGAGGCCTCAGTGAATGATCATCCTGCCAGGTCAATCTGTTTGCATCTCGCCTTGGAGAAGGCGAACTGTGATTTAAAGGGTCTACCACTAAGTTTAAAAAGCAAAGCAACTCCTGTTGAACCCAGGCTGTGGGAATGCCAAGCGGATGAAGACAAGTGTTGGAAATTCAACCAACTTTGGGAGGACAATGCCCATTAATGTGGGTGTCCCCCCCCAAATGCTTTTGATCCCTGAGCCTGCCATTCCAGGACCCTCGAGGAGGGCATCCCTGGACCAGCCTCCCAGTTCCCTCAGCGATGGACAGGCAAGGAAGACTTTCTGGGGTCTCATTGGGCTGTCAGCCCCACCCGCCCTCTCACTGTCTGGAGCACCTAAAGCAAAAGGCTCTCACCTGGGACAGGCAGAAGAGGGTTCCTCTCTGTGGGGCTAAGGGGTGTGGCTGCCGGGGGGGGGGGGCTTTTCAGTGCAGAGGTGAACAATATACAGATCGATTTTGCATATCTAAAAAACATTTTAACCGATTATGTTCCAGCCAGTATTTTTCACCCTGAGTGACCACATAGATAGATCAAAAGCAACATGGTTTCACCTTTTATGTTATATCATCTTGAGTGAAGCAAGGGGCAAACTGGGTGAATTACGTGCCCCCTATCCCTCCAAGGACTTGGCCCTCCCCCCATGTGCCTGGGACCTGAAAAGGCCATGTCCTTGGAGGGATAGGGGGCACTTGGGGGAGCCCCTTCTGCTGGCTGGGATCAGTACCAAGAAAGGGCCACAGGGTTTCAAACAGATGGATCTGCCGCCCACAAAGCAGCAATCTGGGCTGCCGGATTCCAACCATTGTAGCCATCCAGAATAGCCGCCATGCAGGCATGCCCTGGAGATCAGCCAAGTGGGTAGACCCACTGCCAAGCAGGCCAGCAGCTGTCCTACGTGCAGCCCCACCACCAGGGATACCATAAGGGGTGGTGATGGTCTCCCTTAAGAACCCGGGGGTGGAGCAAAGGTCCTCTTCTACAATGTCACAACAGCTCAGCTTCTGTAGGTCCTCAACAAGGAAGAGTTGGGGGCGACAGAGGTGAGAGCATGATTTAACTGGCAGAGAGTGTCAGTGCTGCACAAAGCAGAAGAGGCAGACTTCTTGTTCTTCCACTGAGTCCCAGGTTTTGCTAGAAGGTTCAGCCTCCCTGCACAGGTGGCCTGATATTTCCAGCCCAGGGACCCTAGAAGGGAAAGGAGGTTTGGCAGCCGGGGGGGGGGGGGACAGAAAGGGCAGCTCCTGGGAGGGCATGGGCCTTGTGGACCTTGGAAAGAGGAGCAGGAAATGTAGGAAGGGACCAGGCAGAACCCGAGGGGTCAATCTACTCTCCAAAACACCAGACAGCAGGACAGGAAGTAATGGATGGAGGATCATTAAAGAGAGATCCAACCTCGAATGAAGGAGAAATTTCCTTCTGGTGAGAACAATTAACCAGTGGAACAACCTGCACCAGAAGTTGTGGGTGCTCCATCACTGGAGATGTTTAAGAAGAAATTGGACAGCCACTTG
Source organism: Ptyas mucosa (assembly GCA_012654045.1). Lineage (NCBI taxonomy): Eukaryota > Metazoa > Chordata > Lepidosauria > Squamata > Colubridae > Ptyas > Ptyas mucosa. The sequence continues at coordinate 596,632 of WNWU01000094.1, forward strand.
TCTGGAATGGCATGGGGTCTCCTGCTGGGGAACTAAAAGACCTTCAAGGTCCCTTCCAACTCTGTTATTCTGAAGCAAGAGGCTGGCAAGGGCCGTGAATCACCATCCAGAAGTCCTGAGTGCAAACCCTGAGCAGAAAGCATGATAGATCCTCCCTGTGGCTTGCCAGGAAGAGTTTCTTCTTTCGTTTTCACAATAGGCTGTTTCAGTTTCTCAAGTCCCAGACCAACTGACTTAAACTTATTTGCTCCCTTAGCTCAACAGGCCTCCTTGCCCAGCCACAGCATGGGTTGGGGGCTGCTTCTCACTAGTTGTCGGCCGCTGGAGCTAGCATAAGAAGGCCCCTTTGCTCTGCGGCCAAGGAAGGGAGAAAGCAGAGTAGCGGCAGCCCGAGGTCTCCGCTTCTAGGCAAAGGGCGAGCAGCGCAATGGGACAGATCCGCGACACTTGCTGCCGCCGCCGCCGCCGCTCTAGAGGCAGCTCCGACTTGTACAGCGGCGCTCGGTGACAGCTTGCAGCTGCACGGGCGGGCCCGGGGCTCCCGCAGCTGCACTGCCCTCCCAGCCCTGCGGAAGCCAGGCCGACGGCTCAGCGCAGCGGCCGTAGCAGCAAATACATATCTCCAGCAGGCTCCAGAAAGCAGCCGGGGACCTGCGGGCAAGAAAGAACCGAGGCAAGACCCGGGTCATGGCCGGCAGCGGGAGGCGCTCCGACGGTCCTAGGTCTCCCTAAGAATGAACTTCTCCGGCCACAGTGTCCTTGTGGCAGCCAGTGAAGGGCCGGCACTAAGCAGACGGGACGGCTACTCACCAGAAGCTGAGCAGGTCAGAAGCGGGGCCCCGTGGCTCCATCACCCACAGCCCTCGTGGCCTGGAGTGGCACCGGGGACAGCTGTCCGTGCGCTCCCCCTGGGGCTTCATACCAAGAGGAGCCAGGAAGAGGCTTTGACCAAGCCAAGCCCGGGTGTGCACCCGCCCTGCGGAAACTCCCTCGCGTTTCTATCCCACCGAGCTTGGGCGGGTCCCGCAGAGGGTGGCGATTGGGGTGGTAGCAGGGGAGGGAGGAGAGCGAGTGCCCAGGCTTCAGCCTCCTCCCACAGCGGGGTTGGGGGGATGTACTGCTGAGCACTGTCAGCCCCCCCCCCTTTCCGGAGCAACAGGAGCAGCAGCTGTTGCTCAGACTCTCAGGGAAAGGTGTGAGTTAGGAACAAGCTGGAGATTCACCCTTCAGCAGAATTCACAGTCAATTTCCCTTCCCCCACCAAGGGATCATCTCAGAGCAACATGTTTGCAGCTAAAAATAGCACCTGTGCTTGGGGGGGGGGGGGGGGGGGGGGGGGGGCTGGGAGCAGGGCAGGAGGAAGTGCTCTGCAAAATTGATTATGGATGGTTGAAAAGCCAAGAAGTGGAACCCAACTCCCATCCTCTTGCCTCACTTTCCTGGCCAGTTGCCAAGCAGGCCTTGGGAAAGATAGGCCATAAATAACATCCTTAGGGCGGGTGGGGCAGGATGGAGGGAAAACAGGGATGGGACAGAAGCCATATGGAAAGAGGAGGGGGAGCAAGGGTGGAAATCAGGGCTGGTTCTGGAATCAGAAGTGCATCCAGAACTCCCCAGGAGCAGAATCACCAAGGGGAGATCTGGGTCTTCTCTCTCTCCCTCCCTCTCTGTGTACATGTGCGTACATGCACATTCCCTGGCTCAGTGAGGAGACAGTGAGTCACAGTAGTTACATTCAGTCCTGCACTTAACCCACTCAGTGGGTGGGTTTCCCCAAGCAAAGAGCCAGAGCAAGGAGGCCTGGGACTGGACAGGCTTCTCCCTCCAGGCCCAGGGTGAGGGTCTCTTCCCCCCAGCCCTTCACAGCGTATAGTTGCTGATGCCCACCTGACCCATTAGCAGACCTTCCTGGAACTTTGGCACTGCTGCCTCAGTGGTGAACCCACTGGGCTGCTCTCCTCCCCAGGTGGGGGCTTTTAAGCAGGGAGGGAGAGCTGTTCTGTCTAACCCCCCACTCTCAAGAGGGTCAGTTGCATCACTCAGGCTCAGGGTGTGGCATGCCTCCCCCCCCCCCCCAGGAGCACCAGCAGAGGTGCCCCTTCTGGAATTAGCCTGTTGAAGAGAGGCAATGGGCACCTCCCATCTCTTGCCAATGGCTGAGGCAAGTGAAGACAAAAAGACTTCCCAAAACTTTGGAAGTTAGCCGGAAGAGAGAGGGGCTGCCATTAGGCTGGAGGGAGAAGACACCTTGCAGGAGATGCTGGGAAGAAGTGGGAAGGGGAATGCCATTGCCAGCTCAACAGGTGCAATTTCCAAAGATGGTGAGAAAAATGTAGGGTTTTTGTATATTGTGCAGGTAGACCTGGAATTTTTGGCTCCCTATTATAAGCTGCATAGAGTCCCTTGCTAGAGAGAGAGAATATCCAGTTCAATTGATAGACAGATAAGGGGCCACCAAGTTCGTTTTTGAGTCCTAGCAACCCTAGTGATAGGTTTCCTCCATGAGGACATATCCCTAATCTGGCACTTCAGCTCTTCTGATGGGGCCCCCTCGCCCTAGTGACCGAGGAGCTCCTCTGTCCGTCCACCTGGCTATGGGTCCTCTTCTGCTCTCTACTTACATCCACATTGGATGCGCCCTGAGAGAGCTGAGTCCTCACAGCATGTCTCCCACGTAGGATATACTGTTCATCTGTGGGGAAGGCTTAATGCTGTGAAAGTAAATTTTGCATCAAGATTGATATGTACCGTACTTTGACAACAGTGCCTGTTTTGGTCCCACTTCAATATTTAAACTGTTAATAGTTTCAGTTCTGTGAAAAAAACAAATATATATATATATATATATATATATATATATATATATATATATATTGATTTATACGCCGCCCTTCTTCGGAGACTCAGGGCAGCTTACAATGCGTTAAGCAATAGCCTTAAATATAGTTAAATATAGTTAAACTGATGACTGTAGTTTTAATTTTCTTTATTTTAGGCAATGCATTTGGGCTTTTAAAGCAAATCACAATTAGAATGAAAGACTGTGATACTTAATAATATTGTTTTCTTTGATATTTGTTTTTATTTGTTGCATTTTTAGAGCTGCCCATCTTTCATACAAGTCTCTAGGCCAGTGATGGCTAACCTTTTTGCCGTTGCGTGCCAAAAGCGGGGGGAACACGGGGGGATCGTACGCGCGTGCATGCCCACACCCACAATTCAATGTGCCCCACCGCCCTGTGCATGCACATGTGACACCCCCCTGTGCTCCCCCCTGCTTTTGGCACACGATGGCACAGTGGGCCCAGTAGGCCCGTTTTTCATACTCCCCAGGCTCCAGAGGCTTTCTAGGAAAACGGCCTTCCCCACCCCCCTGGAGGCCCATTTGCCAACCTCCTGGAAGGCCCGAAAATCAGTTGGCTTGTGCGCACATGTGCGCTGCAGCTGAGCTAGGGCAATGCTTGCGTGCCCACCGATATGGCTCCCCATGCCACCCGTGGCACGCGTGCCATAGGTTTGCCATCACGGCTCTAGGCAGATGTGAACATGGCTTAACTTGAGAAGTATTTTAGGAACTTGCCAGTTCTTATTTCTAACTGTAGTAGTAAATCAGTTTCTTTCCCAGCGTTAAAGGCAGTTAGACATGTCTGGGCCACATTGGGCAAAATATTTAAATCTGACTTTTTGTCTCATGAGATATGAATCTTTTAGTGTTCTTTTAAAAAACAGCTGGCAATGAACTTCGGGAAACATGAGCTCATAATGGGCTGGCTTCCCTTACACAAGAATTAAGTAGTGATACTTTTAAAACTTATGAATTTTTACCAAAACATATAATTAATGGAGAAAGGTGGAATGGGTGTATGTTAGGTTAGGTTTATTAAACTTCTATACCGCCCTTCTCCTGAAGGACTCAGGGCGGTGTACAGCCATGTTAAAACACACATAAACTCACAAAATTAAAAATAATTTAAAACGAATATATAAAATTTGGTCCACAAAGTTAAAAATTGACAAACAACCCAATTTAAAATTCAAATTCTAAGCCAGCCTGGTCTGTTGGAACAGAAGGGTCTTAAGGCACGGTGAAAGGTACGAAGGTCAGGGATTATACGAACCTCCAGGGGCAGGTCATTCCAGAGGGCAGGTGCACCCACAGAGAAGGCTCTCCCCCTGGGTGTCACCAGTTGGCATTGTTTGGCCGACAGCATCCTGAGGAGTCCCTCTCTGTGGGAGTGTATTGGCTGGTGGGAGGCTACCAGTGGCAGAAGGCGATCTTGTACATACCCTGGTCCTAAGCCATGGAGTGCTTTAAAGGTGGTAACCAGCACCTTGAATCGCACCCAGAAGACCACCGGAAGCCAGTGCAGCTCGCACAAGAGAGGTGTTACATGGGTGTGCTGTGTCGCACTCATAATTACCCACACAGCCACATTCTGGACCAGTTGGAGCCTCCGGGTGCTCTTCAAGGGGAGCCCCATGTAGAGAGCATTACAGTAGTCCAGACAGGATGTGACGAGGGCGTGAGTGACCGTGTGCAAGGTGTTCCAGTCCAGAAAGGGACGCAACTGGTAAATCAGGCAAACCTGATAAAAAGCTCCCCTGGCCACAACCATCATTGTCTTCTAAAGACATCCGTGCATCCAGGTGAACACCCAAGTTGTGAGCCCTCTCTGAGGGGGTCAAGATCTCGTCCCCAATAGTCAGCAATGGAGCTAGCTGGCTATATCGGGACGCCGGAAACCACAGCCACTCGGTCTTGGAAGGGTCGATTCTGAGCTTGTTTCTCCCCATCCAGATCCGCACGGCCTCCAGGCACCGGGACATCACGTCAAAGGCATCATTGGGGTGGTCCTGGATGGAGATGTACAGCTGACTATTATCAGCTAAGTCTACCCAGAATCCTGTCCACGTCCTCGGGAGTCACAAGGTCAAACCGCTCCCAGATAACACTCTCAAGACCCACCTCCGTCTCCCCATCTGAATCTACCCAATCGGAGTCCAAGCCTTCCCGAATCTGAGTGACTTTATCATGCAGGAATTGCACAAATCCTCAACCCTACCCTGCAAGGGATCTTCCCTCGCTCCCAGATGGAGAAGGGAGCGGGTCACCCTAAACAGGGCTGCTGGGTGGTTCTCTGCAGATGCAATAAGAGTGGAAAAATAGTTTGATTTTGCCGCCCTTATCACCACTAGGTAGATCTTAATATGAGACCTCACCAGTGTTTGGTCAGATTTGGAGTGGCTGGCCCTCCAGTCTCTCTCCAGGCATCTTTTCCGGCGCTTCATCTCCCTCAGTTCCTCGGAGAACCAGGGAGCCACCTGGGATCGGCACTGGGTCAGAGGCCACAAAGGCATGATGTGGTCCAAAGCTCCAGTGGCCGCCCTATCCCAGGCGGCCACCAGTTCTTCAGTCAAGTTATGAGCCAGAGCCTCAGGGAATGCCCAAGCTCCGTCAGGAACCTATCTGGATCCATCAGGCACCTGGGGCGGAACCATCTTGTCGGTTCTGCCTCCCTGCGGTGAGGTGTGGCGGTACGAAAGTTGAGTCGAAGGACTGAGTGATCTGACCATGACAAGGGTTCAATAACTATATCCCCTATTTCTAGATCATTCAACCACTGACCTGAGACAAAACACAAGTCCAGAGTGTGTCTCCCCATGTGGGTAGGGCCATGAACTAACTGGGTCAGGTCTATGGCTGTCATGGAAGTCACGAACTCCTGAGCTGCCCCAGTTGCTTCACCGACAGATGGCAGATTGAAATCCCCCATCACCATAAATCTGGGGGTATCAACCGCCACCCCGGCTATCATGTTGAGCAGCTCAGGCAGGGCCGCTGCCACGCAGCAGGGAGCCAGGTACACAATCAGCAGGCCCATCTGCACCTCACGACCCCACTTCACAAGGAGGGACTCACATCCGGCTATCTGAAGTACAGTGGCCTCCCTCAGACAAAGACCTTCCTTAATAACAACCGCCACCCCCTGCCCCTTCCCTGAGTCCTCAGCCGATGGAATGTGCGGAAACCTGGTGGGCACAGTTCGACGAGGGGAAACCCCCCCCCTCTTGACCCAACCAGGTCTCCATAATACCCGCCAGGTCCGCACTTCCCTCCTGCACCAGATCACAAATGAGGGGGGCTTTATTCACAACGAACCTGGCATTGCACAACATCAACCGAAGGCCTGGGCCCTGAGGGTCTGAGCAACCCAGGGAACGAGAAGAGCAATGGGGGCCGGAGTGTACAATCGCTGGAAGATAGCGAGTACACACTCCCACAATACGATATGGCCCCCTGCTCCCACCATATCTGCCCCTCCCACCCACAGTACCAATGGAACAGCCCTCATCAGTATGGAATCTAGCCCTGGCCCCGGGCCTGACCCCGGTGGGTTGCCCCCCAGTCCCACCCTGGTCGTATCCAAAACACCCTCCCTCCCACCCCTTAAAAACCTAGTTAAAATTGATACAAAGAACCCCTTTTAAAAACCCCAATGCCTTCGTGCCACCTCTCGGGATCCCAGGACTCGTCCTTGAGGTATTTCTTGGCAAGGCCGATGGGCCACACCCAGGAATGGGGGGCATTCCTGAGGGCAATCAATTCTGCGCTCATACAGGACCGTAAGAACGTCATCAGTCAGGAAGGTGGGTATGACAATGGAGAATGAGGTCACAGATGTAAGATGTAGGATGTAAGGCCAATAGTCAAATCCAGCAGTCAATCATCCATTCCTGATGTTCTCTCACAACACCCAGGAGTGCCAGGAGATTTTTTTATTTATTTATTTATTTTAGATTTCTATACCGCCCTTCTCCCTGGGGACTCAGGGCAGTGTACAGCCAAGTAAAAACACATAATATAAACATTAAGAACAAATTAAAAAGAATATGTAAATCGGCTCCAAAATTTAAAAAACACCCCAATTTAAAATTACTTAAAAGGTTTTGCTTAGGCCAGCCCGGCTTGTTGGAAAAAAAATGTTTTAAGGGCACGGCAGAAGGCACGGAGGTCATGGATTCTTCTTATCTCAGGGGGCAACTGATTCCAGAGGGTGGGGGCCCCCACAGAGAAGGCCCTCCCCCTGGGGGTCACCAGCCTGCATTGCTTGGCTGATGGCACCCCGAGGAGACCCTCTCTGTGGGAGCGCACGGGTCGATGGGAGGTCGTCGGTGGCAGAAGGCGGTCTCATAGATAACTGGGCCCTATGCCATGGAGCGCTTTAAAGGTGGTAACCAACACCTTGAAGCGCACCCGGAAGACCACTGGGAGCCAGTGCAGCTCGCGCAGGAGCGGTGTTATGCGGGAGCGCCATGTAGCCCCTGTAATTACCTGCGCGGCCGCATTCTGGACCAGTTGGAGCTTCCGGGTGCTCCTCAAGGGGAGCCCCATGTAGAGAGCGTTACAGTAGTCCAGGCGAGGGGTGACGAGGGCATGAGTGACCGTGCACATGGAATCCCGATCAAGAAAGGGGCGCAACTGGCGAATCAGGCGTACCTGATAAAAGGTCCCCCTGGCTACAGCTGTCAGATGTTCCTCTAAGGACAGCTGCGTATCCAGGAGGACTCCCAGATTGCGCGCCCTCTCCACGGGGGCCAAAGACTCGCCCCCGATAGTCAGCGATGGCGTCAGCTGGCTATATCGGGATGCTGGGAACCACAGCCACTCAGTCTTGGAGGGGTTGAGCTTGAGCTTGTTCCTCCCCATCCAGATCCGTACAGCTTCCAGGCACTGGGACATCACTTCAAGGGCATCGGCGCTGACCACCAGCGCTGTCCTCTTACTGCGGCGTGGTACTGTTAAGGCACTGAATGGACCAAGTACTGCCAGTCCTCATTGCCCTCTCACAGCAGCGAGGTCCAGGCCAGCAAACAAGGGCCTCTGCCACAACTGCCCTCTCACGGCGGGCGGGTCTCAGCCCTTCGGGGATTGGCCAGTCCAGGATCTAGAGAAGAATGTAAAACAAGAATACCTGTTAAGCACATTACTAATTTTAAATATTTTAAATATTTTAATTGGTTTGTGAGTTTTAAATTTTGTAGCCAAATTTATATATATTTTAATTGTCTTAATATTTATATTTCATGTTTTTATTTCTGGCTGTACACCGCCCTGAGTCCTCAGGGAGAAGGGCGGTATAGAAATTGGAAATAATAATAATAATGATAATAGTTTCTAGACTATTGAGAACTCCGGGTGCTTTGAGGTATTTGAATGGTTAGGGATTAGGGGTTGTTATTACTGTTGTTGTTGTTTTAGGGTGAGGGTGAGTGGGTTGGGTCAGGGACCAGGGGTCTAGGGTTAGGGTTGGGGTTAGGAATTTTCACCAGATATGGTTGAGTTTTAAAAACAGAAGCCAGCACCATGGAGGAGTTGGGTCTGGTTTTCCTCTTCCCTTTTGAGTTCCTCAAGGACTTTGGCCAAAGCCTCAGTAGGGAGAGATGAGGGGCAGGGTTAGGGTTAGGGTACAGATAGAGGTACAGGGAGAAGTGTAGCCCTCCGTTCCAGGTCATCAAGGTTTTCCTGTTTCTGCATTCTTCATCCGTCTCACTTTTCCTTTTTAATTTGAGCTCTCATAGACCCCGTTTTCTTGTTGGGTAGAATGTCACATTTTTACATACGTTGCAAAAATAACCCTGAAAAACCTTTCAAACAAGAAAAAGTAACTTCCTTGGGCTCCATCAAGCTCATTCAAAATACATTTATGAATTGTTAAAGTCAACACAGCCATTAAAAAAGAAGTCATTTCTGATTCATTTTGCAGAGTGTCTGTATAAGATAATTGTAAGTATTAAAAACCATGAGTTATTTGGAGGAACCATCAAAGTATCACAGAGGCAGTCTGTCAAAAGGACTCCAGCTACCACCAAGGACCTTTCCGATTAGAGGCGAAGAAGTAGAAATCCAAGGCAACAATTTTGAACTGTTGGAGGTAAATGCCTCACCTGTCCCAGAGCCATGCCAGGCCCTGGGGAGGCGGGGGTTAACTAGATCATACACATCACCCAGCTGCCCCCTTAGCCCCACCTTACCTGTGACTCCACCCTCTGGGTATAAAAGGTTGTCCCACGCTGGCACACGTGCTCAGCCTGATGTTACCTGCGAAGAGAACATATGTGATAATTAATAAAAGGTTCATCTAATCAATGATTCCAGTCTCGTGTCTATTATTGGGTCAGATCCTCGAACATCTAACAAATATGGTAGCAGAGGATGGTTCCATGACCCAATAATCCAAAGACACACTGAAGAAGAAATAAACAGCTGCACAAAAATTTCCTTCAAAAACGATGGAGAACCAGACAACGAGAACCGACGGCTGCTCCGAGGAAAATCAAGAGAACCCAACGAAAAATGCTGGATCAGCGATCGCAGCAGACATGGAGGAGAATCTATACGAAGAAATAGACCTCCAGAGAGAAAGCAGCCTGCACAAGAAAATAGCGAAACTGCTAAGGACACAAAACAACGAAGAAAACCTCGCCGCGAACCTCCAGAAGATCCTAAACAGCCACGAGGCAGCGGAGAGGGATTCGAACTCAAGCCTGGGATCAGGGGACGAAATTGAGGTGAGCGATCCCCCCCTAGCCACAACACCGGCAGGCCCAGGCGCCACAAACCCCACCAAAAATTCAAACCGGTGGCCATCTTTGGACCGGCAACCAGCCAAGATGGCTGACCATCCACCAATCAGGGGCCCGAATTTAAAATGGCCGGCGCGGGAAAATTATGGGGACTTAGGGAGCGAAGAGGATGAGGACAGCTGGGGGGAAGGATCCGATCCAGATACCCAAGTCCCCCCAACCAGCAGGCAACTCGACAAGGCCATGAGCCTAATCGTTGCTGCCCTCGGGCCCGACCTAATGATCACCCGAAGGAAGCAGCCGGTACCGCCGGAGACCGAAGGCAAGGAGAGACGACACTGAGCCACCCACGCGAGGAACGCGGACGCCGCTGCCACTACACCGACGCCACAGCGCACCCCAAGAGGCCAACCCACACGATCGCGCAGGTCGCCGACGCCAGAACGCGAGGACCGGAGGGGGCACTCACCTACACTGACGACTCGCCGAGGCACGCCGAGGCTCCAGACCGACGACTACACGACGAACCTGGCATCCCTTGACTGTCGCTGGACTTCCCAAGCTGACTATAGAGACCAACTACCAGGAGAAGGCCTCTACCCAGGAGCCGCGAGAGACAGGTCCTTCCACGACAAAGACGAAGCCGGAATGACTCTTGCGCACGCGCAGTACCGCCTAGAGGAAAACAGGAAAAAAAACGCTCAGAAAAATTTTTTTAAAATCCCCAAGCCGTACTGCGAGTTCTGGCACATACAGGACCATGGACAGCAGACTGCTGTAAGTAACCCAGCACACTATTCAGGGAATTTACCCACAGACTTTCCCAGACTGAAGATGGGTGGGGGGAATTTAAATGAATGGTGCATGCAGCTACAGGTGGCATTTATGAAAGAGAATATTTTGTTTTTTATTGATGATCCACCTAGGAAACCCTGGGACTTTGACATAGACTGCAAACACCATAGGGCATTTTACCTAACCATATCTAGCATTGACCCAACCTTATATTACAGCATCCAACAGTACTCTACTGTATCAGAAATTGTGCAAGACATGTTTGGGCTATTTCATAGCGATAGTGTAGCAACTACCACTAAATTATCAAAAAACTTCTTATCAGCAAAGATCAAACCTGGGATGCCCATGAGTGAACACCTCGTAGCCTTAAACGCTACCAGATCTGAACTCCAATTAAGAGGGGAAATCACCTCAGATCAAACCATGAGGAGCATAATACTCAACTCTTTAGACTCCTCATGGGACAATTTTGTCACACACCTGGACACCATTAGCCTAAGGCACCTGACAGTAGAAAGACTATCCAATTTACTCATTGCTGAGGACAACCTTAGGAAGGGCAAGAACGACACTCACAGGGAACAACGACCCATGAGAAGAGTAGCATTTCAGGACAGAACCCCAAGTACCTCTGAGTGTTACATCTGTGGCTCCAGGGAACATTTTAAGCGAGAGTGCCCCAGGAGAAACAGGGATAGAAATAGACGAGAGTACAGATCCAGACACTCAGAAAGACACAATTATGAAGACAGGTACAGGCGCAGGGACTCACCCAACCCCAGAGACAGAAGGGGGAGTAGAGACTCTTCAAGGGACAGCAGGACAGGATCCCTATATGGAGTAGGCGAACAACAACGCGACCATAGAGAGAACGATAGCTGGCTCATTGACTCTGGGGCTACCAACCACATCACTAGCAATAGGGAACTTCTATCATCCTTTTCAGAAGAGAATTTTCTGATAAAATTAGCCAATCAAAGTGAAGTGAGGGTAACTGGTAAGGGGAACGTGAAACTACCAGGAATAGGGGAAATAGAGGGGGTACTCCTAGTACCCGAGATACCCCACAATATACTTGCAGCCTTAAAGCTATGCAAGCAGGCCAAAGCCAAACTCACCATCACAGAAGACAAAGCTTACATAAATAGAGGCAACCACAACCTAGGAGATGTCATTGTTAAAGGGGGCTTGCCTTACTTACAGACCAAGGAGGAACATACCCCAAAACCTAGCACAGACACAGACATAGTCAGCAACGACGAGGTAGGGGAGGACAAGGAAGGCAACCCAAAGGGAGGGAAGGAAATGACTAGGAAAGAACGCGCACAAACACATGACAGTCACACACAAAGTAAGGCTCACTTCATTTTTCAGTAAAAGTACTTTTTTCTATAAACAATGGAGTTGGGGTCATTCTTTCTTGGACTTTGAAGGAAGCATACCTGACATTAAGCAGAATCTCATTCCCAGCCATCCCGGATAACTACCAAGGGGGCTGAAACCACAGGATGTCTGATCAAGAGAGTGATCAAGATCAGATGGGGGCTTCTGGCTCTACAATGACTTCACTTCAGCTGGGGGGAGAAGCCAAGGAGTGGATGGAAAAATTACGGTTGAGAGAGGAGCCAGAGGAAGCCAGATGGTTGAGGGGAGTAGGGAGGTTGCCGGACCTGGAGAGAACCCCCCCAAGGAATAACCAGTTCCAGACCCCATAAGGGAGAGGCAATGTGGTTGCAAGAGCAAAAGGAGAGCCTCATGATTGCTCAAGCTATGCAACTCCTCTGCGATGCTGAAGAAAGCCGTAAAAGCCATGAATCATATGTATTCCCTGTGGGGAAGGGAGGAGACTACCCCAGGGTGGATCCAGAGGAGGCTGCTTGTGAGGGAGAGGAAGAAGAAGCTGGGGAAGGAACATCTCAGGCCTCTGGTACCCAAGCGAGGGATGCAGCAACCCAGGGACCCCTAGCATTGCAGGCCCCACCCCAGAGACATAAAAAACCAAAAATTCCCCCCCTAACCAACAAGTATGGAGGGAATCCGAAAACCTTGGGGCTTTTCCTGACCCAAGTGTGGAGCCACATGCAGGACTGAAGGGAGGACTATTTATCAGATGAGGCATGAGTGAGTTGCATCACGAATGCCCTAGAGGGAGTGGCAGCTGAATGGATGGTGGTCCTTCACAATAACAACTCCCCCTTGCTGACAGGTACTTGTCCACATATCCTAAAGATTTTAGAGTGAACTTTTTTTGTAGGGTCCTGGCAAATATAGTACATCCCCCCTTGTCAGGCCCTATATATAAAAGGTCATCGACATACACTAGGACTTTCTCCAGCCCCCCTTTGGTGTCCCTTGTGAAGGTACATTTATCAGCTGGAGATGGATGGAAACCCAGTGATTTGAGAGTTTTGGTCAGGCATTTGTACCACAGTCTGCCTGATTGTTTTAGGCCATACAAACTTTTCTGCAGAAGCCAGGTGTGGCCTTCCTGCTGCTGGAATCCGGGGGCACCTCTGATGTAAATTTCTTGTTTCAGATGTGCATGTAAGTAAGCAGTTTGCACATCGAATTGAAAAATGTGTTCCCCATGTGCTGCTGCGGTGACCAAAGCAGCCCTCACACTTTCCGCTCTCACAGTGGGGGAGTATGTTTCATCAAAGTCCTGCAAGTAGCGCTGTGCGTAGCCTTGTGCTACCAGCCGGGCCTTATAGAGGAGTTTGTTGTTGGGCATTGGCTTGACCTTGTAGACCCAATGGGTGCCAATTGCTTTCCTCTCTTTGGGGACTTCCATGGGGATGAAGACTTTCAATTTTTTGAGACTGTCCATTTCCCGCTCCATTGCCACCCTCCACCTGCGCTGTTCTTCCTCGGGAAGCTGGAGGACATCTGTGTACGTTTTGGGGGCCGTGGTAACGCTGTTGACTGAGGCAACACAGCCAATATCCAACCTTTTGGGTGGCACCCCTTTATTGGAGCGTTTTGACCGTCTGGGAAATTGCCACTCACCATCACCATTGTCATCCAGAGCATCGGTGTCAGAATTGGAGCAGCCGGAGGTATCTTTCCAATCAAAATGGGGCGGGCCTCTGTCCCAGGCGCTGCAAAGATATGGTCGGTTAGGTGAGGCAGGAGTGTGAAGTCACCCAGGGATTCCTTGTCTGAATTGTCAGAGTCAGGTAGGGATTCATCACCATCCGGATCTTCGCTGGTCTGTTGTTTGGAGTTCGTTGATTCATCCTCTTCAGGTGGTGCTGGTTGTTCAGTGTCGCTTCTAATGGGGGAATAACCGGGTTCGTTGGAATGAATTTTTGACCAATTTGACCCCTCCTCAAAGGAAGCTGATCTAGAGACAATGACAAGGTTATTTTTGTCTACGAACCTAGAGGCCTTGCTGCCGGTTGCATAACCTATAAATCTGAGCCTCCTCGATGCCTTGCCCCCCTTTCTTCTGAGGTGCTTGGGAATATGGACCCAGGCATAGGAACAAAAAATTCTCAGGTGTGAGAGGCTAGGTTTCCTTCCATGGACCAGAAAGTATGGGGTTTGGTCAATGGCACTACTCCACATCCTGTTGACTGGATAATTAGCCATTTTGACCACTTCTGCCCAAAAGACTTGGCTCATGTCAGCATCTGCAAGTAGGCAGTTCATGACATTCTGCAGCACGCCGTTTCTCCTTTCAGAAATACCATTTTCCGAAGGAGTTCTAGAAGATGATTTAAAATGGAGGATACCTCTCTCCTTCATCCACTTTTCAAAAGTCTTGGATGTAAACTCAGTCCCTCTATCGCTCTGCACCTGAGCGATGGACACTTTGTGTTGCGTTTGGATCTGGTTGTAAAGATATTTGAAATTGGTAAAGACTTCAGTTTTGTCCTTTAAAATAAATACATGGCCATAACGAGAGTAATCATCTACTACCGTTAAAAAATAATGCCCCCTGCCAAGGGAGGGTCTAAAAGGACCAACCAAATCCATGTGTACCAGCTGATAAGGGTACCTTGCACGACGGGAAGAGACCTTAGGTATAGCAGCAGTTTTAGATTTTGCTGCCTTACAGATGGCACATTCCAAATAGGTATTACAATTCTTTATCTTAAGCCCATCAGAAAAATTTTGGGACTTCCGGTTGAGCCGCCGGCATCGCCAGACGCTTCTTTGCGAAGCGCCAGCCCCAGACTCCGTAGAACCGCAAGAACAGCGAAAATCGGCTGTCTTGCGGTTTGGAATCCTTCCCCCCAGGAAGAAGGGGGGAAGGAGAGCAGACGGGTGGGGTAGAGCTCCCTGAGAGCACCAGATTTACCTAATAATCTGGTGCTCGAAGATGAGAGCTCCCCGTGAAGCCTGTCAAAAGCTCCGGACCTGGGATGCCTCTGACTGGGAAGTCTTTCCCTGTCAGAACTAGATGCCGCGGCCACCCCATCAAACAACTTTAAACAAATACCTTTTGAATCAAGTTGGCAGAGCACAAGTTGCACGAAGGAAACAGCAAGTATTTTTTTTTCTCTTTTTCTAACTCCAGGGATTTACTTTCTTAAAAGATTTCTCTTAAGTGGAAAGTGAAAGCAAGATGGCGTTTGAGTTTCAACGGGGCGTGAAGAAGTGAAAGTTAAAAACAATTATTGATAAGCCCCTGCTTGAAACGTAAAACTCCTTTTTGAAAAGTGGATGGAATAAGAAAGGATGTAATAATAATAACTCAAGCAGCAATATAAATTAAAAAGTCTTTTTTTTTCTTTTTTCTTCTTGAAATTCCTTTTTTTTTTCTTTTCTTTTTCCCCATCCTTCTGGAGGGGAAGGAAGAAGGGGGGCAGGATGGCTGGGCTTTTTGAAAACAAAGAAAGGAAAGGAGGGTTATTTAACCCTCAATGGTCTGATTTTGAGGAAGCTTTGAGTTCAATTACCTCTGCTTTATTGAAAAGAATTGATACTATATTTCAAGCTTCTCAAGCTGGAAACAATGAAATACATGGAAATACTGAGTTGCAATCTAGCAGTGGGGGATTGAATCAAGAGCTGGGAAAGGAAAAAAAACAACAAAAGACCATAGCAGATTTTACAGAAGAGAGAAAGATGAAGGCTGAGCAGCAGCAAGAAACTCTGCAAGCTGATGAGCTGTTTCCAGAAGAAGCCACGTTTCTGCAAAAAGTTTATAATATCCAATCCCAAAAACCGCAAATTTCTGCTGGAGTTAAAAAAGGCAGAGGGATTAAAGTTAAGAAGAAAGTTCGTAAAAAGGAAAAGAAGAAAGCCTGGAGAAATGGAAAATAACCCTGCTTGACGAGATGATGGTCCTTAAAAAGCATTGTTTAAATGTTTAAAGACTTTGAACTTTTGGGGGGGAAGAAAAAAAAAGTAGACAGCAATTTAATGCCAGTTAACCAAGTGATGAACGATGAGGAGGCAATCTATAGCTGTATTGGAATATTTTGAGAAGAATAAACAGATCACAGCAATGCTGGTGTGTTGGGCTGTGAAATATGCCCTGACTTGAAGGAATTGGAATATTTTATTAAGGACTGTGATAAATCTGGATTTAATTGTAAACGTAGAAGTTTCATTGAATATACTAAATCGGAGCTTTCTGTCTGATGGTAATAAATATAAGGCAAAAGGACTATGGATCTAGAGCAATTGCAGTTGATCTGGTGGTTTCCTTAATATGTTTGATGGATCTACTAATCTAGTTTTGACTGGATTTGATGGATATTATTACAAATATAATTATAAAGTCACTCGGGGGGGTTTTTTTATAAAGAAGCAACTTACTATTTAGGTGGGTAGACGCAAATGATGAAGATATTCTATATGCTGTTGGAAGATGTGAAGACAAGAAGATTAGCAACTGGTTTAATCTAGTATGAAGAATTAAAATGTTTGATATAGTTATTAAATGATGTTTTATCTGTATTGATAAATTTATAAGAGGTTTGATTGTTATATTCTTTTTTTGACTAAAAATTTTATTATTATTGTTTTAAGTGTTTTAACTATAAATGGACCTTGATGGTTCAAAAATGGAGGACGGAAGATTTTATATAGTATTCCATTTTAAATTTGGGGGTTTTTTTTTTTTGACTGAGGGTTTTTTATTTTTCTTTGTTGTTGGGTTTTCTTTTTCTGTTTTAAATGAAAGAAGTTACAAAATATCTTGTTAGATTGTATAGACTTAATAATTTGCTAAGTATTAATTAGTTATACTGAGTAATGATAGGTGTGATTACGTAATATTTAATTGTTTTATTAACTGCTGTAACCATAAATGGAGACATGGAGATTAATTTTGTCGAATTAGATGGAATGAGAAGAAAAGAAGACTTGCTTTCCTTTTATTTACTTGTTTAATGATTAGGATTATGATAAGTGTGAAATGGAGTTTAACTTAGAGAATTTGAGCTGTATTTTATCATGTACTTGTATTTGCTCTGGGAAGTCCGGGGGGTGGTTGGGGAGGGGGGAGAAAATATATGTAAAAATTTTATTAAAAAACTTTTTCAATAAAAAAAAAAAGAAAAATTTTGCATTTTCTTAATTACCGGGAAGCTGGCATGGCTGAGCCTGCGGTGTAATATATGAGCACAATCCAAATGTAAAGGTTTACCCATGCATACCTTGTCAACCTTATGTATCTTATCATTACAAGCTTTGGTCTGTTCAGTAATGACAGTAGGCACTGGATTAATGGTCACCTTAGACTTCCTCAGGGTTGGCTGAGGAGTTGTGACTTTAATGGGCTCAGCCTTAATGGCTTTGGATGTCCTAGGAGCTGGTTTAAAAGCTTCATTGGTTTTAGGTCCAGGATCCTTGAGTTTGGACAACCTGGGGGCTGGCACAGAAGCTTTGTGCTCTATCTGGGCATTAGCTCCCTGAGCCCTCTTGTTAGGTTTCTTGTGCCTTTTGACCTTTGCTTTTGGGGAAAAATAAGGCAAATTGTTGATTTTTACAATATCCCCAACAACATCCCCACTTTTGAAAACATAACCTCCACCCTTCTCAAAAACCAGTGTTACATTTTTATCCTCAGTCAATTTTAAGATACTTAACAGGTTGTTCTTGATTGAGGGAACATACAGTGCCCCTGTGACATCTCCTATACCAGGCACATTGATCATGCCTTCCCCATTTACCTCTGCCTTGTCCCCAGTGGCAACTTTTACTGAGGACTTGAGTGGGTGTAAAACCTTAAATTGTTGCTTTGTGTTGGCTATATGCATTGATGCACCTGAATCAAGGAGCCACAGCCCCTCAGCATCCTTTACCAGGGAGGTGTGATTGTCACTAGTGACACTACAGAATTGGTATCCTTTAGGACCACCTCCCTCTCTTCCACGGCCTCTTTTATGTTTATTGTGTTTAGGTCCAGCCATGGTGGCCCTAGAGCGAGGGCACTCCCTTTTAAAGTGACCTTGTATGCCACAGTCAAAGCAAGTGGGAAGGGTATTAATCCTTTCACTGCTTTCCTGGCGCCTCCTCTGAGGCCTAGGCCTGTGGTATGCCTCCTTCATTTCTTGTTGTCCCTCATCTCTGCGCCTTAAATCTTCCTCAATAAAGCGGCCAGAAAAGTATTCTATATTTCTTTGTTCCCTAGAAACCCCTTCTAGAGAAATAATAAAGGGACTCCAGGATTTGTCTAGGGAGTTCAACATCACACTAATTAAAGTGGATTCAGAAACAGGCTCCCCCCTCTGTATAAGCTCATCCCTCATGGCTTTAAGCGTTGCTAAATGTTCCCCCATTTTGACACCAGGTTTGAGTTTATAATTGTGGAAAATTCTTGACAATCTGCTGGTTGCAGCCATATTGTCACTATGGAACAAATTATATAGGGCAGTCCAAACTTCTTGAGCTGTGAGGCCGTCTGAAAGACTGGCATACAGAGCTGTGTCTATAGAACTTAACAGGGTTGTGTAAGCTCTTTTATGTAGAAACTCAATTTCAGGGCTCCAAGGTAAAGGGGGTGGTCTTTTGATCATGTCCAGAGTATTTTCTCTTAAGAGAATTATCTGAATCTCTTTACACCATTTTCTAAAATTCTGACCACTTAAATGTAATTTTTCAAAATTATTTGGTAAAGTTACAAAATTATTGCCATAAACTGTGTGGGGAGTTGTTCAAATGCCTGAAAAGAGCCCGTTGTGAATGGCATTGGGATCCCTATGCCTGGGATCGACTGCTTAGGTCTGGCTCCTTCTTGTAGTCCTTCTGTAGTTCGAAGCAACTGGGAACGTGCAGGAAATGGAGCATACTCCAAAGCCTTTTCTTGTTGGAGCTCCAATCTCCCTCTCTGAGCTCTGAAGTCAGGTCTGGCTGGAGCTTTGGCAGAGGCCCGAACATCAGCTGTGATGCGGGGAAACCTTGGAGGAGTCGGGAGAAGGCCTGGAGATATTTCTGGAGACTGGAGGCTCATCAGATGAGGTCTATGGGCTGGATAGGCCTGGAAATGTCTCTGGATCTCCTCTTCTCCATCAGAGGAGCAGGATTGCAGCTCTGGATCATCCCAGCAGGACCGGAAAGGTGTGGAGGCCTCAGCCTGGGCCTCCTTGGAGCATTCAGTGAATGGTGAGCGCCTCTGCAGTGGGGGGTGGGAGGCTGCAGGCCCATCTGGGTTCCTCCGGGGGTGGGAGGTTGGATTTGGGACCCTTCTTAAGTGGGCAGCTGGGTCTGGGACTTCAGGAGGGCTGGTGGGTGGTTGCTCCATAAGTCCCAGGACAGCGACCAGGGCCTCTAAGGCCTCTTTATTTTTATTTTTTATTTTTATTTTTATTTGATTTATATGCCGCCCTTCTCCGGAGACTCAGGGCGGCTTACAGTGCGTTAAGCAATAGCCTTCATACTTTTGTATATTTATACAAAGTCAGCTTATTGCCCCCACAATCTGGGTCCTCATTTTACCCACCTTAAAAACATCTTTGATGTTGGCCTTGGCAGGCGTGGCCTGGCAAGGGGCTTGTGGGTTCGGAGTGGTCTTCTGGGCCGCTGGAATGCTGAACTGGCTGACTGGCGTGGTCGGCCTGGGCTGTGGAGCTGGGGATGGCCTGGCTCGTGGTCCTGGCAAAGTGCCCAGGGGAGCCGCCATCTTAGAGGAAGTTGCCTCTGGAAGTGGCCTGGTGGCCATTTTGTTTGGCGGGAAACTGGGTGAGGGGAGAGTCTCTCTGGCGGCAGGCGCCATCTTGGACAGATCAGGCAGGGGAGTCCTTACCCGAATGGCCGGCATCTCTGGTGCTGCCTCCTCAGGCCTCTTTCTGGCTGCTGCCCTTGTCCTCAGGAGGGAGGCCAACACTGCTCGGCACTCCTCTTCTGACATCTCGGCCACTTGCCTGTCCAGGCTTTCTTCTTGGCCTTCTGCCCCCTCTTCACCAGTGCTGAAGAAGCCTTCTCCAGCATTGCCTGGCTCGGCCCCTGGGATCTCTTGCTGCATCTGGGTGGCCTCTGGTCGCCAGGGTGTAGCTGGATGGAAACCCCCTTCGATGTTTTCCATCCTCAATCCAGACTGGGGCTGCTGTGAAGTTCTCCTCCATTGAAGGCCTCTGGTCACAACAGGGCAGCTTCTCTCACAGGTTATTCTGGAGGGCATCTTGCCTTTTCAGCAGCTCCTGGAGTGGAGTTCTGCTACCATTCCCTCTGCTACCATTCTGTGGAAATTGGGATCGTAGAAAACACCCAGGAGCATAGAAGAATCCAAGGCAGATGCATAAACAAACATCTTGAATGTATTTAATCATGTAACAAAACATTATTTACAAAGGCTTTCTTGATATACATTATAGTATAGGGGGCACACAGCATGTGTGACCACCCTGATCAAAGATCATGTCTCACTGAGAACAAACGTAAGAAGAGAGCTTGGTGGAAAGGTTAGAGGGGGTTTTATACTCAGCGTAAGCCCCTCCTTTCCACAAAGGGGTGGAGACACTTTCTGCCTCCACTAGTGTCTGAATGACACATGTGCCAATGGCTTGCAAATACTTGACACGGACTATTGATAGTATTGAGTATGCAGGCAAAGAAGTTTTTCAACAAGAATCAATTAAGAAGGCCTTTTTGGACTATTATATCAAGTTATACGCTAAAGATAATATACAGAACAGTTGTATAGATAAATATCTAGAAGAAAAAAGAGTTTCAAAGGTCTCATCAGTCCAAAAGGAAAACTTGGATCAATTAATAACAGTTGAGGAGATTAGTTTTGCCATAAAACAATTGAAAACAGCCAAAGCTCCAGGGATGGATGGCCTAACTGCAGTTTATTATAAAACTTTACAAGCGGAAATGATTGAGCATCTTAAGGACTTATTTTGTAATATACAACAAGGAGGTAAGACACCTTCCTCGTGGAAAGCAGCCTTTGTCTCATTGATACCAAAAGAAGAATCAGGCTCTAAGAAACCAGAAAATTATAGACCAATATCTCTTTTAAATACAGATTATAAAATTTTTGCAAAAGTGTTAGCCAACAGACTGATGCCAGTTATTCAAGAGGTAATTCATCATGACCAAGTGGGATTTATCGAAGGCAGATATATGAAGGAGAATGTTAGGCAAATCATAGATTTATTGGATTATCTAGATAAGAATAAACAGATCTCTGCAGTGCTGGGTTTTTTGGATGCGGAAAAAGCTTTTGATCGAGTGAATTGGAATTTTATAATTAAGACTTTGGAAAAAATGGATTTGGGGGAGCAGTTTATACAGGCGATTGGAGCAATTTATCATGAACAATCTGCACAAGTTATTATCAACGGAAGTTTAACATCAAATTTTAATATACAAAAAGGTACAAGACAAGGTTGTCCACTATCCCCACTATTATTTATTTTAACTCTCGAAGTCTTATTGAACATAATACGGGATTCAAACTCTTTGAATGGAATAGTCATAAGGCAAGAGGACTACAGAACTAGGGCATTTGCAGATGATCTGGTTGTTACCCTAACACGGCCGATGAAATCAATAATCCAGATGAAAGATATTATAGAAGAATATGGCATGGTATCTGGTTTTAGACTGAATCAGAAAAAAACTAAAATGATTGTTAAAAATTTGACAGAGAGCAAAAAAAAGGAACTGGAAAGAATGGCAGGTTTCAAAATTGTCTCAAAGGTCAAATATTTAGGAGTACAAGTCGCAGACTCAAATACAAAACTGTTTCAAAACAATTATGAGGTTCTGTGGCAAAAGATACAAAAAGATATGCAAACTTGGAAGAAACTGCAGTTATCTTTACTTGGAAGAATATCAGCAGTAAAAATGAATGTTTTACCCAGATTTATTTTCTTATTTCAAATGATACCGGTGCTCAAATCTGATAAACCATTGCTAGAATGGCAAAAAGGAGTGAATAAATTTGTCTGGAATGAAAAAAAACCGAGAGTGAAACTGAAAATTATGCAAGATACTCGTGAGAGGGGTGGTCTTAAACTTCCAAACCTTCGATTATATTATGAAGCAGCTGCATTGACACAAATAACTGATTGGTTTGGAAAAACAAAGACTGAATTGCTGAATATAGAAAGTCATGACCTTGTTTGAGGATGGCACGCATACTTATTTTATGATTATAAAGTGGATAAAGTGTTTAATAGTCATATACTTAGAAACGCCTTGATGAGAATTTGGAAGAAACACCGAACCAATTGGGATTATAAGATTCCGTTTTGGCTGGATCTTGCTGATACCATGTGGAATACAAATATTAAGTCACTCGGGAGGGTTTTATACAAAGAGTTACTTTATACTGAAGGGGGTAGATGGCAGTTGAAGACTTTGGAAACGCTGTTGGAAGAAGGGATTTCTTTGACTTGGTTGCAGTATAATCAATTGCAGATGAGATGGAAAGAAGATCAACAAACTGGTTTAATGGAATATGAAGTAGAATTGGTTAGACAGATAAAAGATATAGGTCCAATGCATATTAAGAGAGTTTATAATGTTTTGCTAAAAAGGGATCCAGAAAATGAGTTAGTTAAAGATTGTATGATTAAATGGGCACAGAATTTCTCTCAACCAGTTATGATGGAAACATGGGAAAAAATATGGGTTCAGAATGTTAAATTTACACAGTCACAGAATCTGCGAGAAAATTTTTATAAAATGTTTTATAGATGGCACTTAGATCCCAAGAAATTGTCTTGCATGTATCCTAACGTTCAACCAAAATGTTGGAGATGTGAGTGTTTAGATGCTACATATTATCATATTTGGTGGACTTGTAAGAAAGTGAAGGCTTTTTGGATAAAAATTTGGTGGGTTATGCAAAATGTTTTGAAGAAAAAAATACAATTTTCTCTGCAATTATTTTTACTAGGTATAGTTAAGGATTTCACACTGGGAGAAACAAAATTGATTTTGTATATGGTGACAGCAGCTAGGTTGTTGATTGCTCAATATTGGAAGAATGATGCCTTACCAACTGTGGACCAATGGACTCAGAAGATGGCTGGATTTGCAGAAATGGCGAAGATTTCAGCTTTTTTAAAAGATCAGACGCTTGAGAATTATATACAGGAATGGAAAAAGTGGATTGATTATATACAGAATAAATATCAGACTAGAAAATATTATGTAGCTTTCAGCTGAGGGGGATTGATGGATAAGCTAGTAAATAGAGAAAAAGCTATGGAAGGGATGAACAACATATATGTTGTTTGGAATTATTAGCATTGCATATAGTGGAAGTCAAGGGGGATGGGAGGGAAAAAGGTGGTGGGGAGGGTTAGGGTGGGATTGGGAGGGAATTACATTTTATGGATATGTATTTTTATAATGTTGGGGAAGGGTGGGGGAAAAAGGGGGAAAATTTGTATGTGTAAAACTTTTTCAATAAAAAAAGAGAAATGGTCTTTGGGGAGTTGGTGCTTGTCTGCTTGTTTCTTATAGGATTGTGCTGCCTTGACCAATGCCTTCTTAATGTTCTCCTGGGTTTCTCTCAACATTGTCATCCAATTGTTCAAACTGACTGAGGAAGGGGGCTCCCTCGGGCACTCTGGCATGGGGACGAAGTCCATACTACTCATTATTTTAAATGGGGTTAATCCCGTGCTACTGTGGACAGCATTATTATATGTGATCTCCACAAAAGATAGGAGGTCTGCCCAATTGGACTGTTGGTAGTCGATGTAGCATCTTAAGTATTGCTCTATCATGGCATTTAGTCTCTCCGCCCCCCCATTGGTGCTCGGGTGAAATGCTGAACTGAGGCCTTGGGACGACCCTATGGATCGTAGGAACTCCCTCCAGAATTTTGCTGTGAACTGGACCCCTCGGTCGGAGATGACTCTTCCATGCAGGTGGTAGATGTGTTTCAGAAATAGTTTGGATAACTGGCGGGCCGAGGGCAGCCCGCTGCAAGGAATGAAGTGTGCCTATTTGGAGAATAAGTCTATTACAGTCCAGATCACTGTATTTCCACCACTCCTCGGTAGTTCTACTATGAAGCCCATCGCAATCTCCTCCCACAGTCTTGTCGGTTCAGCTACTGGTTGCAACAGTCCGGGAGGGCATCCTGGTCGTGTCTTCATCGTGGCACAAATGGTACAACTTTTTACATAAGTGTCTACGTCCTTTCTCATGTGGGGCCACCAGAACTGTCTTCGTACTAAGTGCAGAGTCTTTAGGAAACCGAAATGTACCGCTGGTTTAACGTTGTGGCTTCTCTTGAGGATCATGGTGCATAGGGTCTGTGGGACATAGAGCTTTGTCCCCTTCCATGCTAGGTCATCCCTTTTTGTCAAGAGATGTTGATTGTCTCGGAACCAGAGGTCCGCCACTGTTTCAGTTTTGAGCCTTGTCGTTATGTCGCTTGCAAGTTGGCCCTGTTGGTCGCGCTGTTGCCGTCTGGTGACCACCTGACCCATGACTTGGGCAGAGGGGATGATGGCGTTCACTACCTGCTCCCACTCACTGTTATATTGGGGCATCCAGGAGAGTGCATCGGCCAGAAAGTTCTTCCCCCCTGGGATGTGCTTAAGCTCGAAGTTGAAACGATTGAAGTATTGCACCCAGCGGACTTGCCTGGGCGACAACTTCCATGGGGTTCTAAGGGCCTCCAGATTCTTGTGATCAGTCCAAACTTCGAATGGTCTCTGGCCTCCCTCTAGTAGGTGTTGCCAGGTCAGCAGCACCCATCTCACCGTGAACGCTTCCTTCTCCCATGCTGCCCATCACCTCTCTGTGTCGGTGAGCTTTCGGGAGGTGTAGGCACAAGGTTGTAGGCTCCCTTGGCCATTCTTTTGGAGCAGCACGGCCCCTACTGCCACATCACTGGCATCTGCTTGGATGAGGAAGGGCTGTTAGGGGTCAGGATGCTTTAAGACAGGTTCTTTTGCAAACATCTCTTTCAGTGCTTCGAATACCCGCTGGCAGGTCAGATCCCACTGGAGGGGTTGTCCCGGGCGGGGCTTCATTGTGGGACTCCCTGTCTTTAGGAGGTCTGTCAGAGGTTTGGCAATTCTTGCAAATGAGGGGATGAATTGTCTGTAGAAGTTCGCGAACCCTAAGAAGCTTTGCAGTTGTCTGCGGGTGCGAGGGGGTTGCCATTGTAGAACTGATTGTACTTTGGCTGGATCCATCTCTACCCCCTCGTTTGATATTTGGTAACCTAAGTAGTCTAGGCGTGATTGGTGGAACTTGCATTTTGACATACAGGTTCGCCCTCAGCAGTTTCTCCAATACTTGGTGGTTGAGGGGTAAGTGTTCATCTAAGGTTTCCGTGTAAATGAGAATGTCGTTCAGGTAGACAAGAACCCCTTTGTAGAGGTGGTCATGTAGGACTTCATTTATCAGCTGCATGAACACCGCCGGGGCTCCCTGCAGTCCAAAAGGCATCACTTAAATTGGAAACTCCCTAGGGGGCAGTTGAATGCTGTTTTCCACTCATCCCCTTCCCTGATGCGTATTCGGTAGTAGGCTTCTCGGAGGTCTAGTTTGGTGAAAACTTTACCTTTAGCCAGGTGGGCTAGCATGACTTTCATGAGGGGAAGGGGATATAAGTTGTGTACGCAGACGGCGTTGATACCTCTAAAATCAACCATTAAACGCATAGAGCCATCTTTCTTCTCTTTAAAAAGGACCGGTCCCACGACCCGTGGTTTAGCTGGCTCAATTAAACCCCTTTGTAGGTTTTTGTCTATGTAGTTCCACATTTCTTGCATTTCGCAGGGCATCATGGCATATAGTTTAGGCTTAGGTAATTTCACTCCAGGGATGTCAATGGCGCAATCGGCCTCATGGTGGGGGGGGGGGTAGAACGTCACACGCGGCCTCACTAAACACCTCCACAAGGTCTTGGTATTCTTCGGGGATCTGTTCTGTGTCGTGGAAGCTGTCGGATGCATCTGCCAGTTGCTCTGTTGTACTCTCAGGGAGGGGCCCTTGCATTGGCGGTATCTTCCTTTGCTGGGATGGGGAGGATTGGGACCCCTGCGTGGTGGGCATCTCCCCTGGTTGGAGCGGGAGGGGTTGGGGGCCCTTTGCAATCCTCAGTCTGCGGGTTCCCCCTTGCCACCAGATGATTGGGCCCCATTTGTCTAGCCACGAGAGTCCAAGTATGACCGGGTCGGTCATTTTGGGGGCTATTATGAATCGAATCATTTCCCAGTGGTCTGCTAGCTCCAGTCTCACTGGCTCAGTCAAGTGTGTGGCGTAAGCCACTCCCCCCCCCACTAGGGATCCATCCATTAGGGCTTGGAAAGTCCCTTGGATCCCTGTCTTAGGGGCTGTTAGGCGTATGGGGAAAAGAAAGGGGTGGATGGGCCCACTCACCAATGGGTCATCTTCACCCTCGTCCTCGCTGTCATATGACTCGGGGGATTGATTTCCCTCATCTGGGGCCCCTCTTGCTTCGGTCAGGTGGGCGAAGACCTCTGGGCCCTGGGGGGCTTTCTGTGGTGCGTTGGTGGTGCGTTTGGGTCCTCGTTCTGGTCGTGCCCTGGGCGGTGGGTGTGGCCTCAGTCTCAGGGTTCCACACGCTGCTGCCAGATGACCCATCCCCCCGCACCTGTAGTACCTCAGCGGGCTCCATGGGATGACTGGGTGGGCTGTGGTGCTGCAGTTCCTCATCTGCTAGGTGATCCCTGGTCAGGTTGGCCCCTCTCCCTGCTATCTGGCTGCTTCAACATGTCGTTGGCCCGCAGTCCCTTGTCGACTTTTATTGCTACTCGGAACCATTCGGAGAGTCGGTTAGGGATGTCTCGATAAGCGGTCACTTGGGCAATTCGCTTATGTAGGCTCATTCTAAAAAAATACACCAGCAGTCGCTCTGGCAAGGGAGGTAGGGTCCCAATGACTCTCCTGAACTCATGGATATGTTTCCTGATAGGCTTCCCCTTCTGCATTAGGTTCCTGAGCTCGTCTTCCACATAGGGGTCCTCTTCTGCCTCTTCGAACCGGGTTCGTAATAGTTGTAAGAACCCATCTGCGTTTTGCAGTTGGGGGGCCCTGTTCTTGTAGAGGGCTGCTGACCATCTTCTTGCTTCTCCCTCCAACCCCTCTGAAATGGCACTGACCAGGGCTCTGGGAAATGGATAGAGGTGCCCATAACGTTTGATGTAGATCTCAGCTGTGTCGAGGAATTGCGCCAGCTGGTCTGGGTCGCCATCGAACTTCCCTCTGAAGCGGGGCGGGTCCTCCCTCGCTGCTCTATCCTCCCAGTGCGGGGCTCTGTAAACCTGCTCTTGGTGCCACTGATCCTCTTCCTCTCCTCTCATTCTAGGGTAGGGAGGTGGTGTCCTGTCCCAACGGCTCTGCTTGCTGTGCAAGGGAGGAACCCATGGATGCGGTTTTGGGCTTTCTCTCCTTCTGCCATGGGGGGGAGGGCTGTGCCTCCGCCTTGGTCGTCTCAGTTTGGCAGGCTCCACTAGTCCCCCTCTCTCCTTGGGCCTGCATGATGGCTCCTCCTCCAGAAGGGTGGCACGGTTAAATTCCTCCTTCAATTCATCTATGGGGCAGTCGAGGGGTTTCCCTGAAGCTTTTTGGTGCCTGGCCTGCTGCCAGTCCAATAGCCAGTCTACCCTCCCCAACTCACTTAGGGGCTTCCCCTTTCCCTGAACGTTCGGGAAGGGAAATTCAGCCTCTGCAGATTTTGGCAAGAGCCCCGAATACTCACCTCTTTTTTTCTTGGCTAGCGTCACGGTCGTCCAACCTTGGCTGTCTTGCAGCTTCGTTGGGTGAAGGAGGGGGTGAGGCCCCAAGGTATCCAAGCTGGCTGGAGTCAGGACTGGCTCTTTTCCAGTTGCTTGAAGTAAACCTTCCTGGGACAAATTACTTTCTGCCATGGTGTCCGGACTGCTCCTCCATTCACTCCACACGTCAGGGTGGGAACTGGAGGCTTGGAGGTTAGCCAGCCTGGGTCGGAAAGGAGTTTCAGCTGTCTGTCAGGTTCTGATGTTATCTCAAATAAATTTCATTCTCAAACACAACGTCTTTGATGAAATTTCTCATTTATTGAAAAATAACGATCTGTCCTGAACTCATTTGCAGCTGAAACTGACTCCTTGATCCCAAACCCCTCCTTTTCCGTTCCTCAAATCCCAGTGTCTCATTGGCCATCTTCCAAATCAGTCTTTCATCCCGGCTGCTTCAAATCACAGGAATTTCCCCCCTCCCTCCATCACCTAGGTGACGTTATCTGCTGGGTGGAGAAGAAACTGGGTGATAGCCAAGCAGCTAAAATTCAAACTGCTAAATTCTTTTTCTTTCATGACAGCGATGGAGCAAGAATGATTTAGAGTGCTGACACAGGCCTTATCTAAATTTAAGGAGTTTTGCAGTACGGTTGAGAATCAGCACAAGGTCAAAATCCAGAAGATCTTGACTGACAGAGGAACTGAGTTCAACTCAGCTCAGTTCTCTGATTGGCTGAAGGAGAAGGGCGTGGTCCATTTGCATACCGCCCCTTACTCCGCTTTTCAGAATGGGTTTTGCCATAAAGTCTCTAGGTCGAATGGACAAATTTTTGAGGGTTCAATTTGCTAAGACTGAGAAGGGGTTTGAGCTTTTTCAGTGGAATAAAATTTTAGACCTAATTGACAGATGGAGTGTGGCAGAAGCCAAGCCCTATGACAGTCCCATTCAAATGGACTTTCTTAAAAACATGTACGCCGAAAGTACCAAGTTTGAACAGAAGACATTCTACAAATCAGTAATAGGCTCACTCTTGTACATTGCGGGGTGCACAGGAGCAGACATTAGTTGTCAATGTCTTGTCAATGTCTTGTCCAGGGCTGGGGCTGGGGCTGGGGGCTGGGGGCTGGGGGTTAGGGGTTGGGGTTGGGGTTAGGGGTTAGGGGTTAGGGGTTAGGGGTTAGGGGTTTATTTATTTATTTATTTATTTATTTATTTATTAGATTTATAGACCGCCCTTCTCCCCGAAGGGACTCAGGGCGGTGAACAGGCAAAGATAAAAAACATAGAAACAAAAATTTAAGAACCAATTTAAAACCAGATTAAATAATTGCCCCAACAATCTAAAACCCATTACAAAATATTAAAATCCGAAATTTAAAATTTAAAAATTATAAAATTAAAATTTTCATACAGAAAGGGAAGAAATTAGGCCAGGCCCGCCTGACGAAACAAAAAAGTTTTTAATTCACGGCGGAAGGCATGAAGATCTGGGATCTGCTGAATCTCTGGGGGGAGGTCGTTCCAGATAGTGGGTGCCCCCACAGAGA
>WNWU01000095.1:0-28272 GCA_012654045.1 Ptyas mucosa
TCCAAACATGGCAACTTTAAGACTTGTGGACTTCAACTCCCAGAATTCTCAAGACTGATTGAGGAATTGTGGAAGTTAAAGTCCGCAAGTCTTAAAGTTGCTAAGTTTGGAGACTTCTGTATTATATGATCATCTTGTCTCATCTTGCATTAGAGATGGCATTAGAGATCTCCAGGCTCTTGGAGAAATCATTTGCTGCTGTAAGGTTTCAGTTTTATGCCTACACAATTCATGAAGTAGAGAGACAAGTTAATATTTGTGCCTGCTGCTTCAGGCAGTTTCCCCCAAATAAGTCTGCTTCCTTCTCAGAGTAGATAAAGCTTTGGGAAC
The DNA here is from genome assembly GCA_012654045.1 of Ptyas mucosa. NCBI lineage: Eukaryota > Metazoa > Chordata > Lepidosauria > Squamata > Colubridae > Ptyas > Ptyas mucosa. The sequence continues at coordinate 331 of WNWU01000095.1, forward strand.
GGCCATCAACAGAAACATTGACAGATCGGATCAGAAGGTCAGAGTGGGAAACGGCCAGCTTTATCGATTTTGTCCCAGTTTAAATTCTTAGGTGACCAAAACTGACCTGGGAAGAAGAATTGCATCATTTAAAAAAAATAAAAAAAATAATAAAGATTCAGCCATGGTTTCTTGCATAATTCCCAACAGCTGGGTTCAAACAATGTGTGTGAACTCAGCTTGCGTGACACTTAAGAACAGTTGTTGGAGGGAAAAAAACACCAAGTCAGAAATTGTGTTTCCTGTGTTTCTGGGCTTCTTGTCTTCCATTTGATATGTCAGCTGGTGAACTTGATGAGGCTGATTCATCTGCATAGTTCTGCTAAAGTACTTCTTGTTTATTTTAATTTTTGCAGGGAAGGGATCCAGTGGTGAAATTAATTTTTTTAAAATACCGGATCTGTGGACGTGGTATGGCTTGGTGGATATGGCTTGGTGGGCGTGGCAGGGGAAGGATACTGCAAAATTTGCATGCCCACCCCACTCTAGGGGAAAGATACTGCAAAATCTCCATTCCCACCCCACTCTGGAACCAGCCAGAAGTAGTATTTGCCGGTTCTCCGAACTACTCAAAATTTCCGCTACCGGTTCTCCAGAACCTGTCAGAACCTGCTGGATTTCACCCCTGGTGGGATCCCACAAAGCAAAGACACAAGGAGTACATGGACAAAAGTTAATGGCGTCACTGACAAGGCCAAGTACTTGACTTATGACTTGAACATTTTGTGGCTGATCACCACAGATCAGGGGTGGGCAGCTGGGGGTTTGCAGGGGTTTGGGAGAACCTGTAGCTAAGATTCTGTGCAGTTCGGAGAACCTCCAAGTCTCACTCCTGGCTGGCCCTGTCCACCCCTCCCAGGAGTCCCCACGAGGCCCGTTTTGGATGCAGGTAAGTGCAGAGTGTGCACACAGGCTCAGGGAGGGTGAAAAACAGGCCTATTTCTGGCCTCCAGAGGTCCTCCGGAGCCTGGGGAGGCCGTTTTCGCCCTCTCAGAGGCTCAAGGAAAGCCTCTGGAGCCTGGGGAGAGCAAAAACATCCCCCCCCCCCACACACACACTGTGGTTCAGGAGGCCGACTGGGCCACACCCACCATGGCCACGCCCACCCATGAGACAGCGAACCCCTTGCTAAAAGTTTTGAAGCCCACCCCTGCCACAGATGACAAGATTCTGTGTTGTCAGTCATAGAAAAGCACCTCTGCTGCCTTTTCCCCTCTTTTGAAGACCTTTTATACGTTTCCTTTTTCTAATTCAGCTCTCAGCTCAGGGGCATTTGTGAAGCTCTCTTGTAAGCATCAGCAAGTTAGCAGAATGAATCCAGCTGAATTAATGGAGAATTTATAGCTCGATTCACCCAGTGTCCTAAGTTGTGATTTATTACATAAACCGGTGATGTTAAGCCATAAACTAGGGATGCAGGTGGAAGGTCTTGGAACCAGATATTGTATCTGAGTCAAGGATCCAATTGTGGATTCAGCCACTACTGAGACAACATGTGTAAAACAACAAAGTCTGGGAGTGGGGTATAGGTTTGGAGGTGATGACATTATACAAGACCAAGAAAAGAGGCAAATGGCTCAAACAGTTTGAAAACCACCACACTATATGCAAATATGCTTTCTACTACAAGCTGAAAACAATTTAATTTGTCTAGAGATTTCTATAAATGTTTCATTGGAGCTGCGCTGTTCAAATGTGTTTTAATTTCAAATGAAAAACTACCGTAAAATTGTATGAATCTTCACCTCCAATGGTTTTTTTTTCCTTTTTCTTTCGGGCGACTGTTGTCAAATACTTTCCGACTTCATCAGATGTATTCTTAAGAATATACTTTCACAGTAGTCTTTAATTTCACTCTGGGGATTTCTTTTCTGCAGGCCCCATCCTGTGATCTGATTTCTGCTCGTCACACTCTTCTTAAACTTCAAAATTGACAGGATCAGCCTGGGACAATGGTAGAAGAACTTTCAGGATTTAAGAATTGGACTTTTTTAAAAAAAATACATGGACATTAATACCCCTTTGAGCAGGACACTGGTGCCTAAACCATGATTTTTTCCCCCCTTTTTAAAAAAGATATCCAACTCATAAAGAACTCTGCCCTCCAAGAATGCCATCACCCCAATAAAGTTTCAATCATTACATATGACACTTTTCTGTGAAAAATCAATGGCTTTGGGGAAGAAAAAATTGAAGGAGAGAGTGCTATATATATGCAGCTTTGAGATCCCGAAGGGAAAGTGAGACAGACATCTATCAAACAAGTGGACATAATAGAGATTTGGTAATTCCAAAATGGGGTCTTAGAGATCATATGTAGACCATAGGTCATCATTTCCCCATCATTCTAGGTGATTTGGTGGTAAGAATTCCAACCCCTTTTGTTCCTTCTTTGTTATGTATTTGTTCACATCTCTCTTTTATTTTCACAATTCTTCTCAGCTTTTTTGCCACCACTAACTTGTTAGTCATTGTTTCTTCCACCCTGTTTCCCCCCTTACAAACAATGATAAATGAATGTTGGCTGTTGGGTTAGTAATGACCAATGTTATCCAAAAGAGTCCACAACTGGGCATAGTTCGTGGAAATCCTGAATCTTCTTTTATGCAGATACACAAAATTGGCTATATTGTGCCTTTGTTGAACTTGGCATCTACCCCACAGGAAAGTTTGTTCTGCGAGAATGAAATTAAGAGGTTGAGATGCAGCTCTTAGCCTTACAAATGCAGTTTTCTGAAAAACTGTTGGCAGCGTGATCATTACACCGGACTTGCCAGATTTGGTCTCTGACACTTCGTACATAACCTCTCTTCAGTTGCATCACTCTCTTCAAGGGTTAGCCATGGTGGGTTGTAAATTCTGAGTAAGTGAAAGGCCAATCTGAACAGTCTTGCTAACATGTTTTCCTATTAGTCACCACTGGTGTCCCGCTGGTCAAACATTTCACAACTAGAATCACATCCACAGCCTAGGAATATTGACTCTCCAGGGTTGGTTGATATATTTATGTCCGAATCTTATTTAAATCTTCCCCAGAGAGTATTCTGGGAATAGCTATTAATTCCTATATCAAGAGAAACGAAAGGAGGAAACTCAGAATTACAGTGGGACCATCGTGTTCTAAGTCAAGGGAACAGAAGGTAAGAAAATTTGTATTGTCTTTTACTAAATCATGCTCAGGAATTTCAGAAAGTATAGTTTTTGTGAATGTCCCAGGCAAATAAATATACATGCCCCAGGAAAATGTTGCAAGATCCAATCTGAGTCGGTCACCAGGACCAAAGATTTATTCTTCCAAGCTTTCACACTTTGCTGGAGTCCATCATCAGGAAACTTATCTTGCTCCAGAATATGTACGCTGGGCTGTTCTTTGAGTTGTATTTATGCGGCTCCTCCTAGTTGTGTGGAGTTTCTGGTTGTTAATTAGGGCGTTGGTGGCTAGTTTGGTAGATGGGTAGCTCTTGTCTGTTGTGAGATATGGGATACTCCATTGCAAGGCGAAACTATTAGGAAATCATACTTGCAAGTTACGTAATCCATCCTGTTCTTTATTTAATAACGCAACATTAAAATTTGAGATGTGCATCTCCTATAATTCTGGGCTGTCGTTTTTGCTCACTGACACAAAAAGAGGGTAACGGTTGTATGAACAGGCAGAAATTCTGTCTACTTAATTTCAAGGTAGGATGACTGGGAAAGATTTGCTGGTTAAATTTCTTTCTTTTCTTTTTTCTTTTTTTCTTTTCCTTCTCGCTTACTCTTAAAGCACAGGATTCTGAGTAGCAGGGAAAAAAATTCCTTTTGGCAGAGTCTTAATTATGAGCCCAAAGGCATTTGAGATCACACAATTTCCTCCTTTCCTATTTTAGCTCTTCAATTATGGATGAAAATGGTCTCATTTTTAAAAAACAGCTGTGGGACCCTAATTTCAATATACTGAAATTCTGCCTGGCAGAAGCATCTGCTGCCGGGGTGGGGGTGGGGGAGGGGGAGGGGTGAGAAGGAAGGGAGGGAGAGGAAAGCCAAGATGGTGGCTACCACCCCCTTTTAAAATGTGTTTATTTCCTATTTATTTAAATTTATTGGCTGCCCAACACACCTAAAAAAATGAACTAGGCTTCAGTCACTCCGTTGTGGTCACCATCTCAACTTTACTGACCCCTCCTCTTATTCAGGCATTGCTGCTGACTGTGGTCTTCTAATCCCTGATTCCCCACCCCCCAATTAATAAATAAAATAGCCTGTTCCCTTTATTTCTTTATTTGCTCACAACAAGAGCTAAAATAGGAAAGAAGGAAATTGTGTGATCTCAAATGCCTTTGGCTCATAATTAAGACTCTGCCAAAAGGAATTTTTCCCCCTGCTACTCAGAATCCTGTGTTTTAAGAGTAAGCGAGAAGAAAAAGAAAAAGAAAGAAATGTATCCCACTTATCTGTTACAGTTAAAAAGTACTCAAAAACTATTTAGAACAAGATGTTTGTTTCAGTTATAAAAGGAACAGGTAAAGGTTAAGGTTCCCTTTGCACATATGTGCTAGTTGTTCCCGACTCTAGGGGGCGGTGCTCACCTCTGTTTCAAAACCGAAGAGCCAGCGCTGTCTGAAGACGTCTCCGTGGTCATGTGGCCGGCATGACTAAACACCAAAGACGCACAGAACGCTGTTACCTTCCCACCAAAGGTGGTCCCTCTTTTTCTACTTGCATTTTTTATGTACTTTCGAACTGCTAGGTTGGCAGAAGCTGGAACAAGTAACGGGAGCTCACCCCGTTACGCAGCACTAGGGATTCGAACCGCTGAACTGCCAACCTTTCGATCGACAAGCTCAGCATCTTAGCCACCATGTCCCCTGTATTTTATTTATATCCTGTCTTTAACAACTCAAACCAGCAAACATACCTAATACTGCTTCCTTCCCCTATTTTCCCAACAACAACCCTGGGAAGTGACCGAGGGACTGACCTAAGGTCACTCAACCAGCTTTTATGCCTAAAGCAGAACTAGAACTCACAGTCTCCTGATGATCGGCCCAAAGTCAGTTTTTCTGCCCCCTGAGGTGGGATCAGAACTTCCAGTCTCCCAGTTTCTATCCTGGTACTTTAACTGCCAGACCAAACTGGCTCTTTATGCTATACCCACTGCTGGGGGGTTCGCAGGGGTTCGGAAGAACCTCTAGCTAAGATTCTGTGCAGTTCGGAAACCATCAAATCCCACTCCTGGCTGGCACCACCCACCCCATCCCGCCCCTCCCAGGAGTCCCCACGTGGCCCATTTTGAATGCAGGTAAGTGCAGGGTGTGCACAGAGGCTCGGGGAGGGTGAAAAACAGGCCTACTGGAAGTTTGGGAAGACCAGAAACAGGCCTCTGGAGCCTGGGGAGGCCGTTTTCGCCCTCCCGGAGGCTCAAAGAAAGCCTCCAGAGGCCAGGGAAGGCAAAAATGCCCCCCCTCCATGATGCAGGAGGCCGACTAGGTCACACCCACCATGGCGATGCCCACCCAGCAACCGGGCAGAGAACCCCTTGCTAAAGTTTTTGAAGCCCTGTATATTTATATTAAAATACATACACAAGATATTTACAGAAGTTATTAAAATATCATTAGCACTGTTTCTCTTGTTTTTGATAAATGATTCAAGAGAGACGAACCATCTCTAATAGCCCAAAACTATTCTATTTGTTAAACAAAAAAAAAAAAAAGAGAGATTATGTATGATGTGAATTTTGTAGCTCTCCAGTATACACTCAAAAATAAATAAAATGTTCCTCAAATTGTAGGGAGCTTTGGTAGCATTTATCTTATCCATATGGGAAATTTTTGGTGGTCTTATTTAGATTGAACTGCATGTGAGTGAAGAATATCATTTACTGAATCATAGAGATCACTGCTGAATTGAGCCCCTCTGTTCGCAAACACATTTGAAGTTAATGTGCTATAAAAACACGGCGAGCCAGTTTGGTGTAGTGGTTAAAGCATCAGGTTAGAAACTGGGAGATGTGAGTTCTAGTCCTGCTTTGGGCACAAAGCCAGGTGGGTAAGCTTGGACCAGTGGTGAAATCCTCTGTGGATTGCCACCAGTTCGCTACCTGCACATGCTCAGTGCATGCCAAAAGCACAATGCACAATGTGTGCCAAACATGCACTTCGCATGGAAAAAAGGAAGCTTGGGAAGGTAAGTAGAACCCTGAGGGAGCGGGGAACAGCTGTGCCGCATGATTTAGCTTCGCTAGAAAGCGTGATTTCCTGCTTTCTAATGAATGTAAACCGCACGGCACAGCTGATCGTCGGAAGTACCGGTTTCCAGTAGCTTTTTTAAACTACCAGTTCACCTGAACTGGTAGTTTTTATCACTACCAGTTTGCCCGAACCGGTGCGAACCCGTAGCATTTCACCCCTGGCCTGGACCAGTTATTCTCTCTCAGGCCTAGGAATCAGACAACGGCAAACCACTTCTGAAATCTTGCCAAGAAAATGTAAGAACTTGTCCAGGAAGTTGCCAGAAACCAAGATTAACTTGAAGGTACGTATAAACACACACAAATAAAAACACAGAATGTCTTTCAACAGCTAGATGTTGGAAAGACAGAACTTCCAACAGAATGCAGGACAGAGCTAATCTTAAAATATTTTTTGCAGCTTCAGTTAATAGGAGGTCAATCATGGAGTTAATGAACCCCTGGAGCAAGTTGGGTATGTTTTTTGGTGAGTACTCCATACCCCCCCCCCCCGGTGCCCTTTGTTCTCTTTTGTAAATGGGACAAGTGGGAATGTAATTGCACAAGAGCAAGTCTTCACATTCTGTGCTGATGTGAATATAAGATATCCTTCTATGTTCTAAGACACAAGATTCCTGGCCGTAGCTTTATAGAATTCTGGCCAGATAAATATTGCACAAATCAAGAAATCTTTGGAATTTTTCAATATGCTGTCTTCAATCCAGAAGAAGATATTGTGTGGGGAAGTAGCCCCTGCCAAGTTTAGAATAAAATGACATGATTTTAGTAGAAAAGGGAAGTGATATCAAGAAGAGCCAACATAAACAAGGGCAAGAGGACTAATAGATTAAAAGAAATAATTGACAGGAACTCTACATAAATCACAGACTCCTTTGGCTCATAACGCAACAAATTCTTTTAAAGATGGTCTTGTTTAGTCATTGTACTTCATCACTGTTATTGTAGTGGTATGTGGGGAAAACCTTGAGAGACTGAGCCAAGAGACATTGCCTGGGGAATAGTCAGATAACAGACAGTGTAGCTTGCAGCTGGATAGTGGCCAGAGTAAAAAGCTCAAAAAAGACTCTCCCTGGTTTCTTGGGCTATAAAAGAGATGGGGTGGGGGTTGGAGAATTGTACTTTTAGTCTTGCAAGATTTGTCAACATCGCACTACAATTTAAGTAGAAGTAGCTCATCTGGTCATAATTCCTGTCTGATTCATCCCGTAAGGCTGACATCAATCTTGCAAGTGTGAAAATACAATCGTTCTCCCCCCCTCCTTTACCATCGAAGAAACTAGAGAGGGTCTCTTCAGAGCCTCTTGCCCCATCCACTATCCAGTTGCAGGCTACGCTGTCTTTTATCTGACTGTTCCCTAGGCAGCAGCTCTTTGACCAAGGTCTTTCCCACATACCATTGCAGTTATAAGAATAGACACATCATGTTGACCAGGTTCAAGTTGTACAATGATCTTCACTGGATTCCACTCCTTATTGAGAATGTTTTTCTTGACCTTACTTTAACAAATGGCCAATTACGTTTTCCATACTTCCGGAGAACATACAGGCATGCTAGTTTTGAGATTATTTTAACATGCCATAACATTTACACCTTTTTTTCCCCTGCTTAGGCATTTTGAGTTGGCCTGCCTGGATCATGTTAAATGTCTTCCCCATCCCTGTTTCCTCAAGCCCATTAGGAAAAGAGTTTCTTACTGCATTCATGCAAAATGGTTTTCCACGAAGGTTCCAGGGAGAATTTAAGCTTCTCATCACAGGTTCCGTTCAGGCCACATCAGTTACTATCTTCATGAAACAACCTGCGCTGAGGGTAACGGTCATCGCGAACGCTGGAGAAACACTTTCAGTGAGAATCCCACCAGAGGCTGAGATGGTTGGAAGCAACATTTTTGACAATACACTCACCATCCGGGCTGACAATGACATCTCCGTTGTTTCCCTTTCCTACAAACCACACTCTGCTGGCACCACTATTGTCTATCCCATGGAAAGCTTGGGTACTGAATATTATGTCATGACACCAAATGTGGGTACCGATCGCTACCGAGAATTTGCCATTATAAGCTGGGCAGAATCCACATCAATTGATGTCTTCCTGAAAGGTCCTGTGACTTTCCAAGGAAAACCCTACTTACGAGGAAGCAAGTTGACTATCTCCCTTCAACCTTATCAGGCTGCTCAGTTCCAAGGCCAAGTGGACCTCTCTGGTACTAAAATAGTCTCCGAGAAACCAGTGGCTGTCTATAGTGGGCATACATGCGTCTCCAGGCAAATCCAGTGTGATCATGTCCTTGAACAGCTTTTGCCTGTTACCAGCTGGGGTACCAAGTTCATTGTTCCCTCTTTACCTTTTAATACAGAGTATGACATTGTGTATGTTTCTGCTTCCCAAAACACTCGGGTTGATGTCCAGAATGGACAAATCAAGAATACCAGGACTTTGCAGGCTTCCCGGGTAGTATTTTATGGCATTCAAGGCACAACTGCCATGTCCATCTCGGCTAGTTCTGGCATCCAAGTTATGTTTTTCAGTGACGGTGGCACCTTTGGGAATCTTAAATATGATCCATTCTTCATGGCAATACCTGATGTCTCCAGCTACTGCCTGGCCTACAACACCTATAGTAGTGACCAGTTTGAGAACTATGCCCTGATCATTGCCAAATCTTCAGAAATTTCCGGGATCACTGTGGACAGCAGGCCGTTGCCTACTCTACAATGGCATGTAGTCTCTGGCACCGATTACTCTTGGACTGCTCACAGCTTAGGCCAAATGCAAAATACCATCCACAGAATAGAACATCCCAGCTCTCCTTTTGGGCTGTTGAGTGTCGGGGTTGCAAATGGAAAGGCTTGCGGTTCTCCTGCAGTTTGCGCAAACGGTAAGAGGAAATTGCTTCTTCCTTTCTTCATAACCTTGACTGTGTTCACACCAGTGATGAGTTGCCGCTGGTTCGCACCGGTTCTATAGAACCAGTAGTAAAACCGGCAGGAGGCTCCACCCACTGACCCTGACATCATCAAAACACTTCTGCACATGAGCAGAAGAGCGTGCACGCATGTGAGCGAAGCAAGCACGCACGTGCGGCCCCATTGCGAACTGGTAGTAAAGGTAAGTAGAACCCACCGCTGGTTCACACAATATGTTTAGCCAGGTGAACAAAAGCCCTAACAGATGCTTCTGGGCAACTTGCTAAGTTGCCCAAAAGCAACTTGATTAATACATAATTTGGTGGGGGTTTTTTTGTGGCTTAGAATTATTATTATATGAATCCAACCAGTGGTGAAATGTTGCCGATTTAACAACCGGTTTGGTAAGCACTGCTTTGCACGCACTTGCGCCAAAGGTGCTTGTGCAAAGAGCTAAAAATGGAGCATTTAGAAGCTCAGCTGCTTATCTTCCAAGTCAGCAATGGTAAGTAGAACAGCGGGACGGGGGGATCAGCTGTGCAGCGTGATTGAGATGAGCTATAAAGCAGGAAATAAAAGACAGGATACAGCGGGGGCGGGGAGCGGGGCCAAATGATTGTCGTAGATACCGGTTCGCCTGAACAGGTACGAATCAGCTGAATCCGATCCATTTGGTGGGTCTATGTTTTAAAGTATTCTACAGACATGGGGAATAAATTAATTCAGTAATCAGATTCAATATAGTGTTTTAAGGTTATGTTTCCTTCTTCCTTTAACTGACCTTTACCTAACCTGATGCCTTCCAGATATATTAGATTATATTCTTGTTATTTATCCAATATGTGGAAGGCTTTTTAATCAACCTGACATATGTTGCATCAGCGTGATGCAATATTATGCAGTGCAATAATATTAACTATTGTTGTGACCAGGCCCAAGTAGTTAGTATTAAGTACTAACAGTTCGAAAACAAACAGACTTTATTAGAACAGCTGAGAATTAACTCATTCTCAGTGTAGTCCAAATTAAATCAAAGCAGATTCTTCAAAACACCATTCCACAGTTTATCACCTGACCTTGGGATAATTAGGCAAACTGCCAAAGGCTTTTCTTGGCAAAAGTTCAGAAGCAGCAGACGCCAACAAGAAATGAATACAGTGAAACAAGAAGCAATTCTTTCAACGTTGTTTTCCGGCAAAGAGGCCAAGAGCCGTTGCTGGTCTTTTAAGTCTTATGGGAGGGGCCAATCATCTCTTGGCCCTACTCCCGAGTTGTCCTCTCTGCTTTATCTGCTCCTGCCTTCTGGCAGCTCTTCTCATACGTGCACTAGGAACAGGCTCCTCCTGTTCCTCTGCTTCTCTACTGTCAGTCTCTGGAGGCTCCGGAGTCTGCACATCACTCTCCGATGGCCCTGGCCCCATCTCTGCCTCCAACGCAGAGCCCTCATCCGGGCCTTCCCCAGCCTCCAGGACTGGCCCATGTTCTTCCTCAGCCTCAGCGCTGTCCAACTCCACTGCCAGCTCTGCAGGCTACAGGCGGACCACAACAACTATATATCAGGGATGCAGTAGTGGGTTTCAAATCCCGGCGCTACCAGTTCGAGCCTCCCACTGCCACCGCTACCAGTTTGCCCAAACCAGAGCAAACTGATAGCAACCTACCACTACAGGGATGGGTCTATTAATTTTGTACTGTGTCTGCAGGCTTCTAACAAGTCAACCATTGTTGAAAAAAAGAAGATAAGGTTGGGGAAACATTTGATTTAATCCATCCAGTCTCTCCCAGAAATTATTGCTGTGGAATCCCAAAGCTGATTTCACACATGACAATTTGGATGTAATTTTCATTCCCAACGTCTCTCTCTCATTAATACAAACAGGGGTGGTGGTGGTGCATGGGGGGATATTTAGGAGATAGTCAAAACAAGAAATATTTGTCATGCAAATTTCATTAGACCAACATATTTTAAGGTCCAAAATGGATATGTCCTTTTTTGCAGTAGTGCTTCATTCATGATATTCAAAGCAGTCTCAAAGATGGGTTTCAATGGGATAGAAAGAGGAGGTTAATAGGAAAACTACACCCATTAACTTAAATTAATTTATCCTACGATCTAAGTGCTTGGAGCAGTGAATCTTCTGAGTTAATCAACAATGTCATTTATTGCTAGGTTCTGTTTTCCTCTCTCAGATCCCTGCAGAACGCTCAAGTGCAGGACCAAAGAAGTATGCAAAATACTACAGGGTCAAGCAACTTGCATCCATAAGTACACGGGAACCTGTGTGGGCACCACAGCCAAGTATTTCCAGACTTTTGATGGCCTCATTATGGATTTTAAAGACTCTTGCACATATCTCATTGCACAGTATTGTGGCAGTGACCCAAACCTTGAGCCCTTCAAGGTTGAAGAAAAGAACAGCAAGATGGACATTCAGGGTGTTTTCAAGCTCCAGCAAATCTCTATCAAAGTGTATAATCACAGTATTACTATTGACAAGGAAGAAGATGTCCGAATAATGGTAGGAACTGCAGCTGATTGCTTCCTGCATCTGTTTCATTCCTCATTACTTTTTAAAGTAGATTATGTTATAAAATGCAAATAGCAACAAAGATAATGAGGGAATCTTGAAAGGTAAAGAAGAGGAGACCGGTGCAAAGTAAAAAGGAAAGGGGGGGAAAAAAGCAAGGACTTCTAATTTTTTTCAGTGCAGTAGCACCGTTCCAATATTTCAGCGGCTCCTACAAAGATGAGGTCAAACTATTTTCCAAAGCACCAAACGGCAAGACAAGAAACAATGGATGGAAACTAACCAAAGAGGGAAGCAACCTAGAACTAAGGAGACATTTCCTAACGGTGAGAGCAATCAACCAATGGGATAGCTTGCCTTCAGAAGTTGTGGGTGCTCCATCACTGAAGGCTTTCAAAAAGAGGCTCGACAGCCATCTGTCTGAAATGGTATAGGGCAGTGATGGTTAACCTTTTTGGTGGCGAGTGCCCAAAGCGCTCTCGCACAAACGCATGCAAGCGTGCCCGAACCCCCCAAATGCAATGTGAACGCCCCCGTGCATGCATGAGTGGCCCTGTGCATGTGCCCTGGGTCCCCTGCGCATGCACCCTGCACCCCCCCCCATGCCCCATTTTGGCTTCCAGGTTGGTGCAGGAGGCTTTCCAGGCCCAAAATGGGGTGCGTGAGGTGCCCCCACGCCCCATTTTCAGCCAGGAAAGCCTCCTGCACTAACCTGCACCCTCCCCACACATGCGTCCTGCCCCCTGTGCTTGCGCAGCAGAGACCCAAACACCAGCTGGCCGGTGGGGGGAGGTACGCATGCGTGGTGGATCTGAGCTGGGGCAACGGCTGGCTTGCCCGCAGAAAGGGCTCTGCATGCCACCTGTGGCACGCGTGCCATAGGTTTGCCATCATGGGTATATGGTCTTCTGCTCCAGTGGGGGGCTGGACTAGAAGACCTCCGAGGTCCCTTCCAACTCTACCATTTTATGTTCGATGAATACAAAATACAGTTACAATCTCAACTTTTTGCTTTACTTAGTGAGTGCTTTATTTAGTGAGTGCTAGGCATTTCTATAACAACAAAATTAATCTTATCATCAAAACCTACAATCAAAGTTTCATTATTATTTTTTTTTTCTGTTTCGAGCATAAAGACCAGAAGGAGCTTCCAAGTGGAAACAAAACTGGATAAACCCTTTTCTTTACTTAAAGCAGCCAACTCCATCACTTTTTCCATCCATTGTGGGATGTTACATTTATCATTCCATGTGGGCGGGGGGGACATGCAGTGCGGTGAGATATTTTTTAAAAAAAAAAAGGTTTGGCATGACACATTCTAAAAATCTTGTATATAATAAAATGCTTTGATTTGATTTTATTTCCTAATCTGTGATTAATTATAATGAGATTAAAAGAACACCTCCAATCAGAGCCCTTCAGTTGCCACAAATGAAACCGTAGTTAAAATCCTCGCTTTTTCAATTAGGAAGCAGAATCCCACCCCCATCTCTCATGAAGCATGGGCTTTTTTGAAAGATGAGAAGCAGTGACACATATGGAGACCTGGTTGGTTAGAAATAACAGAATAATAACAGAATAACAGAGCTGGAAGGGACCTTGAAGGTCTTCTGGTCCAATTCTGGCTCAAGCAGGAAACCCTATATCATTTCAGACAAATGGCTGTCCAATCTCATCATTAAAAACTCCAAGTCTGGAGAACTCAGAACCTCTGGAGGCAAGTCATTCCACTGATTAATTGTCCTAACTGTCAGGAAATTTCTCTTTAGTTCTAGGTTGCTTTTCTCCTTGATTAGTTTGCATCCATTGCTTCTTGTCCTGCCTTCAGGTGCTTTGGAAAATAGGACCCTGCCTCTTTTTTATGGCAGCCCCTCAAATATTGGAACACTGCTATCAAGTCACCCGTAGTCCTTCTTTTCATTAAACTAGACATAGCCAATTCCTGCAACCGGTCCTTGTATGTTTTAGCCTTCACTCTGCTAATCATCTTTGTTGCTCTTCTTTGCACTTTCTAGAGTCTCAACATTCTTTTTATATCATGGCGACCAAAACCGGATGCAGTATTCCACGTGTGGCCTTAACCAAGGCATTATAAAGTGGAATGAACACTTCACGTGATCTTGAGTCTATCTGTCTATTAATGCAACCTAGGACTGCGTTGGCTTTTTTGGCAGCTGCAACACTCTGCTGGCTCGTATTCAAGTGATGTTAGGAAATGTTAGTTAGGTCTTGTTTCTTTTCCTTTTCTCTTTCTAGGTCAATGATCTGGAGGTCAACATCCCTACCACGGTGGTAAGTGGCAAAGTCAAAATCAGCCAGAGCAACGGACTTCTCACCATTGCAACTGATTTTGGCCTTCAGCTATCATTTGACAACAACTGGGCTATTGTGATGACTCTCCCCAGCAGCTATTATGGAACCACCTGTGGGCTCTGTGGGAACTTCAACGAGATAACAACAGATGACATGACTGATCTTAATGGCACACAAGTGTCCTCCGTCATGGCCTGGGCCAGTAACTGGAAAGTCGATGACCAAGATCCTGCTTGCTCAGATTCCTGTCAAGGAAACTGCTTGGCTTGTGATGACAGCCAGAAGGAGTTTTATGGCAGTGGGAAATATTGTGGAATTATTATCCATCCTTCAACCGAACATTTTGGGGTGTGTCATTCCACTGTGGACCCCACCAGCTACTACAACGACTGCATCAACCGAATGTGTGTAAACCAAAGGGACAATGATGTGTTGTGCCAAGCAGTGGAGGCCTATGCCATGGCCTGTGAAGAACGGGGCATCCTTGTTAACGAATGGAAAAAGGCATCTGGCTGTGGTCAAGACCCAACTGACCACCACACAAACGAGACAATTGATGAAGGTATCTTCAAAGTGAATGTTTTGGAATTATTTTCTTTCCATCCAGAAAATAACTGAGGACCCAGTTTGTGGGGGCAATAAGCTGACTTTGTATAAATATACAAAAGTATGAAGGCTATTGCTTAGCGCATTGTAAGCCACCCTGAGTCTCCGGAGAAGAGTGGCATATAAATCAAATTAAAAAAAAACAAACAAACTAGGAGGGTGTCCGTGAGCCGCTTGCCCCACCCAATATGCAGCTGAGGGCTATGCTGTCTCTTATCTGACTGGTCCTCTGTCAGTGCCTTTTTGCCTGAGCTCCCAAGCTCTTTCCCATTGAGGGCCACAGACAGAGGTAGTCTGCACTTACTTTAACAAAGGGTTCGCTGCTTGTGAGCTCGCACGCGCCCCTTTGGGAGAGAAACAGAGCTTCAAACATGGTCCTGATCAACTCAGGCAGCTCCACAGATGGGCCAGCCAATGAGCCAGAAAGTTAGTTATAAATGGAAAGCATGGGGCGGGGGGGGTGGGTGCCCCCAGCCAGCAATCAGACCTTAGGATTCGCCCAAACCCTTGTGACCATGCAGCAGCCCACCACTGGCCACAGAGGATGGACTTTGTAATACTTGAAATCTGGTATTTGTAGTAGACGATTACAGATTCTCATTTTGGGGGGAGGGAGGAATTGAGTCTAAGATCCCTGTTCCCATCATCTTGTTGTTGTGACCCAGGCCCAAGTAGGTAATGATCGATGCAAACAGTTCCAAAACAAACAAACTTTATTAGAACAGCTGAGAATTAGCTCATTCTCAGGGTAGTCCAAACTAAATTAAAACAAACTCTCCGTAACACAAATTCTTCAGTCTAATCACCAACCTTGGTATAATTAGGCAAACTGCAAGATGGTTTTAAGGACATGGACAACTCCACTTCTGTTCTGATATCTCTCTTAGGCTTGTCCCCCTCTTTGAAAACAACATTTGCAGTGCTTCTCTGCATCTGGGTCAATCTGTGATTTAAAAGTGTGGTTTATTAATCACAATCCAATATTGCCTACTCTCCCAACAGCTCACATCTGCCCTGAAAACAGTCACTATGAAGCCTGTGGAAATGCTTGCCCAGATACCTGCTCTGAGCCTTCAGCCTCCTCTTTCTGTACACTGAATTGTGTGCCAAATTGCCAGTGTAACAGTGGTTACACCCTGCATGACAGCCGGTGTGTCCCTATTGAAAGCTGTGGCTGCCTCTACAATGGCGTCCAGTACGAACTGGGAGAAGAATTCTGGGAAGACGAGAACTGCCTTTCCCGCTGCAAGTGTGACCTCAGCCAGGGGACGGTAAATTGCTGGAAGGCCAGTTGTAAGGCCGACCAAAAATGTACCACGGTCAATGGCGTGCACCACTGCAAAGAGTCGGCTTACTTCACCTGCATTGGTACTGGAGACCCTCACTATACCACCTTTGATGGGCGGAAGTATGATTTCCAGGGTAGCTGCGTTTATCAGATGGTGGGGATCTGCTCCGAGGACAGCAGTCTCACCCCGTTTTCAGTCCTAGTAGAAAACAACAATCGAGGCAATAAGGCCGTGTCCTTTACCAAAGTCGTGACTTTGGAAGTCTACAATATGACCCTCAGCCTGAGCCAAGAGCATCCACGCAAAATCCAGGTAAAAAAAAAAAATACTAAAGGATGGAGAAGGTGAAATAAAGGGAAGTGTATGGTTTATTAGGGGTAGAGTGTTGTATGAGTCAGCTATGAATGTCTGACTGCAACTTGATTGCTGCACCAGGACAGAGGTTAGTTATGTTTAAAATAAAGCTTTCCCTTCCCTCCTTTGCCCTCCTCTCCCCTCCTTGCTGTCTCCTTCTTTCCTTCGTTCCTTCGTTCCTTCATTCCTTCGTTCCTTCGTTCCTTCGTTCCTTCGTTCCTTCCCTCCCTCCTCCCTCCCTTCTTCTCTCCTCCCTCTTTTTCTTCTCTCCTCCCTCTTTCCCTGCCTCCCTTTCCTTCCTTCCACCCTCCCGCCCTCCCTCCCAACTCTCCCTCCCTCTTTTCCTTCTCTCCCCCTCCTTCCCTCCCTGTTTTCCTTCTCTCCTCCTTCCCTCAGCAGATATTTTCTTCTTTTCAAAATCTTTTCCTCCATTTATTACTACCAGCTCTTTAATTCATCCTAATCTCCTTGAACTTGCTCTTCGCTGTTTTTCACTTCTTCCTTCGTTGCATAACCGCTATAATATTTCATCTTTGCTATGTGGAGCTACATCTCTCCAATGGCCACATCAGCCAAAATGTCAATTGCAGTGACATTTTAAAAAAAAATGTCCTGAGACTTAAATCCTGAGAGTTCATTATTTTGGTCCTGAAAATTCCCCATAGACTAGCTGGAAACTTTCTAATAAAGGGGACAAGAAATGTTCAGCTATGGAATCATCACATCATCTTAAGAAATAACATAAGCAGCTCCCTACCTCCACCACACCCTACAGCACCCCCAAATAATTTTATAAAGCTTAACTTGTAAATAAAAATGGTTATCTAAATTTACTAACAAAATAACTGAAAATTCACTGAAAAAGACCCTTGGTCTTCCCTGTATCCCAGGTTAACGGAGTCTTGTTGGACCTTCCCTTCTCCTATGAAAATAAATTGAAGGTCTATACCAGTGGGGTCCATGGCTTCATCAAGACAGACTTTGATCTGCGTGTCAGCTTTGACTGGTACAGCTATGCCAGGGTCATCATTCCAAAAACCTATGCCAACGCACTCTGTGGCCTCTGTGGTAATGCCAATCAAGATCCAAGTGATGACCTTCTCATGAAAGATGGAACACAAGCAGGGGATGAAATCCAATTTGCAAACAGCTGGCAGGTGAAGGAGGTCCCGGGGTGCTCCACGGGATGTACTACTAACTGTCCAGTCTGTAATGATGAGCAGAAGCAAATCTACAAGGGAGACCAATTCTGTGGCATCCTGATAAAAAATAACGGACCGTTCAGGCAATGCCATAAAATGATTGATCCAACGTCCTACTTTGACGATTGTGTCTTTGATACCTGTGTGTACAAGGGCCATCGTGATACCCTCTGTGCTGCCATCAGTGCCTACGGGACTGCCTGCCAAGCTCTGGGCGTCCAAGTTAAGCCATGGAGATCAGCTTCTTTCTGCAGTAAGTGCAGGGGTGGGCTTCAAAAATTTTAGCAAGGGGTTCTCTGCCCGGTTGCTGGGTGGGCGTGGCCATGGTGGGCATGGCCTAGTTGGCCTCCTGCACCATAGTGGAAGGGGTCATTTTTGCCCTTCCCAGGCTCTGGAGGCTTTCCTCGAGCCTCCAGGAGTGTGAAAACAGCCTCCCCAGACTCTGGATGCCCTCCGGAGGCCCTCTGGAGGCCAGAAACGGGCCGTTTCCGGCCTTCCTGAACTTCCTGTAGGCCCATTTTTTGCCCTCCCCAACCTCCATGTGCACTCTGCACTTACCTGGATCCAAAACAGACCGCGTGGGGATTCCTGGGAGGGGAGGGGTTGGGTGGGAGGGCCAGCCTGGAGTGGGATTTGGGGGGTTCTCCAAATATTTCAGGAAATACTACTATGGTTTTTATAGCCTTTCAAGCTTGGTGGTGAGCCCATTTTGATGGTAGAGAATATATGTGTGTGTGTGTGTGTGTGTGTGTGTGTGTGTGTGTGTGTGTGTATATGTTTTCTGAGGTTTTCGCGGGTGTTTGTATGTAGGTCTTTGGTTATTCAGGTTTTCTCCCGCGTAAAATTGGAAGTGTCTTGGTGATGTTTTGACGAAGTCTCATTCGTCATCTTCAGGCTGGTGTTCTCGGCTTCCCAGCAATGCTCCTGGAAGCACGAAGCCGAGAACACCAGCCTGAAGATGACGAATGAGACTTTGTCGAAACGTCGCCAAGACAGTTCCAATTTTACGCGGGAGAAAACCCGAATAACCAAAGACCTACATATATATCTATCTATATATCTATCTATATCTATCTATCTATCTATCTATCTATCTATCTATCTATCTATCTATCTATCTATACAGGCATTTGATAGAATCACAATGATGTAATTTATGCATATTACAGCATAGGATGACATCATGTTACTTGTGACATCACTGGCCACTGCAGATGCCTCTGAAGCCCATCCTTCTTCTCTGGTGATTGTTCCCTCACAAGGGCACTACATTTTATATTGGGGCTCTTATAGCTTGGAATATTTAGTTATTCATTTATATCCTGCCTTTATTATTTTTACAAATAATTCAATAGAATTCTTTATTGGCCAAGTGTGATTGGAGACCCTGGTGGTCTTTGGTGCATAAGCTCTCAATGTACATAAAAAGAAAAGATACATTTGTGAAGAATCATAAGGTACAACACTTAATGATAGTCATAGGGTACAAATAAGCAATCAAATCATATTAGGAAACAATCAATATAAATCGTAAGGATACAGCTTTATGTACGCTGAGAGCATATACACCAAGACAAATTCCTTGTGTGTCCAATCACGCTTGGCCAATAAAAAATTCTATTCTATATATAAATTGTAAGGACACAAGCAACAAAGTTACAGTCATGCAGTCATAAGTGGGAGGAGATGGGTGATAGGAACGATGAGAAGATTAATAGTAATAGTAATGCAGACTTGGTGAATAGTTTGACACTGTTGAGGGAATTATTTGTTTAGCAGAGTGATGGCATTGGGGAAAAACTGTTCTTGTGTCTAGTTGTTTCGGTGTGCAGTGGTCTATAGCGTCGTTTTGAGGGTAGGAGTTGAAACAATTTATGTCCAGGATGTGAAGGGTTTGTAAATATTTTCACAGCCCTCTTTTTGACTCGTGCAGTATACAGGTCCACAATGGAAGGCAGGTTGGTAGCAACTGTTTTTTCTGCAGTTCTAATTATCCTCTGAAGTCTGTGTCTATCTTGTTGGGTTGCAGAACCAAACCAGACAGATATAGAGGTGCAGATGACAGACTCAATAATTCCTCTGTAGAAGGTGGTGAACTTATCCCACACACCTTTCTCCTTGTATTTTCTCCCATAACGAAACCCTGTGGGGTAAATTGAACTGAGAGAGAGTGACTAGCTCAAGTTCACCCAGCTGGCTTTCATGCCTAAGGCAGGACTAGAACTCGCAGTCTCCCGGTTTCTAGTCTGGTTCCCTAACAACTGGGAGACCATGAGTTCTAGTCTTGTTAGAAGGAAGGTCTAGTGTTTTTCTTCCCCATTCTTTCTTTCCAGGTCTTCCCTGCCCACGTAATTCCCACTACCAACCCTGTGGAAATGGCTGCCCTGCCACCTGTCAGAGTCCCTCAGCTCCAGAAACCTGTAAAGCTCCCTGCGTGGAAGGATGTTTTTGTGACTCTGGATTCATTCTGAGTGGAGATCAATGTTTTCCCCTTGCTGAGTGTGGCTGTATGCACCAGGGCAGGTACTACAAGAAGGGAGAGGAGTTCTACCCTACCACCTCTTGCCAAGAGAAGTGTCATTGTACGGACAATGGAGCGATTGAATGCCACCAGTTCTCTTGCGGTGCTTATGAGGTGTGCAGGATGGAAAATGGGATCCAAGGTTGTCATCCTCTGGGATATGGAACCACCACAGCTACCGGTGACCCTCATCACATTTCCTTTGATGGGCGAAGTTTTGATTTCCATGGCTCTTGCACTTACATCCTAGCCAGTGTATGTAGCATGGATCCCCGATTAGTGCAATTCTCAGTGTTGGTGGAGAATGAGAAGCTTGAAGGTTGGCGTGCATCTACAAGGAAAGTTATAATCTCAGTGCAAGGATATTCCATTGTCCTTGAAAGGGGAATAAAGTGGAAAACCATGGTATGTGTTTGATATATATTAGCGTGAGTGAATAACAGATGCTGATGTTGCCCGCAAATGTAAATATTTCACATGTGTGGCTTAGCTTTTTGCTTACACCTGCAACTAAGCATGTGTGACTAAAAGTAACATCCTTCATCTAAACCAGGAATGCCCAACCTTGGTTACTTTAAGACTTGTGGACTTCATCTCCCAGAATTCCCTGGCTATCCATGCTGGTTGGGGAATTCTGGGAGTTGAAGTCCATAGAACATAAAGTTTCCAAGGTTGGACACCTCTCATCTAAACTATATCCTATGTCTTTATACAGGTGGATGGAGAGTATTATACATTGCCAATGAGCACCGTTGATGGAAAACTTTGGATCACACAAGAAGGGAACAACATCATTGTCCAGTCACCTTTTATTCTCAGAGTCCTCTATGATGCTTCCTCACATGTCCATGTCTCAGTTTCTGCCACGTATCATGGGCTCCTGTGTGGTTTGGGTGGCAACTTCAATAGTGACCAGAGTGATGATTTTATGCTGTCTAACGGAAAAATAACACAAAGCATGGATGAGTTCGGTGCTTCCTGGAAATTTCCTGGGAACGATGATCAATGCTTTGACGGTTGTGGGGAGAACTGCCCCACCTGTCATGCTACCCAGACTGCACCCTATGAAACGGAAAGTTCTTGTGGAATGATCCGATCCAAGACAGGTCCCTTTAAAGGCTGCCACCCATTGGTTAGCCCAGTTGACTACTTCAGATTTTGCCTCCATGACATGTGTTTGGCCAATGGAGCAGGAGATACCTTGTGTCAAAGTCTTCAAGCCTACATGGTTGCATGCCAGCTAGCTGGAGCCAATGTTGGACTTTGGAGATCAACCTCCTTCTGTTGTAAGTTTGAGATAGTTAATGATCACTTCTTTGGGGCTGTTATTTGTCACTATATTTCCATGGTGATGTCTTTATTCAAGCTCATATTAAAGAGACACCAGAAACACTGTACAGTAGCTTAGATCTGTGCAAACCAGGTACAATGAGGTGTTCGAAAATATTGGTAGCTCAGGGTTGGGAGGGTGGATCGGACTATGGGAATCCTCCAAGCTTGGTTTTCACCTGAAGATGCTACTTAGATGGTAATCAAAGATCTGCAAGTAAAAACTAAGCTCTTACAACACAATCAACTTTGGCATGTCACTTCAAGTATCAGTAGCGATACAACCTGTCTTCAGCCAGAGGTTGTAGAAAAAATGCTTTTAAAAATTTTAAAAAAAAGCCCCTGATGATTGCGCGGCTCAGCTGGGCATGGGGGGGAGGGGGTGGCAGGGATTTTTGCTACTGGTTCTCTGAACCACCCGCCGCCATCGCTACTGGATTGAGTGATCCGGTCCAAACCGGGAGCATTTCACCCCTGGGATAAACCATGATTTGGATGAATGAAAACAACGCTGAAATTTGAGTACCCTCTAAATGAATATGGTTTGTTTCCATCTTGCTCTTTTCAGCTCTTTCCTGCCCAGCTCACAGTCATTACGAGTTGTGTACTCGATCCTGCGACTTCACATGTGCTGCGTTATCTGCCCCAACTCACTGCACAGGAGAATGTTTTGAAGGCTGCCAATGTGACAATGGCTACGCCTTTGATGGGGAGGAATGTGTGTCTTTGGATAAGTGTGGATGTGTTTATGAAGGGCGTTACATCAAGGTAGGTGTGGTTCATGGAATAAGTTCTTCATGACTTAACCAGGAAGCTTTCTTTGTGACAGAGCTTGGGACAAATCGCTCCGAAGTTACGGTATTTGTCGCTGCCATGGTTCAGAAATTGTAAACATGTTGATTTATCTCACTGATAATATTTGGGCAATTACAGTTAGTCCTTGTTTAGTGACATTCAAACCAGGGGTGGGTTCCACTTACCTTTACTACCGGTTCGCAACGGAAGCACACGCATGTGCGCAGATTGTCAGTGATAACATTGGGGCGGGTGGGCGGAGCCTCCCACCGCTATTACTACCGGTTCACAAGAACCGGACCGAACCGGGAGCAACCCACCACTGATTCAAAGTCCCAATGGGCATGTCCAGAGCTACTTATGACCCATTTTTGAAGTTCCAATGGCCACCCCTTCTTTGATCACGTGATTGCATTTTGGGTGCTTAGCCAACTGATTTGCATTTATGGCCATTTGTGACATACCACACTCACATAACCACCATTTTTTTTTTTATTGAAAAAGTTTTTGCATACAAATTTTCCCCCCGTTTCCCCCCCTTCCCCAAGATTATAAAATACATGTAGATATACAAAAAATATAATTCCCTCCCAATCCCACCCTAACCCTCCCCCCTCCCTTTTCCCTCCCAACCCCCTTGACTTCCATTATATGCAATACTATTAATTCCAAACAATATATATGTTAATCATCCTTCCATATCTTTTCACTATTTGCTAATATAATCATCAATCCCCCTCAGCTGAAAGCTACGTGATATTTTCTAATCTGATACTTATTCTGTACATACTCAATCCATTTATTCCAATCCTGTATATACTTCTCATGGGTCTGATCTTTTAAAAAAGCTGAAATCTTCGCCATTTCTGCAAATCCAGCCATCTTCTGAGTCCATTGGTCCACCGTCGGTAGGACATCAGTCTTCCAATATTGGGCAATCAACAACCTAGCTGCTGTCACCATATACAAAATCAATTTTATTTCACCCAATGTAAAGTCTTTAGTTATACCCAATAAAAAAAATTGCGGAGAAAATTGTATTTTTTTCTTTAAAACATTTTGCATAACCCACCAAATTTTTATCCAAAAAGCCCTAACCTTTTTGCAAGTCCACCATATATGATAATATGTAGCATCTAAACAATCACATCTCCAACATTTTGGCTGCACATTAGGGTACATACAAGACAATTTCTTGGGGTCTAAATGCCATCTGTAAAACATTTTATAAAAGTTTTCTCGTAGATTTTGTGACTGTGTAAATTTAACATTCTGAACCCATATTTTTTCCCATGTTTCCATCATAACTGGTTGAGAGAAATTTTGTGCCCATTTAATCATACAATCTTTAACTAACTCATTTTCTGAATCCCTTTCTAACAAAACATTATAAACTCTCTTAGTATGCATTGGACCTGTCTGCTTTATTTATTTAACCACCATTTTTGATTATCTATCTATCTGCCTATCTATCTATCTATCTATCTATCTATCTATCTATCTCTCTATCTCTCTATCTCTCTATCTCTATCTATGTCAGTTTTCAGCATTTACTTCCGGTTTCTGGCAAAAAATGCCCATTGGAGGAAAATGGGTGCTTTAATTTAATGGCCGTGATGTTTGCTTAGCGACCACCACAAAAAAAGTAATTAAAACAGGTGTGGTCACATGGTGACCTGCTTAACAACTTCCATGACTTTCAACTGTAATTCTGAGCTCAATTACAGGTAGCCCTCAACTTACCACAGTTCGTTTAGTGACCATTCAAAGTTACAACAGCACTGAAAAATAGGACCTCTAACCGTTTTTCACAGTTATAATTTTTGCAGCATCCCCATGATCATGTGATCAAATTTAGATGCTTGGCAATTGGTTCATATTTATGACTGTTGCTGTGTCCCAAGGTCATGTGACCTTCTGACAAGCAAAGTCAATGGGGAAATCAGATTCATTTAACAACCGGGTTACTAATTTATTAATTGCAGTGATTCACTTAAAACTAAGGCAAAAAGGGTTATAAAATGGGGCAAAACTCACTTAAAATATTTCTCATTTAACAACAGAAATTTTGGGCTCAGTTGTGGTCATAAATTGAGGACTACCTGCATGAGCTTTTGGCATATGTCAAATTTGTGGTCAGTTGTGGTCATAAGTTGAGGACATAAGTTGAGGACTACCTGCATGACCTTTTGGATGGTCAACGCCACCAGTGGACTATAACTCCCAGAATCCCCAAGGCAACATGACTGGCTAAGGAAATTGAATTGGGAAATCCGGGAATTGAAGTCCATAGGTCATAAGGAGGCCATAGTTCTAAGGTGGCACGCAAAGCCATGTTGCCCAGCACGCATGGCCTTGCCTGTTTGTCTTCCAGATTTCTGGTTCACATGCACGAGCAATGATCAGCTGTCCTTTGCGCGTGCAGCAGTGCTGAAAACTGGTGTGCGCATGCGTGCTGGCCAGCTGATTGTTGGGTGCGCATGCACGGCAGACCCCAGAAGTTTGACTTTTCTGGAGCACGATCTCTTCACGCACACGGCAGTGCCAAAAAACAGGGGTTTTTTTTGTTTTGTTTTTTTAATTGGATTTATATGCCACCCTTCTCCGGAGACTCAGGGCAGCTTACAATGCGCTAAGCAATAGCCTTCATACTTTTGTATATTTATACAAAGTCAGCTTATTGCCCCCACAAGCTGGGTCCTCAATTTACCTACCTTAGAAAGGATGGAAGGCTGAGTCAACCTTGAGCCTTGGTGAGATTCGAACCTGCAATAATTGCAGGCAGCTGATGTTAATAACAGGGCTTTAGACCACTGTACTATCCAAGGCTCTAAGTTGGCGCATGCGTGCCAGCCAGCTGATTGTTAGGTGCACGTGCACGCTAGAACCCGGAAGTTCAGCTTTTCCAGAGCGCAACCCCGATGAGGGTGTGCGTGCGCCAGTGGCGGGTTTCAATTTTTTTTACTACTGGTTCTGTGGGCGTGGCTTGGTGGGCATGGCAGGGGAAGGATACTGCAAAATCCCCATTTTCTCCCGATCAGCTGGGACTTGGCAGGCAGAGAATAGATGGAGGCGGGGCCAGTCAGAATTTTTACTACCGGTTCTCCGAACTACTCAAAATTTTCACTACCGGTTCTCCAGAACTGATCAGAACCTGCTGAAACCCACCTCTGGCATGCACGCAGGACGTTTCCGTACAATCTTTTTGGCACTCAGTGCCAAAAAGTTTCACCATCACTGCCATAGTTGCTTACCCTGGTATATGTCAAGCGTAATGCCAGACCATGCGGAAACAAGAATTATACCATACATTCGTTTGCTGCTGCTGTTCATTTTAGGTTTTTTTTCTGGCTTGGTTGTAGCATCTACCTGCTTTTCACACACTTGCTCACTAGTTCACATGGTGAAGCTAAGTGTCTTTGTTTCCAAGCCAGCTTACCATCTAGCCTGCTACTGCCATACACTGTTAGTCTTTTGATTAAACTGGGGTTTTGCACGCCCTGATATATTCATTGAAAAATAATCCGGATGCTAAAAATGCTCAGCTTCTTTTACGCTCCTTCACAATCATATTTTATCTCTAATTTATATTTAGATGAGGGCTTTTTTCCCCCCTCCTTCTTACATTCCAACCAGTCAGGGATTACATGTTAAAACAACACCTTAGCCAATCTGAATTGACCACTTAAAGGGAATGCCACAATGGACGTATTCTGGAGTTTTTATGCGTCTGACACAAGGGTGTCAAACTCGATTTCATTGAGGGCCGCATCAGGGTTGTGTTTGATCTTGGGGGGGGGGCGGTCAGGGGCATGGTCAAGGTGGGTGTGACCAGCTTGATGTCACTCATATTAGGGGCGCCTGTGGCGGCCTGGGCACTCTGCCAGCGAAAACAGGCTCCCAGCTCCATTTTCATCTGCGACGGCCTCCTGCAACCCTCCGCCAGCGAAAATGGAGCAAGGGAAGGCCGCGTACAGCCCTCCAGAGCTCCATTTTGGCTGGCAGAGGCCCTGTGGGCCGGTCCTTCACTGTTTCCAGGGTGGCACAGCAAGCCGATCTAAGTACCCAGTGGGCTGGATCTGGCCCTTGGGCCTTGAGTTTGACACCCCTGCTCTAACACCATCTGTCCTAGGGATAAAGCAATATTGCTAAATCTAAATCTAATATTTTCCAAGTTACTCAGATAGTCTTTCCCCCCTCACCCCCCAAAAAACCCCAGAGCTTGTATTGATTTTAGATTTCTTAGGTTCAGTCCAGTAGTTGGTTCCTCTTACCTTCGCTACCAGTTCGGAACTGGGAACGTCTTCGCTCATGTGCGGCACTTCTGCACATGCGCAGAGCATCTGTGATAACGTCCGTGTGGGTGGGCGGAGCCTCCCACCGCCGCCACTACTGGTTTGCCCGAACCGGGACAAACCGGTAGAAACCCACCACTGGTTCAGCCCAAGTTTCTGCTTTTTAATTTTTTTTTTTCTCAGTCCTTCTAACAGCCATGTGATATGTTTTGGAAAAGGTGCTTTTTTTCCCTCTATACACCTATCCATTCATCAGTTACCATGCTCTACCCTAATTGCACAGCAGCTGTTTCAAATTCTGCACCGATGTGCAAGAACTTTATGAATATGTGATGCTAAATTAGATAATTTTCTCATCCTAGCTAATGGCATTTAAAGTAGGTGTAGCAGCAGCTACTGGTTAGCAAAGATGATCAGTTGTGTCACCCACCATGCTTTCAAAATCAGGGATAATAATAAACCCTTTTTCAGAAGAGAAAGGCTTAAATTAGATTTTATAACATGTAAGAGGATCATAATAGAAATTTAATGTTACAGGGAGTCCTTGACTTACCATTCATTTAGCGACCGTTTGAAGCAGGGGTGAAATGCTCCCAGTTCGGACCGGATCGCCCGATCCGGTAGCAATGGAGGCGGGTGGATCGGAGAACCGGTAGCAAAAATCCCCGCGCCCCCATGCCCAGCTGAGTTGCACAATCATCAGAGGCTTTTTTTAATTTTATTTTTAAAAGCATTTTTTCTACAACTACGGCTGAAAAAATGCATTTAAAAATTAAAAAAAAAAGCCTCTGATGATCGCGCGGCTCGTCAAAGGCATTTAAAAGAAAAAAAACCTTTTTTTCTTTTAAATGCTCTGATGATCCAAACTGAGTTACCTAATCCGCAAAGGCTTCCTGCCGATCAGGGAACTCAACTGGGATCGTCAGAGCCTTTTGAAAACATTTTTTTACAACTTCTTAGCCGAAGAGGTTGTAGAAAAAATGGTTTTAAAAGTTTAAAAAAAAAATTGGCCACGCCCACCCAGTCACATTACCCCGCCCTCATCAAGCCACGCCCACAGAACTGGTAGTAAGAAATTTTAGATCTCTCCCCTGGTTTGAAGTTACAGCACTGAAAAAAGACCGTTTTTCATAGTATCCCCACGGTCACATGATCAAAACTTAGTCTTGGCAACTGGCATGTCTTTATGACGGTTGCAGTGTCCCAGGGTCATGTGAATACCTTTTGTGGCTTTCGGACACGGAAAGCCAATGGGGAAGCCAGATTCACTTAATAATCAGGTTACTATCTTCGCCACGGCAGTGATTTACTTAACAACGGTGGCAAGAAAGGTCTTAAAATGGGGCAAAATTCACTTAACGGTCTTGCCTTAGCAACGCAAATTTTGGCCTCGGTTGTGGTTGTAAATCAAGGACTGGTGACCTGTGTTTTATTTCGTTTGACTTTAGAATAAAATAGAATAGAATATAATAGAGTAGAGTAGAGTAGAGTAGAGTAGAGTAGAGTAGAGTAGAGTAGAGTAGAGTAGA
>WNWU01000095.1:36968-55477 GCA_012654045.1 Ptyas mucosa
AGATAGATAGATAGATAGATAGATAGATAGATAGATAGATAGATAGATAGATAGATAGATATTTTATTGACACAGTTTTGGGTTTTTATAATGCTTTCTTGGGGCATTGCAGATAAAGCATCTTTAAGGACACAGCAGCAGTGAGCCATGGTCACTTGTGGAGGTTGATGGACTGGATCGACCTTTTGAATTATTTCTTGCTAGAAAAGAGAAAGAAAAAATAAGTTGGATTATTATAGACCCCATAGCCACAGTTGCTTTCTTGCTATAAGTGACATTCAAGAGGGTTAATATTGGTAAGAACCCAGGTAAAGCATCTAAGCAGCCAAAACAGCTTACAAACCCAAAGCCAACCTGAATAAAAACGTATCTTAAAACAAGACAAAAAGCCACTGGAAATCCAGTTTCTTTGGGACAATAGTGCTGAGGCCACCTTGGCCTCAGTTAGCACCCTACTGTTGTGACCTAGGCTTCCTGAGACAGTAAAAAGCACACAATTAGTCCCAAGAATCCTCTTTTTATTTCAACAGCTGTGAATTCTGTTCATTCACAGCCCGTAATGAGCCACAAATAGTTTGTAAAGAGTCTGAAAGAAGTCTGCCACAGTCCTTCGGGATAAGGCTGATAAGCACCCACCTTTATCTCCCTGGACATGCTGCCAAAGACCTAACTGGCAATTAGCTTTGCAAGGCCACATGGAGCACAGAGTCAAAACGCAGCTTCAGAATTTAAACCGACCAGAATGAACAAAGTTGCTTCCTGCAAAGGCTCATGTGCCTTTGCTCCTCCTCTATGTCTTATGGGAGGGGCCAATCATCTCCAAGTCCTACTCCCGAGTCGTCACTTTTGTTTTAACTGTTCTTGCCTTCTGGCAGCTCTGGGCACGCGTGCACTGGGAACAGGCTCCCCCTGTTCCTCTGCCTCGCTGATGTCTGACTCTGGAGGCTCTGGAGGCAGCACATAACTCCCAGATGGCCTTGGCCCCCTCTCTGCCTCTGACACAGAGCCCTCGGCCAAGCCTTCCCCAGACTCCAGGACTGGCCCATGTTCCTCCCCAACCTCCTCACTGTCTGACTCTGCTGCCAGCTCCACAGGCAGCCGTGGACCACAATACCTACATCCTAAATTTTAAAAAGAAAGCACCCACAATTTTTTTTTCAGATCTAAAAGCAACATTACAGAAAAATCAGGAAACCAGATCAAGAAGATCAAGCGTGGAACAGAATTTAATGGAGATTTTGAAAAATATGGAGATTGCTAGACTTAGACTCATTGAGTATTATATCGAAGCGTATTGATTTGACCATAGATGGCTGCTTCAATGCCATCAAAAGAAGAAGAAAAAATCCATGCCTCCTATATGCAGATTGACACTTTGAATTTAAGGCAGTTTCAAGCTTATTTAAACATCATTTGCTCTGGGCCTAGAAACTTACACTTTAATGCATTTGAATCTGCGGTATCTCATTTCCTATACCATATTACATATGCTCCTGGGTTATTGGAGAGCTCATTACAATTAGACTCATTGCTTTACATTTTTAGCATTGTTGTAGGCTCTTTGTGGATTTCTGGGGTGACAGGCTGCCTTCTGGCTATTTCTAATTGAAAAGATTGGTCTACCACTGCAAGTAAATTGGATAGGAAAAGTGCCTCCCTTTCAGCTAAGTTTCGAAAGCCTTTGCAAATAAATCTCTATCTCTATCCTCTTTGTTTCCATCTCTATCTATCAATCATCTCTATCCCTGTCTATCTTCATTGCTATCTCTATCTATCTCTGTCTTCGTGGCTATCTCTATCATCTCTATTATTTCTTATCTATATCATTTCTCTATCATCTCTACCTCTCATCTCTGTCTCTCCATCAACTTTATCTCTCATCTCTCTCTCATCTCTCTTTCTCATCCATCTCTCATCTCTCTCTCTCATCTCTCTCTCATATCTCTCATCTCTCTCTCATCTCTCTCTCTCTCTCTCTCTCTCTCTCTCATATCTCTCTCTCTCTCCCCTATCTTCTATCTCTATCTTCTATCTCTACTTCCTATCTCTGGCTCCTGGCCTTTTGCATGAAGAATCTGACAGCTACTGGATAGGGAGAGCAGGGGGGAAAAAAGAGAGAGAAAGATTGGCCCAAAGGGAGACAAATAGTTTTCTCTATTCATATTTCACTTTGCCCACGCCAACCTCTGTTTTTTGCTCTGATAGCATGCATTCTTAACAGATTGTCCCAATGGGAACACAGTTCTGGACAAGGAAAAAAAAACACCACTCCAGCTATGCACTCCTAAATCAGAGAATAAATGACTAAAGCATTAACTTACCAGTGGATGAAGTCTGTGGCCCTCCATGCATCAATCACCTCAGAAATGTCTCCTACAACTTGTCCATCGGGTAGCGTGAGGTCATCAGAGAGGTCATCATTGAAGTTTCTGCAGGATCCACACAGCTTGCCTGCCAGACTGTCTTTGACCTTCACGGACACTTTTCCTTTGAGGTCAAAGACAACCTGAAGAGCCTTCCCATGTCTAATTGTGACAACATCTTCGGCGATGCTCACGGACACAGTTTTAAAAAGGGAAGCTGGAAGTTTCACCTTTTGTCCATTCACCTGAACAGAAAGTGATCATGGGATATGTTAAGTTTATTGAAATGCTACATCTTCAAATGAGGATCAGAGTTCAAAACTGGGGGAAATGGTCTAATCAGAGCAGGTGATAGCAAAATTAGCCAGAATTGCCCTTGTGTTTGTTTTAGAGGTAAAAGATAAGTGGAAAGGAGGACATTAATTGTATGAAATTAAAAATGGCTTCCCTGTACACATTTCTATCTGAAAATACAGAAGATTTAATTCATTTTTCTTTGTTAATACCCGTTAACCAACACACTGAATTCACAGTGGGTCTTTAAACCATTTCTGTTCATATTTAGTGGAAAATTTAAAGGAAGGTTTAACTCAGGGATGGGGTGATTATGATCCCACAGATTCCCTTTCAGTCACCTTCAGAACCCCTCTGATTATGAATGCTGTTTTGTGACAGAAAGTAACATAAAAATGATGTGTGAGTCCAAAAATAAACACAATACAGTTTTAAAACAAAGCACGCCTTCAAAATTCCTCCCCTAAAAAAAAAAAATCAGAAAAGGGGGGGGGGGGCAAACTAGAACTGGCCACAATCAGACCTTCCAGAATTTTCCATCAAATTTACAGGCAGAAATTGAGTGGATAATTAACTTTCTTCACAACAAGGCAAAGTCTTTGGGGCAAGACTTCCCCTGAGCAGCAAAAATAGTGTGACAGTAGAAAGTACTTGTTTTTGAAGTAAGATTGTTCTTTTCTTCAGGTAGACATAATGATTGGAAAGTATCATTTACCAAGCGTGCCATGGAATATTCTTTTAATTGTTGGGTTTTAGTCTTTTATACACCACTCGGAGTCACTGTGGTGAGATGGGTGGCTGTATAAATGATTTAAAGAAATGAAATAAATACAGATAGTCCTCCATTTATGACCACAATTGTGCCTGATTCTCTCTATGACTCTTTTTCTGCTTTTAGTTGTTAAGTGAATCATGTGGTTGTTAAGCAAATACCCATTGATTTTGCCTGGAGGTAGCTGGCTGTGAAGGTCGAGAATGGTGATCATGTGACCCTGTAACTATCGCCAATATATATCAATTGCCAAGTATCTGAATTTTGATCACATGACTATGGGGATATTGCAATGGTGGCAAGTATGATTAGAGGTTGTAAGTCACTTTTTTCAGTGCCATTGTAACTTTGAACAGTCACTAAACGAGTGGTTGTAAGTTGAGCACTACCTGTAATAGGCTACCGTGTACACATTGGGACAAAATCCAAATTCAGTTAGGCATTGTTTCTCAATCATGGCAGCTTTAAGATATGTGGACTTCAACTCCCAGAATTCCCCAGCCAGCATGGGGAATTCTGGGAGTTGAAGTCCACATACCTTAAAGCTGCCATGGTTGAGAAATGCTGCATTAAGGTGTTTAACTCCACCACAAGTTTCCTTTGTTTACAGCACTAAGAATCACCAACTCAACCTTTCTTACCCAAAGTTCCTTGTCTTGATTGACAGCAAGAACACCCTCTTGGAAGAAGATGTAGATGGCCGAAACTGAGCTCATTTTACCATTGCAGCCCCTGAAATCCACCACCAATCGAAACCACGTCTGGGCTGCTTCGTCACAGAGAGAGGCCATCACATAGGCACCGTCATAAAGTATTGTCCCAGAGATGCCATCAAAGGTGGTCAGTTCTGCTCCTAAACTGAGATGGCATTCCGCTTCCTGCTTGAAGCAACCATGTCGGCCATTTTGAAGGGCGCAAACCTTCCCTTGGGGGCAGCTGGTTTTATTGCAGGTGAGCTGGCCTGATGCATGGCAGGTGCATTTTTCCAAACAACCCCTGAAGAGAATACTTTCTTCAGCCTATGGCAGAATGTGGCGAAACAAAAAATAATGCATAAATATTAATGTCCTGGAAAGGATTCTTTTAAAACCTCTGTCAGATGAACATGGAGATTTCACCTAACATCAAAAAAGCTGACATTTTAATCTTACCCATAAAAGGATGGCCTGTCCATCTAAACCAGGGCTAGCCAACCTTTGCAACTTTAAGACTTGTGGACTTCAACTCCCAGAATTCCCCAGCCAGCCTAGCAACCATACAGCTGGCTGGGGAATGCTGGGAACAGAAGTCCACAAGTCTTAAAGTTGCAAGGTTGGACAACCCTAATCTAAAAGTGTTTTTTGTTTTTTGGCATAGGTAAAGGTAAAGGTTTCCCTCGCACATATGTGCTAGTCATTCCCGACTCTAGGGGGCAGTGCTCATCTCCGTTTCAAAGAGCCAGCGCTGTCCGAAGATGTCTCTGTGGTCATGCAGCCGGCATGTCTAAATGCCAAAGGCGCACGGAACACTGTTACCTTCCCACCAAAGGTGGTCCCTATTTATCTACTTGCACTTTTTATGTGCTTTCGAACTATTAGGTTGGCAGAAGCTGGGACAAGTAACGGGAGCTCACCCCGTTACATGGCACTAGGGATTC
The DNA here is from genome assembly GCA_012654045.1 of Ptyas mucosa. Taxonomy (NCBI): domain Eukaryota; kingdom Metazoa; phylum Chordata; class Lepidosauria; order Squamata; family Colubridae; genus Ptyas; species Ptyas mucosa. The sequence continues at coordinate 42,034 of WNWU01000095.1, forward strand.
GAACCGCTGAACTGCCGACCTTTTGATCAACAAGCTCAGTGTCTTAGCCACTGAGCCACCGCATCCTTTTCTGGCATATCAAGAAATAAATTCAGCGATGCTCTTCTGTATCCTTCCTCCATTACACTAACTCTGCACATACCTTTTCTCTCCAGAATGTGGCAGTCTCTGTCAATTTCCAGTTGGGAAAAGAAGCCCATCTAATTATTGAAGCATTATTGGAGTTTTGCATATTTAAGACCTATGGCCCATCTCAATGCACAGGCAAAGGAAGGACGGGGGTACGACAGATTCTCAAACTGTAGGACAAGTCGATTGCAAACAGGAAACGCTGAGTTACTTATTTTGCAGCATCTCAGTTCAATATTTTTATATAGTGTGTGTGCATTGGATCAGAAGAGCTTCTGGTCCCTCTTCTCTTGGCATCACTATTTAGGGAATTTATTTAGGGAATTTATATTGCCGCCTATTCACAAATGGCGACTCAAGGCTGCTTACAGAATATAAAAACCTCATATAAAACAGTAAAACTAATAAAAGAAGAGTCATGTAATAAATTACTATAATAAAATCACCCCCCACCCCACTGCCTCAGTGACAGCACCTCACATGAGCCATTTAATGGGCTCCATCCCATTCTGGGTTCCCCAGGCCTGCTGGCAGAACCAGGTCTTAGTGCCTTCTGGAACAGTGCTAGAGTGGAGGACATTCTAATCTCTGGGGGGATGATGTTCCAGAGAGAGGGGACCACCATGGAGAAGGCCCTTCTTCAGGTGTATCTCTCTAGGGGACAGGACCCACAGCATTACCTGCCTCCCTATATATACTATAGCTCTGCACCAGCGGTGAAATCCACTTACCTTCACTACCAGTTCGGAAACGGGAACACGCTATGCACGCACATGCTACATGCATGTGTACCTCTTCTATTCATGCACAGATGGTAAAAAATGGGATATAATGATGTCCTCGTGGGTGGGTGGAGCCTCCCGCCGCTGGTGCTACCAGTTCAGCGAAACGGATAGAACTGGGGGGATTTCACCGCTGCTCTGCACATTCATGAAACAGCTAAGAACAGTTCTGATACCAACCTTCATGTAGCGTCCCTCATGTACACAGCCACAGTTGTCCAGGGAAATGCACTTTTCCCCATCAGAAACGTAGCCATCGTTGCACTGGCAGCCTTCAAAGCATTTCTCAGTACATTGGATTGGAGAAGATAGACCAGCACAGGTAAAATCACAGGATCTGGTACACAGCTCGTAGTGACTGTTATGTGGGCAAGTTAAGGCTGAGGAAAGAAGGAAAGCAGAATTAGGGAACTTCAATATAAAATGTCCACGATTTTCATGCTTTGAGGAAAGAGATAGCTTAATTGCATGTGTAATAGGGGATGAACATCTACATTGCCATTATCTAATGTGGCCAAATTGACTAACTTAATGAGATCCTAAGCTTAATTTCAAAACTCTCCACAGGAGATCAGGTTCTATCTTTAGTAAGAGATGCTTTTCTCCTTTTCATGTAATCAGCACTTAGAAGAAAGAAGACGGTGTTATTATTAATAATAATAATATAGGATATCCAGAGGTGGGTTTCACATTCAGTTACTACAGGTTCGCCTCACATGTGCATGCTCGCTTCATGCGCGCATGCGCCCAGCCTCAAAAACATGCCTAAAAAGGATGGCATAGAGCCGGGGGGGGGGGGGGGGGGGCACCTGCGATTTCCACTACCGGTTCGGGTCAACTTGTCCAAACTGGCTGAATACCACCTCTGAGGATGTCCATATTGGAATGTCTTGAAAGAAAATGATAACTTTGTCCAGTGGTGGGATTCAGCGAATTTAACAACTGGTTCTCTGCCCTAATGATTTCTTCCAACCACCAATGTGCCAAACTGCTCAGAAAGTGAACAACCGGTTCTCCCGAAGTGGTGCGAACCGGCTGAATCCCACCACTGACTTTGTCCATATAATCACCAGACGTTGAGCTTGACTATGACACCACAGGCTTGCTACATCTCCATCTACCATGAGATGCCAATAGATCACAGAAAATATGATCCTCAGTAGAAAAAGATTTACCTCTCCTGTGCTAAATGAACAGACGATAACGAGGCTCTTTGGCATATTAAAATAGTGGTTAGCTAAGCTATCTTTATGCTTTCAGAGAAAGGTGAAAAGCAAAGATAAATTAGACTGCCATTGGCTGAGCTGGTCATATCACAGATAAGATAAATCTGGCAGAGAAGGCAAGGTAAGTCACAAATAAGAAAAAAGGAGTTCACCGATTTCTACACTTATATGTCCATCAAATAATTTTAAGGTTAAACTCTTTTAACCTTTTGAAAAGCACTCAAGACCTGGGATAAGGTGAGTTTTGTGAAATGAACCTCTTGTGGGCTGCATAGGAAAATTTAGCTAGGTGCCAAATCTTTTTGTTTTAATATTTCGGATTTCATGGTATTTTTTATTGTATGTAGATGTGGTTGTGAGCTGCCTCGAGTTTGGCACAAGGTGGGTGGCTATTTAAATGTTTAAATAGATAAATAACAATTAATAGCCAGGGGTGTCAAACTTGATTTCATTGTGGGCCGGATCAGGGTTGTGTTTGACCCTGGGGGGCTGGGGTGGGCATGGCCAGGGTGGTGTGGCCAGCTCGACGTCACTTGTGTCGAGGGCACCTGTGGTGGCTAGAGTGCTCTGTCAGTGAAAACGGGCTCCCGATCTTGGAGCTTGGGAGGCCCATGCGCAGGAGAGCCGTGCACAGCTCTCCTGAGCTCCGTTTTCACTGGCAGAGGGTTGCAGGAGACTGTGGCAGCTGAAAACGGAGCTCGGGAGCCCATTTTTGATGGCAGAAGCACCATAGGTCGGTCCGCCGTTGTTTCCAGAGTGGCCCTGCAGGCCAGATCTAAGTACTCCGGGGGCTGGATCCGGCCTCCAGGCCTTGAGTTTGACACCCCTGTTCTAGAGATATTCAGGATAAATGAGGGAATGAGAGAGATAAGCAAAGGAGTAAAAGGATCCTAAACACGTCTAGATCAGTGGTTGAGCATAGCAGAAGCAGGTCCATTTCTCAACTCACGGCAAAAGGCGGTTGTCCTCCAGCTCTTGATATTGGCTCCAGCTGCTTGACACACGGCTACGTAGGCCTGCAGGCTTCGGCAAAGAGCTTCTTTGGCTCCGTGAGCAGCACACATTTCGTACAGGCAGAGATTAAAATATTCTTCAGGCTTCACCAGGGGATGGCAGTCTTCAAAAGGGCCTGAGGGGGCCTTGATCAGCCCACAAGAACTCTCCACCTGATACGGCCTGATCTGAGCAGCATTGCAGGAGGGACAGTTCTCCCTGCAGTCATCTGAACACCTGAGGTGTCCCGCTGACACTTTCCAGGAGGCTCCAAACGTGGTCACGTTGGAGGTGCTGGTTCCATCCGGCAGTTGGAATTCATCTCGTCTGTCCCCGTTGAAGTTGCCACACAAGGCACATACCTGTCCTTGGTAGGTGTTAGGGATGGTCAGAAGGATGAATTGGGAAAAATCATAGAGAACTTTGAAACCAAAGTCGGTCTGGACCAGAACATTCTTCCCCTCTTGATGGATTAAAATTGATCTTTTCTTTATCACAAGTGGCAGGGTATAGGCCTCTTCGTTCACCTATGCAGAAAGAAGAGGAAAAATCCATAGGAGATTTAACTGACATGAAGATTTAGTATTTTTTTAGATTTTCTTTCTTCCACCTTTATTACTTTCATAAGTAACTCGAAGTGGTGAGCACAGGGGTGGGGCTGCTGGGGGTTCGTAGGGGTTCGGGAGAACTTCTAGCTAAAATTCTGTGCAGTTTGGAGAACCCCCCAAATCCCTCTCCTGGCTGGCCCCACCCCACCCTGCCCCACCCCTCCCAGGAGTCCCCATGCAACCCATTTTGGATGCAGATAAGTGCAGGGCTCATGGAAGCTTGGGGAGGGCAAAAAACAGCCCTACCAGAAGTTCGGGAAGGCCGGAAACATTCTCCCGGAAGCTTGAGGAAAGCCTCTGGAGCCCAGGAAGGGCAAAAACACCTCCCCGCCGTGGTCCAGGAGGCTAGACCACACCCACCATGGCCACACCCATCCAGCAACCAGGCAGAGAACCCCTTGCTAAACTTTTTGAACCCCCCCCTCCCCTGGCTGGGTGAACATACATAATACATCTTCCTCCTCCTATGTTTCCACAACAACAACCCCGTGGAATGGATTGGATTGGGACAGAGTGATTGGCCACCCAGCCAGGTTTCGTGCCTAAATTGGGACTAGAACTCACCGTCTCCCAGTTTTTAGGCCGGCACCTTAACCACTACACCAAACTGGCTCTCTTGAATAGAGAGACACAACCCACCTTCACGTGTTCCCAAGGGGAAGAAAATACACAACTGAATTAGCTCCAAAGAACAAATAACGTTTTTTCATTCGTGTCAGCCACAGAAAAATATCCTGATCTAGGTTAGGGTTAGAGTTAGAGTTAGATCAAAGTTCTAATTTTGTTCAAGGAAGGAGAATTGATTTTAGATTTTTTTTTTCCCCCCTCGGAGAAGAAGAGCATTTTATTGAAACTGTGGTGGGTGAAGGATGGTAATCGTGCATTTAATTTGCTGTGAGATAACCCTGGTATACGTGTGAATCTTTTGCCCTTCACTGTACAATCTTCTCTCCAGCATTCCGGCGACGTTTAAATTTCAGAGAAAGACATGATGGGAGGACTCCTCCCATTTTAAGGGGTTTTTTTTATTATTATTATTTTTTACTAGCAGTGCAATTTTCTTCACGAAGGGGGAAAATCTCACCCTGGAGGAATTTAAAGAATCTGTCTCCCTTATATTGCTGTTCTCAAGATGCTTCGCAGAATTTAGAAAGGCCATTTGTACTCAGCTCTGGTTTACACTCTTTCATACAACTTCAGCCGTTTCTGCACTATTCATTTACAGCGTCTTAGGGAGTATCACTCAGCCATCACTGAAGTGATATATAGGCCTGTCTGCATTACTGTTATTTGGGTACAACTAAGGTTGAATGACTTTAGAAGATGCTATAAATCTCCAGCATGGAAATGACCTTGAAATCTCTGATTCCAAGAAGCAAAACGGGCCTTCCTAGCTCCGTAAAACAGCAAGTAGTAGATAGAAAAAGGAAATCGACAGAAGGGGGAGACAAACTCTACCAATCTGCAAGTCTTGAAATCTGATGAATGGGCTGCTACACGAACAGCTAAAATCAACATCCATTGATGATAAATAGCATGGGAATCCACTCCTAGCACCGGGATCACTATGTGGGACTGTGGGAAATTGAAATTGCTAGAACCACAAGGTGCGTGCTATCGATGCTGGATAAATGCTGGACATCTTCAGAAGTAAGGTGTGGGTTCCAAATTTGAGAGGGCCTGAATATCTCAGCAGTGGCTATTTCTTACAAGGTTTCTCACTCAACCTTCATGGATTCATTTCTGATTCTTTATACCAGGGTCAGAAGCTAAGCATCATCTAAGTGTAAGTGATTAGACCTGCTGGACATGTGCAACAGCATCCTCGCAGTTTAGCAATAGCACTTAGACCTATATACCACTTCACAGTGCTTTACAGCCCTCTCTAAATGGTTTACAGAGTCAGCCTCTTGCCCCCAACAATCTGGGTCCTCATTTTATCGATCTCGGAAGGATGGAAGGCTGAGTCAACCTTGAACCGGTCAGGATCGAACTGCTTGCTATGGGCAGAGTTAGCCTGCAATACCGCTGTCAACTCTGAAGTGAACCTGGCTGAAGCCATCTTGTCCTGCCTCACAGTTGCCATGAAGCCTGAGATAGAAGGGGAGGGATGGAAGTAGATAGCCCAGCTTGCAGTAAAATAAGAAGTATTTATTCCTGTGGGAACCAAGGTCATCGTAACAGGTGGCTGGTGAAGGAGGAGAGGAGACTGCCAGCCATATTCATTGGACAATGTGACTGATGACACTAGGGAAGGGGGAAGTATTAATCTTTTAATTAAGGGAAAACTTAATTAAGGGAACTTTCAGAGTTGGCTTTTACTGGCTGTGCCGATATGATGTACCCAATAAACATGTTCTTAGAGGAATCTATTTGCCTCAGAGTTCTGCTTTGAATGGGTGCATTACTCAGAATGCTGACAACTGCATTTTAACCACTGCACAGTGGTGGGCTCCTGGGGGTTCAGCAGGGTTTGGGTGATCCTCTAGCCAAGGTTCAGGGAACCCCCAAATGCCACCCCTGCCTGGCCCTTCCCACCCCACCCCGCCCTGCCCCTCCCACCCCACCCCGCCCCACCCTGTCCCTTCCAGGAGTCTCCATGCAGCCCATTCATCATTCCAGGTAAGTGCAGGGGCCATGCAGAGGGTCTGGGAGGGCAAAAAAACAGCCTACTGAAGGTTCCGGAAGTCTGGAAACAGGCCTGTTTCTGGCCTCCGGAGGGCCTCTGGAGCCTGGGGGAAGCTGTTTTTGCCCTCCCGGAGGCTTTCCTTAAGCCTCCAGAGCCTGGTGTGAAAAACAGACCTCCTGGAAGGTCCAGAAGGCTGGGAACGAGCCTGTTTCCAGGCTCTGGAGGCCTCTGAAGCCTGGGGGAAGTCTCCGGAGCCTAGGGAGAGTGAAAAACGTCCCCCCCTGCCGTGGTGGAGGCAGCCAACCAGGCCACGCCCACCATGGCCACGCCCACCCAGCAACGGAGCAGCAAACCTGTTGCTAAAGGATCTGAAGCCTACCCCTGCACTGCACCACCAGGGCTAGTTTGTTTAAAGAAGTAGGAAATGAGGTAGAAAACTGGCAAAAGAGTTTGGTATAAGCCGGAGGAAATACACTGCTGGGTAGGACACAGGACTTACCTGAACTTGCCAAGTCATTCCTCTCACAAGTCTGATGACATAACCTCGAAGAGTGATGACAACCGCCTTGGCCATGACTTTGCCTTCCCGATTGCTCTCGTTCTCCACCACCACGGAGAAATGGACCAGTTCAGGATCCTTCCCGCAGACTTCGACCAAAGTGTAAGAACAAGACCCCAGGAAGTTGAAAGTCTCTCCATCCAAAGTGAGGTAGTGGCTTCCACCGGTTACACTGCATTTGCCATAGCCGCGAGGGTAACAAGCTTGCTTCCCGTTCTCAATCCTGCATTGCTGCTGAGGCCCACAGAAGACCTTCCGACATTCTACGGCGCCATTTTCTCCACAGCGACATTTGTCTTGGCAAGAAGCGCTGAGGTAAAATTCATTGCCCTTTTTATAATACCTGCCCTGGTACACACAACCACATTCTCCTATTGGGACACACTCATCTCCACTCAGGACCAACCCGGCATTGCAATAGCAGCCTTCTTTGCAGAATGTCATACATCCATTAGGGACTGAGAGGCCATGACAGGTCACAGGGCAGCCATCTCCACAGAGTTCGTAGTGAGAATTATGGGGGCAGGAAAAACCTGAAAGAAACAATGGAATATTTAGGGGGGGGGGGAATCACATATGGTTTGTTTAACTATGATTTGTTGACCCAAAGGTGCTTTTTCAGGAGACAACTGGACTTTCTTGTTTTTTTTCTTTTGAAGACCTTTCGCTTCTCATTCAAGAAGCTTCTTCAGCTCTGACGGGATAGTGGGGAATGGAAGGATTTATATGCCTTGCAGGACAGCTGGTCATTTGCATCCTTTTAGAGCAGGGGTCCCCAAACTTGGCAGCTTTAAGACTTGTGGACTTCAACTCCCAGAATTCTTCAGCCAGCATGGAGAATTCTGGGAGTTGAAGTCCACAAGCCTTAAAGCTGCCAAATTTGAAGACCTCTGTTTTAGAGGGTCGTTGAAGTACTTGGAAGTTTATCCTTCCATTCCCCATTATCTTGTCAGAGCTGAAGAAGCTTCAGTTCCAGTTGAACATCAGGGAAACATTCCTCACCAATGGAACAAACTATTTTGAAAGGTGGCAGCCTTCCTTTTGATGATAGTGCTTCATAATGGCCAGATGATCATCTCTTGAAATACTAGAGTAGTGGATTCTGCATTGGGCAGAGGGTATTGCCGTGTGTGTGTGTGGACCAGTTGATTGCTAATGTACCTCCCAAACCTTCCTTCCTAGTTCCCATAACGCAGTGCTAAACTAAGCCACAATTCACGATCTACAAACAATGTATATGGATTCAGATAAGGCAGGAAGCCCAAAGTGAGCCAACTCCATCACAGCTTGGCGCGGTGTGTAAAATCAGCTTATAAATAGCAACTGAAACAAAACCAGAATCTCCCTTCATGTAATAGGATCCGTGTTGACTTTGCAGGAAGGACTCCCAAGATTGACAGCTTGCGGGATTTTTGCCAGACCTGTGCAAAGCATCTCACACTCCGGTTAAATTAAAGAGGGCTAAAGTTGAACCATCGCTTCTCCCTCAAGTTGGCAGCTGCCTGAAAGCTGCAGAACTGCAGAGGGCACTTTGACTATTTGACGGTGGGTGAGACTATATTCACTCTACCTGTGCTTAGAAGTGAGAAAGCCATGTTGCTTTGCAAAGCTGTTTTGGTGGATGCTTTGCTTGGGCCTCCCTAAGAGGTTTCTGGGGCGGGGTGGGGGGAGGAGCTGGGTGCTGAGCTGTGGTGGCACAATGGCAGGGATGGGCTGCTGGGGGTCGCAAGGGTTCGAGAGAACCTCTAGCTAAGATTCTATGCAGGTTGGCGAACCCCCAAATCCCACTCCTGGCTGGCCCCGCCCACCCCACCCCTCCCCTCCCAGGAGTCCCCATGCGGCCCATTTTGGATGCAGGTAAGAGCCAGCGCTTTCCAAACACGACTCCATGGTCATGTGGCTGGCATGACTAAACGCCAAAGGCACACGGAACGCTGTTGCCTTCCCACCAAAGGTGGTCCCTATTTTTCTACTTGCATTTTTTACGTGCTTTCGAATTGCTAGGTTGGCAGAAGCTGAGACAAGTAACGGGAGCTCATCCCATTACGCGGCACTAGGGATTCGAACCGCTGAACTGCCGACCTTTCGATCGACAAGCTCAGCGTCTTAGCCCCTGAGCCACCATGTCCCACATCTTTCTAATAGAAAGAACATTAAACAGAAGGATTTGTTGAGTTGATTTGTTGTACATTGCTTTGGGATTACTTTCAATGAAAGGCAGGCCAAAAATGGTTAAATAAATAATGCTACCTCCCTCCCTCCTTCCCTCTCTCTCCCTCTCAGATAACACCTTCAAAGAGGAACATTTCTTCACAAGTATCAGAGCACTGGAGGAAGGATAAATTCACCTTACACCCAATGGTAAATTTCCCCTCTGGCTGATGTTACATTTATTTTTAAAAATATAAAAATGCACTTTCAGATCTAGTTTGGTTTGGAGAAGGATTGTTTGTCCCAAAGGTGCTTTTCTTCAAGAGGCAACTGGACTTTCTGGTTTTTCTTTGAAGACATTTCTCTTCTCATCCAAGAAGCTTCTTCAGCTCTGACTGGATGGTGAGGAGAAGAAGCTTCTTGGATGAGAAGCAAAACGCCTTCAAAGGGAAAAAAAAAAGAAGAAAGTCCAGTTGCCTCTTGAAAAAGCACCTCTGGGACAACCATGACCTGGATGATTGAGAATTTCCATATACAAGAAGGATTGTTTGTTAGCTTCTTTCTTTCACCTTCCCTTGAAAACATCTCTCTTACACAATGTTTCTCAACCTTGGCCACTTTAAGACCTGTGGACTTCAACTCCCAGAATTCCCCAGCCAGCCATGCTGGCTGGGGAATTCTGGGAGTTGAAGTCCACAGGTCTTAAAGTGGCCAAGGTTGAAAAATACCGCTCTAATACTTACTGCAAAAGGAAGCCGACCGCCATTGTTCAATCCGGATGCCCAGTGCTTGGCACATCATTACGTAGGCTGTAATGGCACTGCACAAGATGCTCTGGTGGCCCTTGTACAGACAGGCATCCAAGACACAAGAATCAAGGTAAGGAGCTGGGTCGATAGCTTTGTGGCAATGCCTGAATGGTCCATCTTTTCTGGAGAGGACCCCACAGTACTGATCCTTCTTGTAGATCTGTTTCTGATTTTCACTACAGCCTGGGCAGTTGCTGGTACACCCATTCACACAACCAAGGCTCTCTCCTTCTTTCCAGCTGTCGGCAAACTGGATAAAATTGGCTGCTGGGCTGCCATTCTTCATGGTCAACTTTCTACCATGTTTTTGACCACGGTTACCGCAGAGACCACAAATCACATTGAGATAGCTGCCAGGAACGGTGATGTGGACTAGTCTGTTCCAACTGAAGATCATGGAAAGGTCAAACTGAGTCTTGATAAGGAGATGATTTCCACTAAGGTAGACCTGGATCTTGTCTTTATAGTAGAAGGGCAAGTCCACTAATACTCCATCAACCTACAGGAAGAGAAGAGAATATTGTCAAAATGGGAAACAAAGCCCATTACTCAGGAGGAAACAACAGAGACCATATTTAAGAGAAGCTCCAGTCCATAACATCCTTATATTAGGATAAAATGTACCATTAAAACACTCACTCCAATGCTTTTTTAGGACAAGCTAAGATAGTATTACAGATAGTCCTCAACTTACGGCCACAATGAAAACCAGAATTTATATTGTTAAGCAAGACAACAGTTCAGTGCCATTAAAACACTAACTCCAATGCTTCTTTAGGACAAGCTGATATAGTATTACAGGTAGTCCTTCACTTATGATCACAATGGAGATCAGAGTTTCTGCTGTAAGCAAGACAGTAGTTAAGTGATGCCCAATTTTACAACTTTTTGCAGGATTGTTAAATGAACAACTACAATTGTTAAGTGAATCCTGTGGTCATTAAGCAAACAGGGCTTCCCCCATTGCTTGTCAGAAGCCAGGTGAGAATGGTGATCATATAGCAATAGCACTTAGACTTATGTACTGCTTCATAGTGCTTTTATAGCCCTCTCTAAGCGGTTTACAGTGTCAGCTTATTGGCCCCGACACTCTGGGTTCTCACTTTGCTGACCTCAGAAGGATAGAAGGCTGAATTAACCTTGAGCCGGTCAGGATCGAACTCCAGGCAGTGGGCAGAGTTTGCCTGCAATACTGCATTCTAACCACTGTGCTACCCACGGCTCAGTGACCCTGGGATGCTGCAACTCTTGTAAAGACGATCTCATTGCCAAGTGCCCAAATTTTGATCACATTGATTGTCAGGATGTTGCTACAAGGGTCATACGGATGATAACTTTTTTTCAGTGATGTGGTAACTTTGAACAGTCCACTAAACAAATGTTTGTAAGTCAAGGACAACCTGTATTTTTTTTAAAAAATTGATTTATATGCTGCCCTTCTCCAGAGACGCAGGGCGACTTACAATAAGCAATAGCCTTCATACTTTTGTATATTTATACAAAGTCAGCTTATTACCCCCACAATCTGGGTCCTCATTTCACCTACCTTAGAAAGGATGGAAGGCTGAGTCAACCTTGAGCCTGGTGAGATTAGAACTTGCAGTAATTGTAGGGAGCTGAATGTTAATCAGTGCCTTAGTCTACTGCGCCACTCAGGCTCACTATTAGCCTAACCTCTTACCTGGATTGTATCAGGATAATCTTGGCCGATGGTAATGGTCATATTATAGACTTCCAAGGTCATAACAGAAGAGAACGGCAAGATCTTCCTGCCTTGGCTGTTCTGGATTTTGATGGCGAATGGCGTGAGAGCAGGATCCTTGGCACAGAAGCCAACCAGTTGGTAGAGGCAAGTGCCAGTAAAGTCGTGTTTCTGCCCATCAAAAGTGGCATAGTGATGATTCCCCATCACTGTGCAGGTGGCAAAGCTGATAGGGTAGCAATCTTGGATGCCTTTGTCTATTCTGCATAGTTCGCTAGCCTTGCAGCTGGCTGGCTCACACACTACAATGCCCATCTTGGGGTCACACCTGCAGCGAGAGGTGCAGTTCGTATCCCCCCAGAATTCCTGCTTCGGTTTATAGTAGAGGCCATTGTAGGTACAGCCACAATTCCCCACGGGGACACATCGATCTACACTGAGCACGTAGCCTTCGTTACATTGGCAGATTTCCACACAGGGCATCTTGCAAGATGCGGAAGCCAATCGCTCGGAGCAAGTGTTTGGGCAGGCACTTCCACAGGCCTCGTAGTGGCTGTTCTCAGGACAGGGCAAAGCTGGAAAGAAGGAGGAGAGTAAGGACTTTTTAGTTTAAGTTGAACGGACAGAAGGCCAATGGCACCAGTGAAAGTTGCACAGCAAGACAGGCCTACCCAACAGCAGTAAACCAACCAGTTCATGTCCTTTCCTTTCCTTTCCTTTCCTTTCCTTTCCTTTCCTCTTTCCTTTCCTTTCCTTCCCTTTCCTATACTTTCCTTTCCTTTCCTTTCCTTTCCTTTCCTTTCCTTTCCTTTCCTTTTCCCTCGTCTCCCCACCCCTCCTCTCCTCCCCTCCCTTCCCCTCTCTTCCCCTCCCCTCCCCTCCCTTCCCTCCCCTCCCCTCTCCTCTTTCCTTTTCTTTCCCTTTTTAACTTGCCTTTATTATTTTTATAAATTTTAATAATTTATTTTCATAAATATCTCAAGGTGGTGAACACTTAATACTCCTTCCTCCTATTTTCCCCACAACAACAACCCTGTAAGTTGGCCCAAGAGAGAGTGAAACAAAGTCAGCTTTTACGCCTAAGGCAGGACTAGAACTCACAGATTCCTGGTGATTGGTCCAAACCAGGGGTGAAATCTAAGCAGGTTCTGATAGGTTCTGGAGAACCGGTAGCAGAAATTTTGAGCAGTTTGGAGAACCGGCAACTATTTATTTATTTATTTATTTATATTTATTTATTTATATTTATATGCCGCCCTTCTCCGGAGACTCAGGGCAGCTTACAATGCGTTAAGCAATAGCCTTCATACTTTTGTATATTTTATACAAAGTCAGCTTATTGCCCCCACAAACCGGGTCCTCATTTTACCCACCTTAGAAAGGATGGAAGGCTGAGTCAACCTTGAGCCTGGTGAGATTCGAACTTACAGTAATTGCAGGCAGCTGGATGTTAAATGCTGCCTGAGTAGGAGGCATTAGCCGCTCCTGCTGACCCCAGAGTGGGGTGGGAATGGAGCTTTTGCAATATCCTTCCCCAGGAGTGGGGAGGGAATGAGGATTTTGCAGTATCCTTCCCCTGAAGTGGGGTAGGAATGGAGATTTTGCAGTATCCTTCCCCTGCCACGCCCACCAAGCCATGTGCCTACCAAGCCATACCACTCCTACCAAGCCCACAGAACTTGTAGTAAAAAAAATTGGATTTCACCACTGGTCCAAACTCACCCAGCTGCTTTCATGCCTAAGGCAGGATTAGAATTCACAGACTCCTGGTTTCAAGAATAGAATAGAATAGAATAGAATAGAATAGAGTAGAGTAGAGTAGAGTAGAGTAGAGTAGAGTAGAGTAGAGTAGAGTA
>WNWU01000095.1:57006-83535 GCA_012654045.1 Ptyas mucosa
AGAATAGAATAGAATAGAATAGAATAGAATAGAATAGAATAGAATAGAATAGAATAGAATAGAATAGAATAGAATAGAATATTAAATAGAGTAAGTAGAGTAGATTAGAATATTAAATAGAATAGAGTAGAGTAGAATAGAATATTAATTAGAGTAGAGTAGAGTAGAGTAGAGTAGAGTAGAGTAGAAGAGAGAAGAGAAGAGAAGAGAAGAGAAGAGTAGAGTGAATAGAACAGAACAGAACAGAATAGACATTGTAGAGTAGAACAGAACAAAATAGAACAGAACAATAACTTTGTCACTTTGAGTGTACACTAAACGGCATACATTAAAATGAAATTTTGTTGCATACAGCTCTCAAAGGGTCACCACCTCCAATATATGCTACATATACATGATAAAATAAATAAATAAATACAAAATTATGTACATACCCACATATATTATATGACACAGAGAAACAACACAGTCTAGTTCAGATGCATACACATACATGGCGAGAAAAATGAATTTTGCGAGATGACCAGGTTGAGCCCAAGGGAAGGGTCAAATGCATCATCAGTCTCCAATCCCTTCATGCCCACAAGAGAATCCAATCCACCTTGAATTCCGCTGACCTTTTCCCGCTGCTAATTTGCTGTGACCATTAGTGGTTGGGCAAATTTTCTAGAAAATTTTAGCGTATAATAAACCTGTATTCATTTGAACCGCTTGGACTCCTGAATTATTCTGGCTAACACAACCGCCTACAAGTAGTCCTCCTCTTACAACTACAATTGGGACCAGAATTTCTGTTGCTAAGCAAGGTGGTTGTTAGGTCGTTGTGCCCGGTTTTATGACCTTTTGGCCACAGTTGTTAAGTCTCTGCCATTATTCAGTGAATCACACAATCGTTAAACAAATCTGGCTTTCCTCTACAGTTTGCTTGTATTTATGCAGGTAATCCTCGATTTACAACAGTTCGTTTAGGCACCATTCAAAGTTACAACGGAACTGCAGAACGTGACTTATAACCCTTTTTCACAGTTACGACCTTTGCAGCTTCCCCATGATCACGCGATCAACATTCAGATGCTTGGCCGCTGGCTGGGTCCCAAGATCACGTGATCCCCTTTTGCAACCTTCCAACAAGCAAAGTCTAGGGGGAAGCCAGATTCACTTAACAAGCGGATTACTAACTTTATCAGCTGAAGTGATCCGCTTAACAACCGTGGCAAGAGAGGCCGTAAAAGGGGGCAAAACCCCCTTAACAAATGTCTCTACTTAGCCACTTAGAAATGTTGGGCTCAATTGTGAGCGTAAGTCGAGAACTGCCTGTGTAGGATGAATTTTCAGGGTGCCTTCCAAGAATCATACAAAGTGACACCAAAAACAGGTTAAAATGCAGTTTGGTTTGGCCAAAACCTCTCCTGGCTCTGATGCCCATCATGGAGAAGCTTCAAGGCCCCCGCAAAGGCCTCATTGTCAGCACCCCAAGTTTCATTCATCCCAGTGCTGACATGAAGAAAAAAAAAAGAGAGAGAAGAAGCAGTTTGACTTTTCACCCATTTACTTAACCGGCAGATAATGTCACCTAGGAGATGGGATGGGAGGGGGACATTCCAGTGAGAGGGACTTGGAAGATAGCCAATGAGACGCTGAGAATTGAGGGACGGAAAGGGAAGGGTTTGGGGGTTAGCAGGTCAGTACTGGCACCGATGGAGTCGGGACTCCGTCGGTGTTCTTAATAAATGAAAGATTGTTCTTTCATTTTGTTCTTAATAAATGTAAGATTTCATCAAAGACTATTTGTTTGGAAAATGCGATTTATTTAAGACAACGTCGGAAACTGACACTCATCTAAGCAAAGAGTGCGGTCCTGCCTGCCTTTTTTGCTTCGGTGAATTATGTTGCCACTGCCGCATGAATTTGTCAAAGGGAATGTAGGTCACCTTGCACCAGCCTGCTTTGCATTCAGAATGTGATGATCAAGTCACATTTTTGGACCGGGTTCACATATCAGATGCCAGAACCCGGCCAAGCTTAGCTGATCTCAAAAAAAAAAAAAAAAAAAAAAAGCTAAGCAGAGCTGGACATGGGTCGTACTGGGATGGGAAACTATGCTAAAATTCCAGGACTATACAAGCTTGATGGAAAGTCAGAAGATCCCGAGAGAAGCTAGCAAGCCACTTCTTTATCACTGCCAAGAAAACAATGTGGAAGTGCTTGTGTCCTCAGAAGGTAAGCTTAGACTAGACTAGACTAGACTAGACTAGACTAGACTAGACTAGACTAGACTAGACTAGACTAGAACAGAACAGAACAGAACAGAACAGAACAGAACAGAACAGAACAGAACAGAACAGAACAGAACAGAACAGAATCTGTTCTGACCCGGCTCCCAAACATGACAAACTCTCTGTAGCAGAGGTGGGTTTCAGTAGGTTCGGACCAGTTCTGAAGAACTGGTAGAGGAAATTTTGAGTAGTTTGGAGAACCGGTAGTAAAAATTCTGACTGGCCCCGCCCCCATCTATTCTCTGCCTCCCAAGTCCCAGCTGATTGGGAGGAAATTTTGCAATAACCTTCCCCTGGATTGGGGAGGGAATGGAGATTTTACAGTATCCTTTCCCTGGAGTGGGGTGGGAATGGAGATTTCACAGTATCCTTCCCCTGCCATGCCCACCAAGCCACCCCCACCAAGCCATGCCACGCCAAGCCACACACACAGAACCGGTAATAAAAATTTTCGAAACCCACCACTGCTCTGTAGTTAAAAAAATGTTCCCTTTATTAGGAACGCCAGCAGCCCTGGCAAAAAGTCTCTCTCTCACACACACACACAGCAGGCTAACAAATTTGTCTGGCAGGGAGATGAATAGTTGACTGCCACACCTATTCATCTCCATCCCCTGCCTTTTATCCCCAGAGCTAGGATGGGGCTTCGCTAGCAGCGGGGGCTCTTCCGTCCCAAGGATCAGCCCATAGATTTCCACTGCTCTCCTCTCCTCTGCCTTCTGTGCATCCATGCATCAGGCACTGGACCCAGCTGTTCCTCCTCTTCCTCATCAGCCACCTCCCGACCTGGGGGTTGTTGACTCTCCATCTGAGGGCTGATGGACAGCCCAAGCTCCACCTCTGTCTCTATCTCTGATAGCTCCATTACCTCTTTCCCCTCAGAGCTCTCAGGTTGCCTTGATGCTGGCCCTGACTCCTACGCCGCCTCCTCCTCCTCTGACTCAGACTGCTGGAGAGGCCAGCGGCCAACAGGCCACAACAGTATCTTCCTTGTCATTCAGAGGTTGCCTATCCCAAGGGTTCCTTCAGGCTACGTCCTGATGCTTCCTCAATTTCACTGCAAAAATAATAACAACTAAACTCACCCAGATTTTGCCTGAGTGCCTCCTGCGGATGGAAATGTTGTATCCGTACACATAGATATTGGTCAGCCGCACAAAAGAAACATCCTGCCTCCCCCGGTTTTCATTCTTCTGATCCACCACAAATGGAACCAGTCCGATGTCACTGCCACAATACTTGGCCAACGTGTAAGTGCAAGTCCCTTGGAACTCCAAGTTCAATCCATCAAAGGTGTGATAGTGTGGTTCTCCCCAGGCGTAGCAGAGTTTGTTGTAAATTGGGACACATGAAGCTTCGCCATTCTTTACCTTACATGTTTCTTTGATCCGACACTGTGAGTTTTTGCATGGATCTGATAGAAGAAAAGACACACAATGAAACATAGCAGAGGTAGCCTTCAACTTACAACCATTCATTCACAGTTACAACAGCACTGAAAAAAGAGATTTATGACTGTTTTTCACCCTTACAAGCTGGTTGACAAGTGCCTGAATTGCAATCAGATGATTGCATAACTTTGTGTGATGGTCATAACTTTGAGGATGACTTGTAGGTCACTTCTCTCAGTGTCATCGTAACTTTGAACCGTTGTTAAATAGTTGTTAAGTCGAGGACTACCTGTATTGCATGAATTCCACTCTATGCAGCAATCTCGTATAGAGAGTTGAGATCAGAGTCAGCTGTACCTTAAATACATCCTTCTGGAAATATTTTTGTTGAGTTTTCTAGGATAGGATAGGATAAATAATGTTGGGTAATCTGGGATGATCAGGGTGTTCTTGAAAACTAACCATTGGGTCATCCGTCCCACTGTGTTAAACAGCAAAAGAAACTCCTAGGATATTTTTTCCCCCAAGAGTATAACTTTACTGAAAAGCCATATGGGTGCAGAAGTGGAAAAGCCAGTGTCAACTCGGAAAGCATCCCTGGCCTGCTCTCAAGTTGCCGTGGGCAAGGGGGATAGGAAAACGGCGAAGCAGCATAGCAGCCAAAAACAAAAGCACATTCCGGGCACATCTCTCTCAAGGCTGTCTCCCAGGGTTACCCACAGCATCCGGAGGGAAGTGATCTCTACAACCTGCGAAATTGCTCCATTGGTGAATGTGACTGATGACACACCCTGGGGGGAGGGGGGAAACATGGTCAAGATTGGGTTGTAAACTACATGGGGTCAGAGTGGAATGTGCTGACATGAAGCTCCTAATAAATTACTAGATTTCTTTTGAAGCTTGGCTCAAGGCTCATGATTTAATTAGGGCATCCCTTGGAACCCTGACAGCCAGCTCTGATGATTTCGAATGCAAAACAGCATAGTGAAACTTTCCCTTTTCCCCCTGGGCTTCCCATTGTCCACCAATCAGCTGCACATCAAATGAGTATTAGGAACAGTCTGTCTGCCTCAGAGGTTCCCAACTGATGACCTTGGAGTTTCGATCTATCTCATGCTTCCGGGTGGCACACCTGGCATTCCAGAGTTCCCTCCCAAACCTCCCTTACATTCCAATGCCTTCCCTTCCCACTCCCGTTACTGTTGTCTGGTTGCGAGCAGGGCTGCGTAGTGAGTTAACCATGGCACATTGTTTTGGCAGGTTGTGGGACACAGGCAGAGGGTGGGTTTCAGCAGGTTCTGACCAGTTCTGGAGAACCGGTAGTGGAAATTTTGAGTAGTTCGAAGAACTGGTAAATACCACCTCTGACTGGCCCCGCCCCCATCTATTCTCTGCTTCCAGAGTCCCAGCTGATCGGGAGGGAATGGGGATTTTACAGTATCCTTCCCCTGCCACGCCCACCAAGACATGCCATGACACGCCCACCAAGCCACACCCACAGAACAGGTAAGTAAAAGATTTTGAAACCCACCATTGGACACAGGTCATCATACTAAGCCAACACTTAGCTTGGCATTTAGTTGGACACACAATATATATTGTATTTTGATGATTTGGGATTAGGAGTTAGTATATGCAAACTTAGCTCTTGACTCAGTTACCTTTATTAATGCATCTCATGATCCCATCCTGGACCTGGCAGTCTTCGTCAGAAGAACAGTGGTAAGATTTGCAAAGGAGTCCCTGCCCAGGGAAGCACTGGCAGATTTGCTGGCATTTGTTCAACAGGACCTCCTCTTTGGGCTGAGAAGGCATGGAACAAAAGAAGCATTCAGCACGCTTAGCTTCCAATGAGTATTTTTAAGCTCCCATCAAGGAACAGAAGGCAATTGTGTAGCACAATTCCTAAGCTCTCTATTCTGTCTATGATATTGAATATCCTTATTGTTCCAGAAGGAGGAAAAAAACCCAAGAATCTGGGCTCAGAGATATAAAAATACTGTGTGTCCCATTCAAAAAATAAGAAAGCCTCTTACGCTATGATAATAGCAAGTTACTTGGAACCCTGACACTGGCCTTCTTAGGAGTAGCTCTCTGGTGTAAGATGTTCTCAAAGAGGTCCATCTGATACCTCCTCTATTATTCTTTAGGAATCCTTCACAGCTCTCCTATAATCATCCAAGCTTTTAAACTTCCTGCCGCCCTTTTGCTACGCAGGCAGTCTTCGTTTAGCAACTGCCACATATAGTGACTGCTTGTGGTTATGACGGCGATAATTTTGCAACCAATCCTTGCATTTATGACCGTGGCAGGTCTGTAAAGCAAAGGAAAGCTGAAGTTCGGTTAAGTTGCTTCGCTTAACGACTGAGTTGTTGGTCCCAGTTGTGGTTGCTAAACAAGGACTCTTTGTATAATGATTTAAGTAGTTTTATCTCTAGGATATGTACTCTCTCTAAATTCCTTTTGCTGTTTTCTTTATTCTTCATTCCACCCCAGCCCACCCTTTTTCTTTCTTATTTATTTTTCAAGCAGAGATGTAGTCTTTTTTGGGATGTAAGGAAGAAAATGTTTCGGTCAGGATTGGCTTGGTTAGCTTATTACAGATAATCCTTATGACTGGCCACTTAGCAATCATTTGAAATTGCAATGGACCTCCCCAGAGCTACTTACAACCTGAATTCGAAGTTGCCCCCTGCATGGTCACATGATCACCACCAGTGCATGATTGTGGGAGCATGATTTATGAATTTTTTTTGTGGAAACTTTTTTCACTTCTCTGACAATGGATGCATATTATGACTGATGCATTCCCTTAAAGATTGCTGCAACGTCAAAGTTCCCCTCATATATATGCGCTAGTCGTTCCCGACTCTAGGGGGCAGTGCTCATCTCCGTTTCAAAGCCAAAGAGCCAGCGCTGTCGAAAGACATCTCCACGGTCATGTGGCTGGCATGACTCAACGCCAAAGGCACATGGAACACTGTTACCATCCCACCAAAGGTGGTACCTATTTTTCTACTTGCATTTTTACGTGCTTTCGAACTGCTTGGTTGGCAGAAGCTGGGACAAGTAACAGGAGCTCACCCCGTTATGTGGCAGTAGGGATTCGAACCGCTGAACTGCCAACCTTTCGATCGACAAGCTCAGTGTCTTAGCCACTGAGCCACCGCATCCCTGATTGCTGCAAAGAAGGTCATAAAATTATTCATGGTCAGATGATGACCTGCTTAACGACTGTAATTTTGGGCTCAGTTATGATCTTATGTTGAGGACTACTTACAGAAGAGAGGAACGAAGGAGCCTCTGGAGAAAAGCTTGACCAACAACTGCACTGGGACAGTCAGAAATGAGGCTGGGCGGGTAGCCCAAAGTTTCTTTTTTCAAAAGGCAACCGGACTTCATTTTTGTTGAAGATGTTTCGCTTCTCATCCAAGAAGTTTCTTCAGTTCTGATTGAAGAAATCAGAATTGAAGAAGCTTCTTGGATGAGAAGGAAAAAGTCTTCAGGGGAAAAAAACGTCCAATTGCTTTTTGAAAAAGCAACTTTGGGACCACCATGACCTGGATGGCTGAGAATCTCCATCGACATGAGGCTGAGTAGAGCAAAGATCTGACTTAAGGGAAGACTGGAGCCTTACCTTATAATAACTTCCATTTCCAAAGCATCCACAGTCCTCCATTGAGACGCAGTTGAGCCCGTCAAAGAAGTATCCGAGATCACACTGGCATCCTTCAGCACAGGTTTCAGGACATAGTCGAAGCCCAGAGCAATCAGCAGTACAAAAATCAGCACATTCCTCATAGTGACTGTGGGGAGGGCAGCTCAAAGCTGAAAGAAAGAGATGGGTGGCGTGGGGGAGACATGGCAGAAAATGATTCTCATTCAATGCTTTGTAGCAAATTTCAGCCTTTGGACCAGATCTTCAGGAGGGGGGAGGGGGAATGTCATGTGAAATGGATGCGCTGAGCAACTGAAGCTGCCAAAAAATGCTTATTGTTTGAATGGAAGCAGAGCAAATGCTTTTTGTCTGAATGGAGAAAATTGGGAGTCCCTTTTTATGTGGGCTTGGGGTTCTTTGGTGGCTTAGCCCCAAAACGGATGAGTCCAGGGGTCAGTGTTCCTCAACCTTTATGACGTGTGGACTTCAAATCCCAGAATTACCCAGCCAGCATTCTCTCTTACACTATTTAGGAGAGAAGTTTACATTTGAAAAGAAAAGAAACCGCGTTCACGAGATTGGAATCCTGCATCCAGGTTTGGTCGCCATGAGCCTGGTTTAGCTCAGCAGACTAAAAGCATAGTCTGCAATTATTGTAAATTCGAATCCCACCAGGCTCAAGGTTGACTCAGCCTTCCATCCTTTCTAAGGTAGGTTAAATGAGGACCCAGTTTGTGGGGGCAATAAGCTGACTTTGTATAAATATGCAAAAGTATGAAGGCTATTGCTTAACGCATTGTAAGCCGCCCTGAGTCTCCGGAGAAGGGCGGCATATAAATCAAATTAAAAAAAAAAAATGATTCAAATCAGATTGTTGAGACCCGGGAAAGAGTACAGCGAAGAGCATCAAAGATGATAAGGGGCAGTGGTGGGTTTCCCCTGGTTCGCACCAATTCTATAGAACTGGTAGTAAAACTGGCGGGAGGCTCCGCCCACTGACCCCGACATCATCAAAACGCTTCTGCACATGCACAGAAGAGTGTGCGTGGCCCCGCTGCGAACCGGTAGTAAAGGTAAGTAGAACCCACCCCTGATAAGGGCAGTGGTAGGATTCAAATAATTTAACAACTGGTTCTCTGCCCTAATGACCGACTGGGTGGGCGTGGCCATGATGGGCAAGGCCAGGGGTGTGACAGGCAGCACTCGGCCTCCTGCCACCCCCCTGGCAGCAAAAATGGGCCACGGGAGGACATGCCCTCCCCACCCCCAGTTTCTCCCTGCATTTACCTGGGAGCCAAAATGGGGTGTGTGGGGACTCCTGGAAGGAGTGGGGTGGGAAGGGGCAGGGCCAGCCAGGAATTTAACTACCGGTTCGCCCGAACCGGCCTGAGCCGGTTGAATCCCACTACTGATAAGAGGTCTGGAGGCTACACCATATGATGAACAGCGAAGAGGACTCAGTAGTCTGGCCTAAAGAAGGTAAGGATTGGGAGTTGACATGGTAGCTGTCTACCAGTCCTTGAGGGGCTGTCCCAGGGAGGAGGGGGATGACCCATTTTCTAAAGCAGCAGAGGGCAGGACAAGAAGCCGTGGGTGGAAGTTCATTAAAAAGAGAGCCAATCTGGAACTAATGAGAAATGTCCTGATATAAGAACAATTATCAGTGGAACAGTTTGGCTCTCAGAATTTGTGGGTGCTCTATCACTGGAGTCCCAAAGGTTCTCTTTTCAAGGGGCAACTGGACGTTCTATTTTTTCTTTCTTCAAAGTAAGAGGGTGGACAATCTTTTTTTTTTTTTTAATTTATATTTATATGCCGCCCTTCTCCGGAGACTCAGGGCGGCTTACAATGCGTTAAGCAATAGCCTTCATACTTTGTATATTTATACAAAGTCAGCTTATTGCCCCCACAAACCGGGTCCTCATTTTACCCACCTTAGAAAGGATGGAAGGCTGAGTCAACCTTGAGCCTGGTGAGATTAGAACTCGCAGTAATTGCAGGCAGCTGGATGTTAAATGCTGCCTTAATAGGAGGCATTAGCCTGCTACGCCACTCAGGCTCTTATTATAATCTTGGGTACCTCTTGGTAAGAAGAGAAGAAAACGAGATCCATGGAAGGAAAGGAACAGGTCCCAGCTTTCAAAAGGCAACTAGACTTTCTTGTTTTTCTCTGAAGACATTTCACTTCTCATCCAAGAAGCTTCTTCAGCTCTGACTGGATGGTGGGGGAATGGAAGGATTTATGAGACTGCGTTGCCTGCATCCCTAACAGCCTGTGCCTGTGTTCAATAGTGAAGAGACACAGGCAGTGGTGGAATTCAAATTTTTTTACTACCGGTTCTGTGTGCGTGGCTTGGTGGGCATGGCAGGGCAAGGATACTGCAAAATCTCTATTCCCACCCCAATCTGAGTCCAGCCAGAGGTGGTATTTGTCAGTTCTCTGAACTACTTAAAATTTCCACTGCCGGTTCTCCAGAACCTGTCAGAACCTTCTGAATAGCACCCCTGGACATAGGTCAGAAAACATCCTGCAGAAAGCACAGCTCCACAACGCCGTCCTTTCAACAGTTCCAAGAAGGCTCCACACCCATTTGCAGTACTCAGGTGACCTGAGGACACAGATTAACCTCCCAGTGGCCTCAACGACTCTCTAAAAGAATGCAAATGACCAGCTGTCTGCAAGGAATGTAAATCCTTCCATTCCCCACCATCCAGTAAGAGCTGAAGAAACTTCTTGGATGAGAAGTGAAACGTCTTCAGAGAAAGAAAAAGAAAAACCAAGAAAGTCCAGTTGCCTCTTGGAAAAAAAGGACATTTGGGACAACCATGACCTGGATGACTGAGAATCTCCATAGACATCTATCACTGGAGGTCTTCCAGATGGAATAAGGTCTCCTGCCTTGAGCAGGGTACTGGACCAGGACAGGGGTGTCAAACTCAATTTCATTGAGGGCCGCATCAGGGTTGTGTTTGATCTTGGGTAGCAGGGGTGGCGGGGCCAGGGGTGCATGGCCAGCTTGATGTCACTCATGTTGGGGGCACCTGTGGAGGCCTGAGGGCTCTGCCAGTGAAAATGGGCTTCTGAGCTCCGTTTCAGTTGCAACAGCCTCCTGCAACCCTCTGCCAGCGAAAATGGAGCTTGGGAGGGCCATATGCAGCCCTCCTGAGCTCCGTTTTCACTGGCAGAGGCACCACGGGCTGTTCCTTTACTGTTTCCAGGGCAGCCCCGCGGGCCAGAGCACCCCATGGGCTGCATCCGGCCCTTGGGCCTTGAGTTTGACACCCATGGCCTAGAAGACCTCCGAAGTCCTTTCCAGCCCTTTTATTCTAAGTTTCTGAGAACTGGAATTCAACATTACTCACGGCAGAAAGATGGACTCCTCCATGGCTGGATAAGGACCTTGGCTTCTTGACAGGCTGACACATAGCTCTGAATGCTTTCGCACAAGGTCTGGCTGTTTCCGTTGCTTTGGCACAAATCATAGATGCAGTTATTGAAAAACACAGTGGGGTCCACCTGGCTGTGGCAACCCTCTAAGGGGCCATCCGAGACAGTGAGGATCCCACAGTAGTTGCGCTGTTTGAAAACCTTCTTCTTTTCTTCATCACAGGTTGGGCAGTTGCTCCCAGAGCATCCATCTGAACATGTTCCTCCTGCCCCAAGGACCGAAACCTTCCAGGAAGCCCCAAACTCAGCCACATCTGTAACTTTCTTCCCACTCGGTAGTAGGAACTCATCATTCTTCACCCCATTGTAATTCCCACACAGACCTTGCATCCGCTTCTGATAGCTTCTTGGGACAGTAATTCTCACATGGTAAACCAGGTCATAGCTCACCACAAGGCCAAAGCTGGTTTTTATCAGGACCTTAGTGCCATGTTGATAGGCTTTGAGATGTCCTTCAGAAAGTACAATGGGGAGGGACAGGAATACCCCATTCACCTGGAAGAGAGAGTATACAAGGAATTGGTACAACAGTCATACAGACCTTAAGGATTTGTTTGCTCTCTAATGGCAGAACATTAATATTTCCAGTTGTTACCATCATTCTTGGCATGTGGGAGTCAATAAACATTGATCTTTTCAACAGAAGGTCTCCATAGCTTTTTTTTTTTAATTTGATTTATATGCCACCCTTCTCCGGAGACTCAGGGCAGTTTACAATGTGTTAAGCAATAGCCTTCATACTTTTGTATATTTATACAAAGTCATCTTATTTCCCCCATAATCTGGGTCCTCATTTTACCTACCTTAGAAAGGATGGAAGGCTGAGTAAACCTTGAGCCTGGTGGGATTTGAACTTGCAATAATTGCAGGCAGCAGATGTAAGTGGATGTTAATAACTGCCTTAGTCTACTGAGCCACCAGAGCTCCTGGTGTGCTCCGTTCCACACATTTGGAAAACTGTTTCAAAACAGATCCTCAAATCCAGCTAGACCAGTTCACAATAATAATAATAATAATAATAATAATAATTATTATTATTATTATTATTATTATTATTATTATTATTATTATTATTTTATTTCTATACCGCCCTTCTCCCGAAGGACTCAGGGTGGTGTACAGCCTATTAAAAGCACAAGACAAACATCAATTAAAATTATTAAAATTATTAAATAATTCGGCTCAATTTAAGACCCCCAAAATTAAAACACCTGATTTAAAATTATTACATTGATAACCCACCTTGGCAGAACAACAGGGTCTTAAGGGCACAGCGAAATACCCGGACAGGGCAGATTCAACATATGCCATATTTAATTAGAAAAATACTGAGTTCGATAATCCTCAAACCCCACCTCCCTTTCCCCTCTTAATCCAAGTAAATTACACTTTTGATTTCCTGGGTTAGAAACAAATAGAAGAGATGCAGAAGTCAACATCTGGTCCAAATGCGGCCAAATGGCCTCTCCATCCATCCTGTGGTCTACAGATAGAGAAGATCCCTCCTGTTTCATGTTAAAACTCTCTTTCCTTTTCTATTTTCCTCCCTTCAAAACCACTCAGTGGTTTTAGAAGGTTTCATTCTAAACCATTCACTAGCTTCAAAGGAAGCTTCTTGGGAGATTTAGGGTTCGTGAAACTCATCTCTGAGAAAAAGAGACTTGGAATAGAATAACAGAGTTGGAAGGGACCTTGTAGGTCATCTAATCCAACCCCCTGCTCAATCATTTCTGACAGATGGCAGTCCAGTTTCTTCTTGAAAGCTTCCAGTGCTGAAGCTCCCAGAACTTCTGAAGGCAACTTCTGTTCCATTGGTTGATTGTTCTCACTGTCAGAAAATGTCTCCTTATTTCCAGGTTGTACCTCTCCTTGATCAGTTTCCATCCATTATTCCTTGTCTGGCCTTCAGGTGCTTTGGAGAATAGGTTGACCCCCTCTTCTTTGTGGCAGCTCCTCAAATTTTGCAAGACTGCTATCATGTCACTCAAAGTCCTTCTTTTCATTAAACTAGACATGCCCAGTTCCTGCAACCGTTCACCGTATGTTTTAGCCTCTAGTCACCTAATCATCCTGGTTGCTCTTCTGTGCACCGGTGCACTGTTTCTAGAGTCTCAACATCTTTGTCATAGTATTGTGACCAAAACTGGACACAGTATTCTAAGTGTGGTCTTACTAAGGCTTTATAGAGTGGTAAATGCACTGCCTCCTCCCTGAAAAAGTCACACCTATGCAACAATAGATTTTTACAAAGCCTCCAGAGTATCTTCTTATTCTTATGTACAGCAAACCCTGATCAGAGGTTTTTTTTTTTTTTTTATAGCAGTGCTTCTCAACTTTGGCAACTTTAAGATGTGTGGATTTCAAGTCCCAGAATTCCCTAGCCAGCCATGTTGGCTGGGGAATTCTGGGACTTGAAGTCCACGCTACTTAAAGTTGTAAAGGTTGAGAAGCACTTTGATTTTATTTTACTTCATTTTATTGTTTATTAAATGTATATGTCGCCTGTCTCCCTGACAAAGCAACTCTGGGCGGCATATAAATTCATAGCCTAAATACTGCAAAAATTCCAGGGCTGTAGGGCTATGGACAGGGGTGGGATTCAAAAATTTTAGCAACCAGTTCTTTGCCCGGTTGCTGAGTGGGTGTGGCCATGGTGGGCATGGTCTACTCGGTCTCCTGCACCACATCGGGGAGGGGGGAGCATTTTCACCCTCCCCAGGCTCTGGAGGCTTTCCTTGAGCCTCCAGGAGGGCGGAAATGGCCTCCCCCCCGGGCTCCGGAGGCCAGAAACACGCCCATTTCCCAACTTCCAGAACTTCCAGGAGGCCCGGTTTTTGCCCTCCCCAGGCTCCTGAGGCTTTTCTTGAGCCTCCGGGAGGGCGGAAATGGCCCTGTTTCCAGACTTCTGGAATGTCCAAGAGGCCCATTTTTCACCCTCCCAGAGCCTCCGTGTTGGCCCTGCACTTACCTGGCATCCAAAATAGGCCATGTGGAAACTCCTGGGAGAGGCGTAGTGGAATGGGCAGGGCCAGTCAGTCCTTGCAACTACCGGTTCAGCGAACCAGATGTAAAATTAGCATCTGGTTCTCCCAAACCGGTCTGAACTGGCTGAATCCCACCCTGGCTATGAAGAAGAAATATCATTTGGTAGAACAATTCACAAAAGCAAAAGAAGGCAAACTTAGTGGGGAAGTGTTAAAATGAACAAACGAGAGCCAGAAAGACCCGAGTTCAAAGCAATCGAACCCAAAAGCTCACTAGATAATTTTCAGCTTTCCCCAGCCACTATCTTTTTGATCAATGTATTCTGTAGCATCGTTGTGAAAATAAATTAGAGAGTTTATAGAAGATCTATGGTTGCAGTTGTAAAGGGTTTTTTTTTTCCCAGATTAAGAGAACAATGTTTTATAGACATAGACGAGAAGATAATTCTAGAGTAAACACTGACCTGGACCTGTCCTTTTTTCTTATGGAGCAAAGTCAGCTTGAAGCCATAGACTTCCACAGATACTTGCTTAATGACTGAAACATTTCCATTCCCCCAAGGCTCATTTACTGCCGTGATAGTAAAGGGAGTCAGATCAGTCATGCTTTCGACGGAAGTCTTAGCCAAGATGTAAGAGCAGGTGCCTTGGAAATCAAAGGCGACTCCATCAAAAGAGAAATAATGAGGATCTCCGGAAGCTGAGCAAGTGGCGGAACTCATTGGATGGCATTTTTTGATTCCATCTATTGTCTTGCATTCTTCATTGGGCCCACAGGAGAATTTGTGGCAGATGACAGCTCCACTGCCTTGGCACGTACACTTCTCATTGCAGTTATTGGTTGGGTAGAAGGTCTCTCCACTCATATAATATCGGTTCTGATAAGGGCAACCACACTGATGTAGAGGGACACAACGGTCGCCAGTGAGGACAAAGCCTTCATCACAGACACACCCTTCTGTGCAGTAAGTGGAGCAGGGCAGAAACCAATAGAGACTACCACACATCTGCTGACAGTTTCTGGGACAGAGTTCATAATGGCTGTTTGGTGGACATGCAATTTCTGAAATGGGAAAATAAGAAAAGATATTGACCATCTGTTTATAAATTTGGTTCCGGAGCTTCCTTTGTTTTTCTCTAATCCAAGTAGCCTTCCAGATGTGTTCTGAAGTCTGGGAGAAAGACAGAGGGAAAGTGGACCTAGAGCAGGTGTTCCCCAACCTCTAAGCCAGTGGTGGGATTCAGCCAGTTCGCACCACTTCGGGAGAACGGGTTGTTAACTTTCTGAGCAGTTTGGTGAACTGGTTGTTGGAAGAAATCATTAGGGCAGAGAAACTGTTGTTAAATTAGTTGAATCCCACCACTGCTCTAAGCGTTCAGATGTGTAGACTTCAATTCCCAGAGTTCTCATCAATGGCTATTCTGCTTGGAAAATTTTGGGATCTGAAGTCTGCACATCTGGAAATTGGCAAGTTGGGAGACACTGGAACAGACCATTTGCTTTAACCCCAATATTTCAAATATAAAATAGTGGGAAACAAATGAGCTAAAGCATCATGGAGAAAATGTATCTATGTGGTTGCTAAGAGTTGGCCACAATTTGATGATGCGTAATTAATCAATGAGTTGAAATTTCTCAGGAGACTTTCTCCTTAGAAAAAAAAAATAGAGATTTTTATTTAATCCTGTATTTCTCTATATAGTTGTGTCATACATGGAGGGAGGGGGGGGCAGCTATATTTCCCCCACC
The DNA here is from genome assembly GCA_012654045.1 of Ptyas mucosa. NCBI lineage: Eukaryota > Metazoa > Chordata > Lepidosauria > Squamata > Colubridae > Ptyas > Ptyas mucosa. Next base: position 72,514 of record WNWU01000095.1, read on the forward strand.
ATGTACGAGATCTATTTTAACAGCCTGCCAAAAATGATCCCAAGACAATATCTTCTCCTGCCACGGAATTTCATTGAAGTGGCCTATCAATCAATTAAATCTGGTTTCTCCAATCCCAAACAGGGGTGGGTTGCTAGGGGTTTGCAGGGGTTCAGGAGAACCTCTAGCTAAAATTCTATGCAGTTCAGAGAACCCCCAAATCCCATTCCTTGCTGGCCCCGTCCACCCTGCCCCACCCCTCCCAGGAGTCCCCATGCAGCCCATTTTGGATGCAGGTAAGTGCAAGCTGCGGCTCGGGGAGGGTGAAAAATGGGCCTACGGGTAGTTCGGGAAGGCTGAAAACAGGCCTCTGGAGTCTGGGGAAGCTGTTTTTGCCCCCCACCCCCGGAGGCTCAAGGAAAGCCTCCAGAGCCCAGGGAAGGCAAAAATGCCTCCCCCACCCCGTGGTGCAGGAGGCCACACCCACCATGGCCACACCCACCCAGCAACCAGGCAGAAAACCCCTTGGTAAAATTTTTGAAGCCCACCCCTGATCCCAAGCCAATACATTCTAACTACTCTTGATTGACCAGCTTGAAATTAGTGGTCATCATGGCCCAGGCTCAGGATCCAGATCCAGATTCTGAATCTAAACCTAAATAAGCTGTTCCAGCTAAACCTGTAGAAAGCCAGCCTCAAGAGACATCAAGCTAAGAGTCAGAAGAAGCTGACCGAAACCAGGCATCACCTGGGACAGCTGGAGCAGTCAAATGAGAAAGATGTAAGGCCTCCTTGCCCCTGAACCTGGTTGAGTGGAGAAGAAAACAGAGCAAAGACATTCTCTGAGGCTACTTGTCAAACAAAGAAGTAAACCTCTTGATAAGTGACCCCATGGAATCTTAGAATAGAACAGAATAATAGAATTGAAAGGGATCTTGGAGATCTTCTAGTCCTGTGATGGCGAGCCTATGGCACGAGTGCCACAGGTGGCACACGGAGCCATATGTGTGGGCACGCGAGTGTTGCCCTAGCTCAGCTCCAGCGTGCATGCACATGCCAGCCAACTGATTTTTGGGCCTTCCGGGCCCACCAGAAATTGGGATATGGCTGTTTCCGGCCTCCGGAGGGCCTCTGGGGGGCTGGGGAAGGCCGCTTTCGCTCTCCCCAGGCTCCTAGAAAGCCCCTGGAGCCTGGGGAGGGCAAAAAAACGGGCCGACTGGGCCCACTATGCCATCGCATGCCAAAAGCAGGGCAGGGTGTGTGTCACGCATGCATGCTGGGGGGAGGGGGCAAGGCAGATTGAATTATGGGTGTGGGCACACATGAGCGCGACCCTCCCCCCTCCCCCTGCTTTTGGCACGCAACGGCAAAAAGGTTAGCCATCACTGTTCTAGTCCATCCCCCTGCTTAGACAGGAAACCCTATACCGTTTCAGACAAATGATTATCCAGTCTCTTCTTAAAAGCCCACAACTACTGGAGGCAAGTCGTTCCACTGATTAATTGTTCTAACTGTCAGAAAATTTCTCCTTAGTTCTAGGTTGCTTGTCTCCTTGATTAGTTTCCACCCATTGCTTCTTGTTCTATCCTCAAGTGTTTTGGAGAATAGCTTGACTCCCTCTTCTTTGTGGCAACCCCTGAGATAGTGGAAGACTGCTATCATGTCACCCCTTGTCCTTCTTTTCATCAAACCAGACATATCCAATTCCAGCAACCAATCTTTATAGATTTTAGTCTTCAGTCCCCTAATCATCTTGGTTGCTCTTCTCTGCACTCTTTCTAGAGTCTCCACATATTTTTTTTACATCCTGGCGACCAAAACTGGACGCAGCATTCCACTTGCAGCCTTACCAAGGCCTTATAAAGTGGTATTAACATTTCACGTGATCTTGATTCTCTCCCTCTGTTCATGCAGCCTAGAACTGTGCTGCCTTTTTTGGCAGCTGCTGCACATGGCTGGCTCATATTTTAAATGGTTGTCCACTAGGACTCCAAGATCTCCCTCACAGTTACTACTATTGAGCAAGGTACCACATATACGGTACCTGTGGATTTTGTTTTTCTTGCCTAAATGTAGAGCCTTACTTTTTTTCCCCATTGAGTGTCATTTTGTTAGATAGCACCCAATCTTACTTACTCCAGCCTATGTTGATCCTCCAAGTATAAATGGTCACTCTTACAGCTTGGCAGGCAGATGCATAAGCAGCGATGACATAGCCAAGAACAAATGTTTGACTGTTGGATGTGCAGTAGTCAGACACACAGTCGAGGAAAAACATCTCAGGGTTGATTTTGCCATGGCATTCCCTAAATGGACCATTCTTGTCCACCAGGAGTCCACATTCGGTGCTAATGCTTCGTTGCTTCTGGGCCACTCTCTGCAAGTCTGGACATACCTTTGGGCTGACTTCTCCACAGACAGGGAACTTGCCCACCTTCGAGATTTGGCCCAAAGTTCTCAGTTTGGTGACTTTTTGATTACTAATCAATGTCATGTCGTCTTGTTTATCTCCGTTGAAGTTGCCACAGAGTCCGCTCAGGGCACCTTGGTAAGTAGTTGGCACAGTGACCGTGAGATGACTCTGCCAGTTGAAGGTGACCATGAGGCCAAAATCTGTTTGGATCACAGTGTCCCAACCCTTTTGGTAGACGATAATTTGATCTGGCTCCAGCTTGTAGGGCAGGCTGGTAAACTGGCCATTAACCTGGGAGCAGAGACACAGGAGAAGGAACAATGAAGAACTGTCAGAAATTTGGCTCAAAGTCAATCACTGACCCCTTCAGATCAGAGGTGGGTTTCAGCAGGTTCTGACCAGTTCTGGAGAACCGGTAGTGAAAATTTTGAGTAGTTCAGAGAACCGGTAGTAAAAATTCTGGCTTGCCCTGCCCCCCATCTATTCTCTGCCTCCCAAGTTCCAGCTGATTGGGAGAAAATGGGGATTTTGCAGTAACCTTCCCCTGGATTGGGGTGGGAATGGAGATTTTACAGTATTCTTCCTCTGCCATGCCCACCAAGCCACACCCACCAAGCCATGCCCTGCCCACCAAGCCACACCCACGGAACCGGTAATAAAAAAATTTGAAACCCACCACTGCTTCAGATGCTTAAAAAATAGCAATAGCACTTAGACTTATATACCACTTCACAGTGCTTTTACAGCCCTCTCTAAGCAGTTTAAGAGTCAGCCTATTGTCCCCAACAATCTGGCTCCTCATTTTACCCACCTCGGAAGAATGGAAGGCTGAGTCAACCTTGAGCCTGGTGAGATTCGATCTACCAAACTGCTGGCAGCCGGTGATCAGCAGAAGTAGCCTGCAGGACTGCACTCTAACCACCGCACCACCGCGGCTCTATAAATGTCTAATTTTGTTTTGATTTAAATGAAAAACCCTTTCTAAAAAATTGAGTATTCTATGTATGTATTTATTACTTATATTTTTATGTATTTCTTTGTGCTTTATTTATCTTTCTTTCCTGCCCCTTCTCATTTTTCCTTTTATATTTTTCCTAATGTATAATTTTTTTCAACTGTCATCTTTAATAAAATTAATATATAACTTGCTCCTGGAAGCACGAAGCCGAGAACACCAACCTGAAGATGATGAATGAGACTTCGTCGAAACGTTGCCAAGACACTTCCAATTTTACACGGGAGAAAACCCGAATAACCAAAGACCTACATACATACATACATACATACATACATACATACATACATATCTCCCATAAGATTCAACTCACCATAATTCTGCCCAGATATGCCCAGCTGACAGTGATCTCCACGTTGTAGATTTCAATCTTGACTACCCTTTTAGGGGTCCCAGACCAGCCCCCGTGAGGAGAATTCTGGACCGAAATCTGGAAGTCAACCAATCCTTGCCTCTTCTGACTCAGCCCAGCAAATCTGTAGAGACAGGTGCTCTGGAAGTTAAAATTGTGACCATCGAAGCCATGATAATGGGAGTGGCCGAAGGCAGAACAGGTCCTGTAGCTCACAGGATAGCAGTCCTGGATGCCGTTCTTGACCTGACATTGCTCCTCCTGGCTGCACTTGGTGTCCTGGCATTTCACCTTCTTGGTCTGTGGGTCGCAGCTGCAGCGCTTTGTGCATGTGGTGTCTCCCCAGAACTCCTCATTGGGAGCGAAGAGGCGACCCTCAAAGAGGCAGCCACAGGAAGCTCGCGGGATGCACTTCCCAGCATCCATCACGAAGCCATCCTTACACTGGCAAGTCTCCACACATTGCAAAGAAGTACAGTAGGATGGAAGAGCTTCATTGCTGCAAGTGGCAGGACAGATCGACCCACAGATTTTATAGACGCTGTTCTCGGGGCAGGATAAAGCTATGGAAAAGAAGGAGAGGAAGAACGGTAAAAATGGTGACAGTTTATAAAGATTAAAAAGTAAAGCTTCCCCTCGCACATATGTGCTAGTCGTTCCCAACTCTAGGGGGCGGTGCTCATCTCCGTTTCAAAGCCGAAGAGCCAGCGCTGTCCAAAGACGTCTCCGTGGTCACGTGGCCAGCATGACTAAATGCCAAAGGTGCACAGAACGCTGCAACCTTCCCACCAAAGGTGGTCCCTATTTTTCTACTTGCATTTTTAACGTATTTTCGAACTACTAGGTTGGCAGAAGCTGGAACAAGTAATGGGAGCGCACCCCATTACGCGACACTAGGGATTCAAACCACTGAACTGCCAACCTTTCGATTGACAAACTCAGCGTCTTAACCACTGAACCACCGCTTCCCTTTTTATAAAGTTTACTAGATGCAAATAGAAATACACGTTATTTCCATAGCAAGGAAGATAAGGCAGGAATGATCAACTTGATTACTTTAATTTAAAGAGGAAAATATGTTCTTGTTTGGATATCAATTCCGGGATTTGTGCTTGTCAAGAAAAAAAAATGAAATTTTGATCTTGGTTTTGTTGATTAGAAAGATTTGGGGTTATAGAAATGGCTAGTTATATATGAATGTGTAAAACAAAAAGTTGAGGCTGGAATGTGTTTCTTTTGTACTGAGCTAGGAAGAGTTGGAAATCAATGCCCCTTTTCTTTCTTTTTTTCTTTCCCCTTGTATTCCACACACCCTTTTCCTTAATTTCTTCTTTTTCTTTTCTTTTTTTGTATTTTATATTTTATATAAAGGGAAAGGGAAAGGTTCCCTTCGCACATACGTGCTAGTTGTTGCCAACTCTAGGGAGCAGTGCTCATCTCCGTTTTAAAGCTAAAGAGCCAGCGCTGTCCAAAGACGTCTCCATGGTCATGTGGCCACCATGCCTAAATGCCAAAGGCACAAGGAACGCTGTTACCTTCCCACCGAAAGTGGTTCCTATTTTTTCTACTTATATTTTATATGTGCTTTCAAACTGCTAGGTTGGCAGAAGCTGGGACAAGTAACGAGAACTCACCCCGTTACGCGGCACTAGGGATTCGAACTGCTGAACTGCCGACCTTTCTATCGACAAGCTCAGCATCTTAGCCACTGAGCTACTGCAGCCATTATATTTTATATAATAAAATTAATTTTTTACAAAAAAAAAAGATTTAAAAAATTAATAAAAAATAATTTGGAGGACTCAAAAAAAAAAACCTGAGGAAAAAAAGGAGAGGCAAAATTGTAAAAAGCCGTTTTGAATTAATATGTTACTTCTTTGACCGGATTCCATTTCTGGAGTACCCACATGCCCAAAAGCTTTAATTTAACTAGATTCTCTAGGACAGGTGTCCCCAACCCCTGGGCTACATTCCAATACCAGGCGGCAGCCCATTTGGAACTGGGCCATGGAAGTGGCGTGTGAGCATGCTCGCAACTCCACTTGCACGAGCAGCGGATGAGGGCATGCACACATGCTACTCACACGCATAACCGTTCCCTCTCTCCCTGGCCCACAAAGCTGGAAAGGTTGGGGAATCACAACTCTAGGACACAAGTTCCTAACTTTTCTGAGCTGTAAGCAGACTTAGAATTTTGTGAGTGTCCATTCTGTGCTTTCATAAAGTAACTAACGGGAGTCTGCCCATTCCCCAGATCAAATCTTCTTAGCAGGGTAATAATTTCTCTGACTCCTTGCTTCCCATGAGCTTTTACTGCAAAATCAAACTGTGAATTTTTTTTTAAAAAAAGTGTGGCTACACTAGATAACTGCTGGTGTTCTTACCGTGAGGGTGATGGATGTGTGCTGAGTTCAAAAGATAAAAATTAGGCAAAAGAGCAATCTCCCTCTTTCCTCCCCCTCTTAAATCTCAAAGGGATGGGAGTCATTGACCATGAATGTTCCATTATTCCTCATTTCTGATACCTACTGATAAATTTGCCTCCGGTGAATTTGAGTAGCCTTTTCAAAAAGATATGGAAATGAATGGGCTAGTATGGGGAGAAATTAATTGAATTTGGCCTGCAGTTACTGTAGCCACCCCACAAGAGGGAGAAAGACTGGGCATGTTAAGTCTCTGTGAAGACGTTTTATTATTATATTTATCTCACTGTAAGGTAAAGTTTCAGGTCAGTTTTTCTCAACCAGGGCTCCTTTCAGGTATTCTAGACTACCGCCAGGCATGAAGAATCAGGACCACATGACAAGTTCCAGTTAAGCTGATTTATTGCTCATATCTAAACTCAAGAATCTAGCCAGCTAACGGGTCAACACTAAATTGGTGCTAAATAAGAATTAATGGAATTTATGAGTGGTTGGATACAGAAGTGGGATGCACTTACCTTCCCTACCAGTTCACAAATGTGAGTGCATGCATGCACGCATTGCTCACATGCGCCACCTCTGTGCATGTGCATGGCCTTCTGCACATATGCAATAGTTGCGCATTACATCTGGGTGGGTGGGTGGAGCCTCCCGCAGCCGCTGCTACTGGTTTCCACGATCCGGACAGAACCGGCTGAATCCCACTAGTGGTTGAACATGCACCACTTGTGGAAATGTAATGTTTCCAGGCTGATTCTTTTCTTGACTCCGCCTCAGGCCTTTTACTATAACTACAGTTCCCATCAATCCATGATCTAGAGTAGGGGTGTCAAACTCAAGGCCCGTGGGCCAGATTCGGTCCATGGGGTGCTTAATTCTGGCCTGCGGGGCCACCCTGGAAACAGTGGCGTGCCTCTGCCAGCAAAAACGGAGCTCGGGAGGACTGCATTCAGCCCTCTCGAGCTCTGTTTTCACTGGCAGAGGGTTGCAGGAGGCTGTCGCAGCTGAAAACAGAGCTCGGGAGCCCGTTTTCACTGGCAGAGCGTTTGGCCACCACAGGTGCCCCCAACATGAGTGATGTCGAGCTAGCCATGCCCACCCCGGCCCCCGAGGTCAAACACAACTCTGATGTGGCCCTCAATGAAACCGAGTTTGACACGCCTGATCTAGAGTAAGATCCAGCAATACGGCTACTTTATGAGTTGTGAACTTCAACTCCCAGAATTCCTGAGGCAGCCATGCTCTGGGCGTTGAAGTCCACAAATTGTAAAGTTCCCATTGAAGTTGCCCAACCTTGATCTAGAGCCATGATGACGAACCTATGGCATGAGTGCCACAGGTGGCACGCGGAGCCGTATTGGTGGGCACGCGAGTGTTGCCCTAACTCAGCTCCAGTGCGTATGCACTCACCGGCCAACTGATTTTCAGGCCTTTCAGTCCCACCGGACGTCGGGAAACTGGCTGTTTCCAACCTCTGGAAGGCCTCTGGGAGAATGGGGAAAGCTGTTTTTGCCCTCCCCAGGCTCCTAGAAAGCCTCTGGAGCCTGGGGAGGGGGAAAAATGGGCCTACCGGGCCCACCGTGCCATCGCGTGCCAAAAGCAGGGGGAAGTGGGGGGGGTCATGTGCGCATGGGCGGGAGGGCAGGGCGCATTGAATTATGGATGTGGGCACCCGCACCCGCAACCCCCTGCTGCTCCCCCCGCTTTTGGCATGTGATGGCAAAAAGGTTAGCCATCACTGATCTAGAGGAAAGCTAGTGTTGTGACTCCGGCCCCGGAGGTTGATTTCTCTTCGCATGCTGATTCGGAGGATGAGATGGAGGAAGTTGGCACGAGCTATGTGCCGGAGGGGCCGTCTTCACTGGTGAGTCAGCAAGAACTGACAGTTGCTGACGTGCCTTTGGACCCCAGCCAAATTGAGGAGGAAACAGAGGCCGGTAACGAGGAAAGGGAGCCCCTATTGGATGCAAGAGAGAGACGTAGGAGACGTCGTAGAGAACAGCTATTGCCATGTCTCAAGAGGTGTGGTCAGGAGACGTAGAGCCACACCCTACAAAGTATAAAAGGGGTGTGGCTGGGTCGGAAAGGCGTGGTGAACAATTTGTTGGCATTTTGGAGTTTAGAACTGCTAGTTTTGATTTTTGAAAAGGAGTCTGCATTAGCCTGCTGGCCGTCTGCCAAGACCTCTGGAACATTGCCCAGTAATTATTGATATACCTTTGGAACATTGCCGGTAACTACTGAACTGTTTATTAAAGGGCCAGCTTCAAACTCTCTAGCCTGCATTTGTTACTGCCGGGCTATTTGAGCTTCTGCAAGGCCACTCATGAGAGGAGACAGAACAGCTACCATCAGCAAGGAATTTATACTCACGGCATCCAACGAGGTTCCTCCAGTCTAAGACAACTCCACCTTCTTGCTGGCAGGCGTCCACATAGCTTTTCAGCCCTTGGCACAAAGCCTCCCTGTGTCCTTCATAGACAAAGAGGTCATAGGCACAATTTTCCACAAAGATGTCAGGCTCAACCAAAGAATGGCACTTGTTGAACGGGCCGCCTTTTTTACTGATCCAGCCACAAAAGGTTTCATCTCTGTATTTAGTGAGGTTTTCCTTGGTGACCTTCTTACATTTTCCATGGCAGTCACTCCAGCACATTGGGTCTCCATCCTCCACTTTCCAGCTCTGCCCAAATTCCACAGGGCCCGGAGCCAAGGATCCACTGGGGGTCTTGAAGTCATCATCAGGTTTTCCATCATAGTCACCGCACAGGCCGCAAACATTCTCAAAGAAACTGCTGGAGATCTTCATTGCAAAGTTGCTGTTCCAGTCGTAGGCCACCCTCAGTGAAAAGTCCGTCTCTATGATGGCAGAAGTCCCGCTTTGGAAGAGCCATAGTTTATCTTTGATCAGGGAGACAGGCAGTCGGAAACGCTGGTTGTTCACCTGGGGCAATGAATGTGTTAAGAAGACATCAGAATCAGTGGTGAAATTCAATTTTTTTTTTACTACCGGTTCTATGGGCGTGGCTTGGCGGGCGTGGTGTGGTGTGGCTTGGTGGGCGTGGCTTGATGGGCATGGCAGGGGAAGGATACTGCAAAATCTCCATTCCCACCCCACTCCTGGGGGAAGGATACTGCAAAATCCCCATTCCCTCCCCACTCCTGGGGCCAGTCAGAGGTGGTATTTCCTGGTTCTCCGAACTGCTCAAAATTTCCGCTACCGGTTCTCCAGAACCTGTCAGAACCTGCTGAATTTCACCCCTGATCATAATATACTTTGAATATGGATACGTTCGGGTATGGATACAACTCAAAGGATGAACCACTGTTGAAAGGAAGAACATCCACACTTAGAAAACTACTCGCCTATGCAAAATGCATAAGAAACTCCTTCCTTCCTTCCTTCCTTCCTTCCTTCCTTCCTTCCTTCCTTCCTTCCTTCCTTCCTTCCTTCCTTTCCCTTCCTCCCTCCTTCCTTCCCTCCCTCCCTCCTTCCTTCCTCCCTTCCTCCCTTTCTTCCTTTCCCTCCCTCCCTCCCTCCTTCCTTCCCTCCCTCCCTCCCTCCTTCCTTCCTCCCTCCCTCCCTCCCTCCCTCTCTCCTTCCTTCCTTCCCTGACTTTATTATTTTTATAAAATATTTTTTAATAAAATTTTTATAATTATAAAATAAAAATCAAAGTGGCAAACACACCTGATACGCCTTCCTTGTCCTATTTTCCCCACAACAACCCTGTGAAGCCAGTTAGGCTGAAAGCTTTCATGCCTAAGGCAGGATTAGAACTCGCACTCTCCTGGTGAAATAATAAAGACACCTACCCAGCTCTCGTGCCAAAGACAGGACTAGAACCATGCAAGAATGCCCAGAAAGAGAAGCGTGTTCAATTCACACAGCACTTTACCATCCCAGAATGAAGATGAGGAAAAAGTGCAATTTTGATCTCTTTAGATTGTTCTTTTTTAAATGGCTTCAGTTCTTACCCACAGAAAACTCACACCTTGGGGACAAATGTTCTAATCTAGCTTTCATTTAGAGCAGTTCGTTTTCTACATGCACGTGCTTTTTGGAAAAAGTGATGCTTTCAGTCATGTCATTTCATCTCTCCCGGCGGAATTTCATACGGGAAGGAAATTATAGGAAAAAAATAGAGCTCTTTAATGCTGCATCGTATTATCTGTCCATAGTTTCAAACATAGATGCTTCTTCTAACTAGAAATTCTAAGATTTCTACTTGGGTTCTTTGGCAAGGAATTCTATGCTCTGCTTATGAGATTTCTATCACTATTATAGTACTAAAAACAATGGGTTTGGCTACTCTAAAGAAAAGAAGAATTAAGGGTGACATGATAGCAGTTTTCCAGTATTTGAGGAGCTGCCACAAAGAAGAGGGATAACAATAGCAGTAACAGAGTTGGAAGGGACTTTGGAGGTTATCTAGTCCAACCCCCTGCTCACGCAGGAGACCTGTACTAGGGATTCGAACCCCCGAACTGCCTACCTTTCTGATCGACAAGCTCAGCGTTCTTAGCCGCTGAGCCACCTAGTCAGGTTAAATTATTCTCCAAAGCACCAGAGGGCAGGACAAGAATCAAGGAGAGAAGCAACCTGGAATTAAGGAGAAACTTCCTAACAGTGAGGATACTTAATCAGTGGAACAGCTGGCCTTCAGAAATCATAGGCACTCCATCACTGGAGGTTTTTAAGACAGCCACTTGTCTGAAAAAGTATAGGTTCTTCTGCTTGAGCAGGGGGCTGGACTAGAAGACCTCCAAGGTCCCTTCCAGCTCCTGTTCTGTTCTATTCTATTCTATTCTATTCTATTCTATTCTATTCTATTCTATT
>WNWU01000095.1:83545-94107 GCA_012654045.1 Ptyas mucosa
TCTATTCTATTCTATTCTATTCTATTCTATTCTATTCTATTCTATTCCAAATTGAATGATCACATTATATTCTTCTTCTTGTTGTGCCCTATCCATCATCGGACATTGGCGATCATGTTGGCAATCCTATTTTTATCAACAGCTGCACGAAAAAGTGCTGCTGAGTTTTGTCCAAATCAATCCCTTAGATTTTGAAGCCATGATGTCCTTCTTCTGCCTGGACCTCGTTTGCCTTCAATCTTTCCCTGGAGGATTAAGTGAAGGATGCTGTATTTTTCCGGGTGTTGCATCACATGTTCAAAATATTCTGATTTTTGCTTTTTAATGGCTTTGATGATTTCCCTTTGCTTTCCCAGGTGGCTTATCACCTCCTCATTTCTGATTTTGTTAACTCAGTTTATATGTAACAGCCCTCTGTAAATCCACACACAATGTATTGGGTGAAAATATTGACCAAGAGTCAATAACATTTGAGATATTATGTACAGTATTTACATGCTCAACCCAGTTCCCGTGTTTGGGAGAGAATGGGATCTGTACGCTGCCATCGTACGTGATGATACTCAGCTCAGCAATGCCATCTATACGCTGATGATACTCGGCTGTACATCTCCACCCCAGACCACCCCAATGATGCCCTCGAAGTGATGTCTCAGTGTCTGGAGGCCGTGCAGGTCTGGATGGGGAGGAACAGGTTTCTACTCAACCCTTCCAAGACCGAGTGGCTGTGGATACCGGCGTCCCGATATAGCCAGCTGGTGCCATTGCTGGCTATTGGGGGCGAGTCATTGACCCCCACAGAGGGGGCTCGCAACTTGGGTGTCCTCCTGGACACACGGCTGTCTTTAGAAGAGCATATGACGGCCGTGGCCAGGGGGTCTTTTTATCAGGTTCGCCTGATACGCCAGTTGCGCCCCTTTCTGGATCGGGACTCCTTATGCACGGTCACCCATGCCCTCGTTATGTCTCGCCTGGATTACTGCAACACTCTCTACATGGGGCTCCCCTTGAGGAGCACCCGGAGGCTCCAACTGGTTCAGAATGCGGCCACGCAGGTGATTATGGGAGCGACGTGGCGCTCCCATGTAACACCCCTCCTGTGTGAGCTGCATTGGCTCCCGTTGGTCTTCCGGATGCGCTTCAAGGAATTGGTTCTCACCTTCAAAGCTCTCCATGGCTTAGGGTATTTACGAGACCGCCTGCTGCGACCGATAACCTGCCACTGGCCAATACGCTCTCACAGAGAGGGCCTCCTCAGGGTGCCGTCGGTCAAACAATGTCGGCCGGTGGCCCCCAGGGGGAGAGCCTTCTCAGCGGGGGCACCTGCCCTGTAGAATGAGCTACCTCCTGGAATACGACTGATCCCAGATCTCTGGACCTTCCGTAAGGCCCTAAAGACATATCTATTCCATCAAGCTGGCCTAGCCTAATAGTTTTTTAATGGGATTTTAACTTTATAAGATTTGGGGTATTAAATTGGGAGGCCGATTGATTTAATGTATTTTTAATTATCTTAACTTCTGTATTGTATGTATTTTTAACTCTGGCTGTTCACCGCCCTGAGTCCCTTCTGGGAGAAGGGTGGTATACAAATTAAAATAATAATAATAATAATTAATAATAATAATATAATGTGCACACATTATCTATGACATTGTATTATAATCAACTTTATTTTAGGATCTAAAACATTTGCTGAAGAGATTTTAAAAAATCTTGGTGGAGGTGCCAAAATCAAAAAAGGATGCAGTCTTGGAAAACACCAGCTACTTCTTTGAAAAATTAGACTTGAGTTTCGTGTGAATTCAAGTCTCCTGTAAATACGCTGAATATTCAAAGTTAAAGGTAGTAGACATACAGGTAGTCCTCATCTTACGACCACAATTGAGCCCAACATTTTGATTGCTAATTGAGACAGAAGTTCCATTTTACGACCTTTCTTGCCACAGTTGTGAAGTGAATCAGGGCAGTTGTTAAGTTAGTAACATGGTTGTTAAGTGAATCTGGCTTCCCCGTTGACTTTGCTGGTCAGAAGGCCGCAAAAGGGGATCACATGATCCCAGGACACTGTGACTGTCATAAATATGAGTCAGTTGCCAAGCGTCTGGATTTTGATCATGCGACCATGGAGATGCTACAACAGTGTTAAGTGTGATCAAGACCCTAAGTCGTTTTTTTTTTCAGTGCTGTTGTCACTTCGTACAGTCACTAAACGAACTGTTGTGTTATAAGTTCATTTGTTTTTAAATGCTGCCTTCAGGATCATGGGTGAAGTTGTTTCAAGTCCAACAAACAGCCATGCTGCAAACCTGATGACCATGACATCATCAGAAGACATCCAAACAACAACACCAGCACTAATTTACATCATGCAGATGGTACTTAAAACCAAGGATTGTGACTAAGCAACTACAGCCAGCCAATCACACAACCAGAAATCAGACCAGGATTCAGAAAGACATTTAAAGACCAGGGGTCCCCCAGACAAACACAATCCAAAGTGCACTGAAGATGTCTCCTCGAATGGGGATGAAACGTTTACAGCCTGGTGACTTAGCAGACTAAGCAGTGTGATTAACATTCAGCTGCCTGCAATTACTGCAAGTTCTAATCTCACCAGGCTCAAGGCTGACTCAGCCTTCCATCCTTTCTAAGGTAGGTAAAATGAAGACCCAGTTTGTGCGGGCAATAAGCTGACTTTGTATAAATATACAAAAGTATGAAGGCTATTGCTTAACGCACTGTAAGCCGCCCTGAGTCTCCGGAGAAGGGCGGCATATAAATCAAATTAAAAAAAAAAATCGCCAAGCTCAGAGCTCAAACCAACAATATAACTGTCAACCTCAGTTACTAATACTCAGTGGTGAAATCTGAACCAGTTTGCCACTGGTTCGCTGGGTGTGCATGCACCCGTGCACTAAATGTGAGCTGCATGCGTGTGCACAGCATGCACTAAATGTGCACTGCATATATGTATAGCGCACACCAAATTCACGCTGCATGCATGCACATGTGCAGTACATGCCAAAAGGAGGCTTGGGAAGGTAAGTAGAACAGCGAGGGGGGGGGAATCATCTGTGCCACGTGATTTAGATTCACTAGAAAGCAGGATTTCCTGTTTTCTAGCGATTTTAAATCGTGCGGCATAGCTGATCATCAGAAATACCAGTTCAGGGGAATTGGTAGCTTTTTTTTTACTACCGGTTCACCCGAACCAGTAGTTTTTAGCACTACCGTTTCACCCAAACCGGTGTGAACTGGTAGCATTTCACCACTGCGAATACTCAAAGACATTTCAATGGTATTTATTCCTTGATAACACAGAAGGCTTTACAGTAGGATCTGGACACTTGCGTGTCTAATGAAGTGGAAGAAATGTCATTGTTCTTACCCGTACAAATCCATGTTCCTTCCGGGCTACCGCTATGTCATATCCGTAGACCTGGACTGTCACCAATCCAATGTAGGACACACTCTTCACGCCGCCTCGATTCTCATTTTTGATGGTGACATGGAAGGCTGGGAGAGTTGTGTCTCGTCCACAGGTCTTGGCCATGGTATAGGTGCAGGTGCCCATGAAGTCATATTTCCGCATGTCAAATGTCCGGTAATGGGGGTCACCCCAAGCCCAGCAAGTGGCAGAAGATTGAGGCACGCACATCTTCTGGCCATTTTGCGTTTTGTAAGTCTCCTTCTTCCGGCACTGTATAGGAGTACTCGTGGGAACAGGCTGAGCTTCTGGGTAACAAAAGACAGCATGTTATTTAATGGCCTAGATCCAGGCTACCTGATGAACCATATTGTCCTGCTAGGTCTAGCCCATCCTACTCGGGATGGCAGGGAGAGCCTATTGTAGGTCTGGATCCCGTCAGTCAAAGAACTCCAATTGTCGGGATCCAGAAGAGACTTCTCTGCTGCAGCACCCGCCCTTTGGAATATCGTGCCCTCCAGGATAAGATCCGGCCCCAACCTCTTGTCATTCCATAAGAGCCTAAAGACTGAGCTCTGCAGGTTGGCCAGGGAATCCAATGGAGCAGTTCAACTCAGGAGGTAGCTGCTAAACTGATAGCAGACACTACCTCCCCCACCCTCCTTTCTCTGCTCCCCCACTCATCCATCTTTTTTACTGATCATATTGATTTTTCATTTTCTTTTTCCTTGGTTATTTTATTGTTCTTTAGGGGGCTTTTTTTGCTTTGCTTAACTTCCTTTTTATGTCTTTGAGATTTTTTCATGATTGTGAGCAGGGGTGAGCTCCTGGGGGTTCGTCAGGGTTCGGCAATCCTCTAGCCAAGGCTCTCCGGGGTTCAGCAAATCCTCAAATGCCACCCCTGGCTGGCCCCGTCTTTCCCAGGAGTCTCCAGGCAACCCGTTCATCATTCAAGGTAAGTGCAGTGGCCGTGCAGAGGGTCTCGGAGGGCAAAAAAATGGGCATCCTGGAAGTTCCGGAAGTCTGGAAACAGGCCTGCTTCTGGCCTCCGGAGGGCCTTCGGACCCCGGGGAAAGCAGTTTTCGCCCTCCTGGAGGCTCGAGGAAAACTTCTGGAGCCTGGGGAGGGTGAAAAACATCCCCCCTACTGTGGTTCAGGCGGCCGACTAGGCCACACCCACCATGGCCACGCCCACCTAGCAACAGGATGGAAAGCCCATTGCTAAAGGATCTGAAGCCCATCCCTGGTTGTGAGCGACCTAGACTAACGCCATGGTGAGATGGGTGGCAAATAAATTTCATAATCATCATCATCATCATCATCATCATCATCATCATCCATCCTGTGATGATATCTGTAACACCATCAAACCTCCAGATCTGTAGAGTTCCCACTACTCACCCTTTTGGCAGACTCCTACTGCTCCATAGCCACTCCTGGCAGCAATGCCCACACTTAGCAGGCTAAAGGGGCTGTCCGGATGTTGTATGGAATGGATACAGTCTTCCTTCCCAAGTCGGTACTCACTCCATGAATATTCTGTTCCTGTAATCTGTTTCCAAGAGACACCTCCCAAAGCGACCCCATCCATGGTGAGCCCACCAGCAACAGCTGTCTTAGCAACAAGGAGAGCATAATTCTCAAAGTCCACCCGACTCTCAAAAGAGTAGGATGTGCAGTAGCTGAGAACATCAGGGATGGTCAGAAATAATGGGTTAAATACACGACCCGAATGGGTACCGCCAGGAGAGAAGAAGAAGACCTGGATGCCAACGTTGGCTGTGATGTAGATGGGGCCTGATTGTGTGACTTTCAGCTGAAGCAGCTGTCCAGACTTGAGGTCATAACTTTTACGGGTACCACCAGAGACAGAGGTGACTGTGGTCATTTGGGAGGTTATTACATATGCAATATCATATTGAGTGTGGAAGGGAAGAGGAAGGATAAAGAAGGAGCGGCCCCAGCTTTGCACCGGTAACAGTTGCTCTACCACATGACTACATTGGGTTTTCATTTGGACACAGGTGTGCCCACTTAGCACTGCTATTGGCTGTGTTGCTCTGACAAACGTGCCAGAGAGATCTTGGTAGCTCTGAAGCTGGATGGCTTCATAGGGTACAAGGACGAAGTGCAGCTTGCTGCCTGCAGGATAAATGTGGTTTTGGAACTTCACAGATCCCTTGAGATAGATCTCTACGCCAGTGCGCTCACGCCATGCAATGACGGAGAACTCTTTTGGAGTTTTGGAGATGGCTCCCATAGGTGTGAGAACATAATACGCCATTCCTAGATTCTGGATAGGATAGACAACTGTGGTGTCAGCTGAATTTCCCTTTTTGCTCAGGGCCACAACAGAGATATTTTGATTGGCTGTCACCAAGACAGTGTGGCAGGATTTAATGGTGTTAACCGTCTCTACGTAAGTAGGCATCTTCACTACCACAGTCTCTCCTGGGGGAAGAGAGAATTCTTTCTGGAAGTTGGATTTATGGATCAAGACGGTAACTGTAGTGAGGGGAACGTTGCCAGAGATGGCAAGCTGAAATTCACCCACTGAATAGCCTATCTGGTTATTTTGCATGAAGGTAGTGATGAATTCCTGGCCGAGAGGTGCTACAGCATGGAGACCTACAAAGAAGGGAAAACACAGAAAAATGAGAGTGGCCAGGTAGCAAAACCAAGCAGCATGTGTGAAAGTTTGCATAGCCTGAAATCAGGGGTCAAATGCTACCGGTTCGCTCCAGTTTGGGCAAACCGGTAGTAAAAAAAAACCTACTGGTTCGGTTGAATCAGCAGTTTAAAAAAGCTACCAGTTCCTCTGAATCGGTATTTCCGACGATCAGCTGTGCAGCAGGGTTTAGCTTTGCCAGAAAGCAGGATTTCCTGTTTTCTAGCAAAGCTAAATCGCGCGCCACAGCTGATCCCCCCCCCCTCGCTGTTCTACTTACCTTACCAAGCCTCCTTTTGGCACATACTGCACATGCACGGACGCACAACACGCACCAAAAGGAGGCTTGGGAAGGTAAGTAGAACAGCAGGGGGGGGATCAGCAGTTTAGCAAAGCTAAATCGCTCACCACAGCTGATCCCCCCTCGCTTCTACTTACCTTCCCAAGCCTCCTTTTGGCACGTACTGGGCATGCGCACATGCAGAGCGCTCGTTTGGTGTGCAATGCGCATGTGCAGCCAGCAAACAGGTAGCAAACCGGTTCAGATTTCACCACTGCCCAAAATGCCCTTTCACTGAATGGGCTCATACAACATGCTTAACCATATCAGGTGAAAATTCTAGTTCCTCCTTTTACACAAGAGCTAAGCTTGCTTAACAGTAAGCATTGTTACTTCAGGGAGGGGCAGATTTTGTTGTGCGAACCCGTCCCCTTTAGTTTGTTGATGGTTCAAGTTATCATACAAACCTCCAACATGAGTTAATTCAGAAATCCGGTTGAGTTTAGTCACTGAATACATATTTTGCAAAATCCTAGAGATTTGACAAAATGGCCTCTACTGTACAGGTGTCCAATTTTGGCAATTTTAAGACTTGTGGTCTTCAACTCCCAGAATTCCTCCGCCAGCATGTGGACTTCAACTCCCAGAATTCCCCTGGGAATCAAAGTCCACAAATCCTAAAGTTGCCAAGGTTGGATGCCACTGATCCAGTGGTGAAATTCAGCCGGCTCTATCCGGATCGCGTGATCCGGTAGTGCCTGCAGCGGGAGGCTCCGCCCACCCACCTGGACGTCATCACTTCCCATTTTTGACCCTCTGTGGATGTTCAGAAGGCTCTGCGCATCTGTGGAGGTGGCGCGTGTGCTCACATTTGCGAACCGGTAGAGAAGGTAAGTGAATACCGCCTCTGCACTGACCTACTGTAAACCTCTCAATGTCTAGGGTGTAAATTAGTCCCATCACCCATTCCAAAGCTGTCACAGATTTATAATATTGATATGACAGAAAGGAGAAATTATGAAATACTTGAGGAACAATTACAGCAACTGCATTTAACTGAAATTGAATCAAATGACTTTTTGTTCTGTTTTCATCCATTTCATCAGCCAAGACGTGTGTACTGTTCTGAAATGCAATCCCTAGTATGCTATTCGACATCCTCAGTCAAAACAGATTTGACATTCCTGGTTTAAGATTGGTGTTTTCAAGATGTTGCATGGCCAGTAGTTCCAAAACTGCATAAATAGTCCTCAAATTGCTATTTTAACTAGTTCTTAACTCATGAGTTTCTAATAATGATGATGATGATGATGATGATGATGATGATAATAATAATAATAATAATAATAATAATAATAATAATAATATTGATGTGTCACTGACTCTGGGCAGCTTACACATTTTGTAAATGTTGTCATGTCTCCTCTTTTAGCCTCTTCTTACAACTGACACGTTCAGGTGAGCAGCCTGGGAGGATTTTGTGTGCAAAAAGGACACAGATCCATTTGGTAAATCGCACTAAACTAAGTAATTCCAGGCAAAGAGTAATCATTTCTCTTAGACGGTGATCTTTTCACATGAACATGACAGAGAAGCCATTTAAGGTGTGTTTTCTATCAGCTCAGGAAATTGGATACAGAATAATATGTCTAAGCTACTAAAAGACAGATTTCTGTTGAATGTCTAAAGTAAAATTCCGGAGAGTTTTACAGAGGAATTAATTACTAAGAGGATTTGATGGGCTTCTCTCTAGCAGATGCATTCGTGCAGAGGCCAAAGAGCCATCTGTTTTGGGTGCTTTAATTCTATTTTTTTTTTTTTTTTTGCACAAAGCAGGGTCGACTCGGAGACCCCACTCTTAATTTCTACGAATCAACACATTTGCACTTGACATATTTATGAGCATTCCACAATTAGAACCATTTCAACTGATTATCGCCTTAAAAATATTTAGCAAACACGCCGAGGAGAGGGCTCACCTGTGGAATGTTTTCAATGCATAATAATTTATCTCTCGATTAAAGTCTTTCACAGAATTTCCGAGAGTTCATATATCTTTCAAAGCATATCAACCAGCATAGTTTAATGTCTTGGCAGACTTATGCACTTAACTGCAACTCAAATCCCAGAGCTATTTTCTTTCCTGACTCTGTGATGTGAATCTGCTCTGGAGTTTTATCTAAATTCAATTTGCATTTTATTCATCTGATTCATGAATCCAGGATGTGTGTAGACTTTTGTTTTGAGATTATTTCCTGCTCACCTGTGAACAAGGCCAGTCCTATGGTTAGTGGAAGCAGCCTGCATGTCGCCATGGCTATGAAAAAAGAGAATGGAAAATGGCAATTAAAGACAAGGAAAATGCAATAGGCTCTTTATTTTTATCCCACCCGTATAATTTTTTTTTAAAATACCTCAAGGCGGCGAACATACCTAATTTTATTTATTTTATTTATTTATTTATTTTATTCGGCTTATATGCCGCCCTATCTCACAATGGACTCAGGGCGGCTCACAACAATAACAACACAAGCCACAATACAAAATAAAGTCTAAAATCTAAAAAAAAAAAATTAAAATTAACCCTTAAAACCCCCATCATCAGTCCAGGTCGAGGGATTTGAAAAGCCAAGTTTTTAATTCGCGGCGGAAGGTGCGAAGGTCGGACGCTAATCGGAGCTCCAAGGGGAGTTGATTCCAGAGGGTGGGCGCACCCACCGAGAAGGCTCTACCCCTGGGGGCCGCCAGCTGCCACTGTCTAGCTGACGGCACCCTGAGTAGACCCTCTCTATGGGCGCGAACCAGGCGAAGGGATATCATTGCTGGCTGTAAGTGGTCCGCCAAATATCCTGGTCCTAAGCCATGTAGGGCTTTATAGGTCATCACCAGCACCTTGAATCTCACCCGGAGGGCAACCGGTAACCAATGCAAACCGCGTAGGAGGGGTGTAACATAGGAGTATCGGGATTCTCCCACCACAACCCGCGCAGCTGCATTTTGCACCAGCTGAAGCCTCCGAGTGGTCCTCAAGGGCAGCCCCATGTAGAGAGCATTGCAGTAGTCAATCCATTGCAGTAGTCAATTCCCCTCCTCCTATTTTCCCCGCAACAACGGCAACAACAACCCTGTGAGGTGGGTTGGGATGAAAGAGAATGGCTAGTCCCAAGTCCCCCAGGAGGAGGAGGAAGTATCTGGCAGGTTCAGCTCCTTGACTTATTTATAAAAATAATAAAAATGGGATAAAAAGAAAAAATCCAAACAAATCCAAACTACAGAAAGAACGAAAAACAAGCCATTTGTACTACAATGCCCATAAACAGGAATGGCCCACCTCTCCGCGCCTGTTATTCTGAAATCCTGAAATTGTAAAAAGGCACGATAAATTTAGAAGTCGTGAGATACAAAGCAATGTAAAATCGATATGGTATTCAAGAAGCGATTTGAAAAAATGCTCTCTCGCTTTCTCACATATACTCTCTCTCTCTCTCTCTCTCTCTCACACACACACACACACACACACACACACACACAAACACATGCGCACATACACTCTATATTGCTGGTTGGTTTTTGCAGCTATTCCCAATATATCTACTTGCAAATAAATCCCATTCAATTCAGTGCGATGTATTTCTGATTAGAGTTAGCAAAAACCAAACGGGGTTTTTGGACGTTAATCTCCAATTCTTTTTCTGCTGCTCTCAATCCCTTGAAATGTTTTTTAGGTTGAGGTGGTGGGTTTGCAAGGGGAAGAGAAACTTTGGTTTTTCTCATTTATTTTGATGAAAAGATTGATTAAATGAAGCAACCCATTTTAACATGAGTGGAACGGCTTCAAAACGCTCATTATTGTTTCACACCAGCTGTGGCTAATTTAAAAAATATTTCTTCTTTCTATTAGGGTGGCAACATTTTCTTCAATTCATTGGTTCATGGAGCTGCTCCAAAATCAATCAAAACCATTTTCCCCCATGCACAACTCAAAATGCTTTTTTTAAAAAAATAATAATGCCTGCCATGATAAGAGCATTCAATTATCTTTTTTTTAAAAAAAAGGATGTTTCCTCTTTTTATTCAAATTCACTATTTTATTCAGAGGCAAATTGCTCGAGCTGTAATTGATTAAAGCTCGTATTAACATTTGAGGGTATTATATCTATTTAGGGGCCTAGATTTACACAATT
>WNWU01000095.1:95335-106441 GCA_012654045.1 Ptyas mucosa
CTATTCTATTCTATTCTATTCTATTCTATTCTATTCTATTCTATTCTATTCTATTCTATTCTATTCTATTCTAATTATCTATGACCTTTCTGCCACAGTTGTTAAACGAATTACTGCAGTTGTTAAGAGATTCAACCGGTTCTTAAGCGAATCAAGCTTTCCCCATTGACTTTGCTTGTTGAAAGCCGGCTGGGAAGGTTAACCATAGAGATCACCTAATCCCAGAATGGTACAACTGTCATAAACACAGGCCAGTTTTCCAAGCGCCCTCAATTTTGATCACAGGACCGGGGGGATGCTATCATGGTAACAAGCCTAAGTCACTTTTGTTGGTGCCGTTTTACCTTTGAACTGCTCCTAAATGAATGGTTGTAAGTTGAGCGCTGCCTGTAAGAGCCGTGGGGGTGCAGTGGTTTGAGTGTGGTACTGCAAGCTACTTCTGCTGACTGCCAGCTGACTGCAATTTGGCAGTTCGAATCTCACCAGGCTCAAGGTTGACTCAGCCTTCCATCCTTCCGAAGTGGGTCAAATGAAGACCCAGACTGCTGGGGGCAATAGGCTGGCTCTGTAAACCGCTTAGAGAGGGCTGTAAAGCACTGTAAAGCGGCATATAAATCCAAGCATTATTGCTATTGCTATTTAGGCAATACCTACAATGACCCCATATTTATTTCACAAAAAGTTAGAGTACCCCACTTACCTGCTGATGAGAGCCTGTATCCCAGCACCACCTTTGCAGGCTTGATATATTGGTGGTAAAACTCATTCAAACATAGGAGTGACCAGTTGAGTCATTATTGTTTCTGGGAGGAGGAAGGTTAATTGTGGCTTTTGGGTCAATATAAACTTGGTTCTCCTTTTCCCGAAAGGGTCTGGATTATTTAAAATGACATTTAATTCACCCCATCAGGGTGTATCCCAAGTATTGAGATTGGGATCCTAGCTAAATTTTCTATAGTTCCCCACCCACCACCCCCCGGTAGAATTAAAGGAATTTGGGCATTCTCTCTTTCTTTTATCTCCAGCCTACATCAGCTTATTTGGCGTAATTTCCCATGCTCTTTCATAAATTTTGTTCTCTGATATGTTTACAGAAAGTTAACCTTTTTGGAAAATTTCCCTGTGGAGGGCTTTGACAGTATAATTGGATAGATGTTTTTAACGGATGTAACTCTGAGATCAATGAAATACATTCCCACATAAGAAGTAAGAGGACTAGAGTTTACATAAACACCCAAGATGGACAGATAATATTATTTCTTACCTGGTTTGTAAATTTCCATTCAAAACTCTTTTCGGTTTGCCTTAATCTTTCAATGTTAAAATTTCAAAAATCCACAACATATGAATTATTCAATTAGCATTCTGGAACATATATTTTTTTTTAAAAAAAATGCATTTCCTTCACATTACAGCTGGATTCCAAATGCAATGTTTATTTGCAGTTTCCATAATTTGAGCTGCAGCTTGCACTAGAAAATTCAGAGAAGTGTGACTTTGCAGTTTGCATTATACACTAACCTGCAGTTTGCTTGAAGCAGTTTCAAGCACACTTACTTGGAAGAAAGTTTGGCTGAAGAAAGTGGAATTTTACTTTTGGGAATACATTGCTAAGGTCTGGTGGTCTAGAGGGGGAGCTCTCGCCTCACAATCAGGAGGCTGTGAGTTCAATCCTAGATAGCGGCAGATATTTCTTTCTCTGGGCCCAATGAGAAAATATCTGCTTTGACCTCTGCATAGGCGTCAGAAAGGGCATCCAGCCAGTAAATGCTCAGCTCCATTTAATCTCCCCAATTGCACCCCGATGCAAGGGATTACGACAGGGGTGTCAAGCTCAATTTCATTGAAGGCCACATCAGGGCTGTGGTTGACCTCAGGGGGCTGGGTGGGCATGGATGACTGGGGATGTGTGGCCAGTTGGGTGGGTGTGGCCATCTTGACACCACTCCCCAAACTGCTGGCATGTTTCCTCTTCGCACTGGGTAGACCAGACTGAAGTCATGCTGGCCCAATGTTTCCTCTTTGCATTGAGTAGACCGGGCCGAAGCCATGCAGATAGACCAGGCCGAAGCCATGCAGGTAGACTGGGCCAGAGTGACACAGGCCAGCCCCTTACATTTTCCAGGATGGTCCCACGGGCCGGATCCAACCACATCACAGACCATATCTATCCCATGGGCCTTGTGTTTGACACCCCTGGATTACGGGGTTGTTAAAAGAAAAAAGGTTGCTAAGGTCTGGTTGAGTCTTATCTCCCAAACACCATAGAAGTTGAGTTTGACACATTCCTTAGTGGAAAAACTATTTTAGAACAAATCGGGCAGTTTGGTTTTCTTAGAGTCTAATGCATAGTTTTCAACTAAGCATTTATCTCGTAACATAATGTAGGATGGGAGTATTTCCAGAGGAGTTTCAGAACCTCTATCATTTTCCTCTACTTTAGCCCTTAGGCCATTTTCTGCTCCAAGTATTTTCAGCATCTTTTTCTTTAGCCTTTCTCCGAACTTTAGATTTAAATGTTTGCCAATCCATCCTATCAATATTTGTTGCCCGCTTTCACAGGGGATTAAATAGCAAGGGATTTTCACCGTCATGGCTCTTTAATCTGCTATTGACTGAAACTGTGTACAGCAAAGGAATTAATGTCTCATGAAGCTCCTCTGAACTCAACCATGACACATCACAAATACTGTTTTGATAACTTCCTGCATTGGATGCCTTTTGTTATATGCCACTTTATGGACCTGGGCTGCAAAATTGCTAATAAAAGTATTGATGATGAAGAAAATTATAAGAACACTTTCTCAACATACAATGAGGATGAGAGGATTTTAAATTTCTGGGCATTTGTATCTCAAAGGACCTCTCATGGACTATGAATGCTAACATGCTTGTGAAGAAGGCACAGAAGAGGCTGTACTTCCTGAGAATGCTCAGGAAGATAAATCTGTTTCAGCATCTACTTCTGGCCTACTATCGCAGCACCATGGAGAGTGTCCTGACATACGGCATTCTTACATGGTATGGGAGCAGCTCTGTAGCAGACAAAAAAGCTCTACAGAGAATCATTAAAATTGCCCAGAATATTATCGGGCTCCAGCTACCAACCCTGGATGACATCTTCGAATCTCGCTGTTTGAGGAAGTTGCATAACATTCTCAGAGACTCTTCCCATCCTGCTTACAATCTTTTTGGACTGTTGCCTTCTGGCAGAAGATACAGAACAATTAAAACTCGGACCACACGTTTTCTGAATGGTTTTTATCCCAGAGCTATAATTGCACTCAACAATGAACTAAAGGGCCACCATCAGTGAGCTGCTGGCCAGCATTACTTGGTCTGTTGTGTGGAAGTTTGGGTGGTTTAGGGGTGGGGAATTTGTGGTGGGGGGGGCAGGGGGGATTGTTATATGTGTTGGACCTGGTCTTTGGGTGTTAAGTGAATTTTGTTGTATGGGTATACTGTGTACAATGACAATAAAGTTGTTGTGATGATGATGATGATGATGATGATGATGATTTCTATTTCAGACCAGCTAGCCACATCTTCTTATATTATGTTGGGTTTCAAAGATAAAGCAGTCAGGTATATACAGGGGTGTTGCAAAAAGTCTAGAAAACCCACAGCAGGATTAGTTCAGAGGAAGTATTCAGCAGCCTCATTCATTCATTCATTCTGGACTCTCTCAACTGTATTTATGTCCTATATGCAGTGCGGGTTCCAGACAGATGAGCTGTATTTGAGAATTGGTCTAGCAAATGTTTTGTATGCTCTAGTTAGTAGTACAATATTACCAGAGAAGAAGCTACTCAAGATTAGGTTAACAACTCTTAATCCCTTTTTGGCAATGTTGTTATAATGGCTCTGGCACTTAGATCTTTAGAAATGAGTACTCCAAGGTCCTTGACAAGAGCGAGGGCCATCTACAAGGTCATGTCCATCTAATTTGCATTTTATGTTTTGATTTTTTTTGCCAATGTGCAAGACATCATTCATTCATTCATTCATTCATTCAATCAATCAATCAATCAATTTTTTATCCACCCATCTCCCCTACAAGATGACTCTGGGTCACATACAAGGTGATTCCTCTACAAAGTGACTCTGGACCTTTCATAGTAGTTAATTCCAAAGTTGAATTGCACATCATGTAATCCTTTTGTCGGTCCAGATTCCTTGAAGATTCAGTTTTATTTTATAGGCTGACCTCGGGTTCCTACTATTTGGGGAAGGGGAAATATTTTTTCATTCTCCATTTTATCCACACCATGCATCATTTTGTACCCCTCTATCATGTCTCCTCTCCTTCCCCTCCTTTCTAAACTAAGAAGGCCCAAATATTGCAACCTTTCCTCATCAGAAAACCTGCTCCAGCCCCTTGAACATCTTAGTTTACATTCTGTGTCATTTTGCATTCCGCAGTTTACAAATCTTAGGCACAGACAATTTATAGAGAACCGTTTTCAGATTAGAGATTTCATCCCTCCTTCAATTTAAATTATGTACCCAAAAAAAAAATCAGATAAATATTTATAAGAATGGATGATACCAAGTCTGAAGTGTATAAGCAGCCTTGTCTCTAACATAGGCATTTTTCAAATTCAAATGCCATCAGATGAGGGGAAAGAGGGCAGTTAAAAATCAGTCTTAATACACGTTGAAATTTAATCCTTCCATCTCAGTTTGCATCAGGAGAAATCCAGCATCGATCTATTGATTCGGAAAGAACCAACAGGGGTTTGTGATGTCATGAAATATTTGCTAGAATAGCCATGGTTGCTTCTTGATTCAATGCGGAACAGTGCCTGAGGAGAATCTAAATAATATTCTCAAATAGTAAATTCTATGAAGGCAATTTCTTAATAAAGCAATGATACAAATATTTCCAGTCCTATCTATCCTCTTGTTACATGGGCTTTGTCCAGTTAAGTTAGATGGCACTTTTTCCTTTCGCTACGCCTCATTAAACCATGACAAATTACACTTAAACATGATTTATAGCTGTTTCCTTGATTACCAGTAGAACGCCATCTTAGATTCTGGAAACCCAGCACAGAGTCAGACAGAGATGGTAACAGAGCAAGGGTGATCTTTCAGTTGTCCTAGAGCGGGGGTGTCAAACTCGAATTCATTGAGGGCCACATCAGGGTTGTTTTTGACCCTGGGGGGCCAGGATGGGCATGGCCAGCTCGAGGTCACTTGTGTTGGGGGCACCTGTATTGGCCTGAATGCTCTGCCAGTGAAAACGGACTCCCGAGCTCCATTTTCAGCTGCCACAGCCTCCTACAACCCTCTCCCAGCGAAAATGGAGCTCGCAAGGGCCTCCCGAGATCTGTTTTCACTGGCAGAGGCACTGCGGGCCGGTCCTTCACTTTTCCAGGGTGGCCCCACGGACCAGATCTAAGCACCCCATGGGCCAAATCTGGAGCATGGGCCTTGAGTTTGACATCCCTGTTCTAGATCAGGGGTGAAATTCAGTAGGTTCTGACAGGTTCTGAGGAACTGGTAGCGGAAATTTTGAGTAGTTTGGAGAACTGACAAATGCCACCTCTGGCTGGCCCCAGAGTGGGATGGGAATGGAGATTTTGCAATATCCTTCCCTCAGGAGTGGGGAGGAAATGGGGATTTTGTAGTATCCTTCCCCTGCCACAGCCACCAAGCCACCACATGCCTACTAAGCCACGCCCACCGAACCAGTAGTAAAAGAAATTGAATTTCACCACTGCTCTAGATCATGGATTGATGGGAACTGTGGTAGTAAAAGGCCTGGGGCGGAGTCAAAAGAAGAATCAGCCTGGAATCATTACGTTCCCACAAGCGGTGCATGTCCAACCCCTCATAAATCCCATTAACTCTTATTTAGCACCAATTTAGTGCTTACCCACTAGTTGACTAGATTCTTGAGTATGAGATATGCCAGTTCGCACCACTTTGGGAGAACCGGTTGTTAACTTTCTGAACAGTTTGGCAAATTGGTTGTTGGAAGAAATCATGAGGGCAGAGAACCAGTTGTTAAATTACCTGAATCCCACCACTGGATATGGGACTTGAGTTTGGCACCCCTGTCCTAGAGTGCCCAACCTGGGCCACTTGAAGATGTGTGGACTTCAACCCCCAGAATTCCCAAAACTCCTATGCCAGATGGGGAATTCTGGGAGTTGAAATCCACAGAATTTCAACTCAAGTGGCCAAGGTTAGGAAACACTGCTTTTGCAGGGTGTTTTCACACTAAGACTCCTAAACATTCCCCCTTCCATTGCTATCTAGAAGTGGAATTTCAAACAGAAGTGGACTTCAGCTTTGACCAAATCCAAAGGTTAAAATTTAACTAACCTTTACTTAGATGGCCAAATCAATGCACAAGGAAGCAAAGACGAAGGGGCGGGGGGAATCTGAAGTTTAATGTTCCTAAAGTATCTGAAATTAGAACAGTGTGTAAAGGAAACTTTTCCCCCTGATATGTACTTCTGGGTACTTTTTTTAAAAAAAAGATGAAAACTGCCTTGCAAATCTTTAAAAAAAAAAAAGAAGAACATTCAGTGTATAATTGTTTTCCAGTTCATATAGTCCTATTCTTTCCCCCATGAAACCAATGCAATAAAAACCACTGAGATATTCAAATTATTCAAATCAGAACAGAATTTTCCTTATGCTTGCTGTTTTCTGGTTTTAGCTTAACAGACCATGCCATCAGACTAGAAATCCATGCTTGCATGTATATGAGCTTTAACTGCTATGATTATAGCAGGCTGATTAGTTATTTCTCTGCTGAGTTTTCTCCGTCAACCTTATCCTTAGGCAAGGAAGGAAGAGCACATCTGTAATTTGAATTAATCCTTTCTGGTCATCCCCTCATTTCTATAAGCCATCCACCACTCTGTTTCCAAGGGTGGAAAATAACTACCGTCGAAACACTTCGCAGACATTTTAGAAATTGAAATTACAGGCCCCTGGAAAATACTGCTACTAATAAAGCTACAAAAGTGGATGAAAAGCTAACAGAACTTTATCGGCTAAATCCGAAAGGGAAAACCAGAAACTGCAGATAATTAACAGATGCTTGCGAGATCCACAGAGAGCCCCTTGGTAGCCTGTAATTTGTAATTTGCACTGTGGCAAACGGGAAACGTGGTTAGATTTATGGAGAGTAGCCGTATTTGTACACCATTAATTTCATTTTAAAAATGTACTTTGAACTGATTTATTTGGCTGGCAGCTACACTTTTGGGGATGGGACCACTGGTATGGGAGCCAGGAGTTGAGTATTGCATTTCAACACCCCCTCTCTGATACTTGGGGCGGGGGGGGGGGGGGCAGAGATGATGGATTATGGATGCCCCAATGAAATGCCTTTCTATCCAGACATAGATCAACTCTCCTTCAAGCCAAGTTTGACTCCTGGTGTCTTAATGGACAGTCCATGTGTTCCCTTGAGCCTACCATCCAAAAACTAATCAAGTTTGACCCTACTTGACTTCCAAGTCAACTGCGATGCTTTGCACTAGGGTTGACTGGAAGGAACCTTGGAGCAGAATCACTAACCACCTGTGAGATCTCTGCAAAAGAGCAGAGCAAGACCCATACGGTTGTAGGTAACCCAGTCCTGATCTCCAGACCTTCCTGCCTGTGTTGGAATGTACACCGTGTTTCCCCGAAAATAAGACCCTGTCTTATATTTTTTTGAACCCTGAAATAAGCACTTGGCCTTTTTTTAAAAAAAATTTGATTTATATGCTGCCCTTCTCCGGAGACTCAGGGCGGCTTACAAGGCACTAAGCAATAGCCTTCATACTTTTGTATATTCATACAAAGTCAGCTTATTGCCCCCACAAACTGGGTCCTCAATTTACCTACCTTAGAAAGGATGGAAGGCTGAGTCAACCTTGAGCCTTGGTGAGATTCGAACCTGCAATAATTGCAGGCAGCTGGTGTTAATAACAGGGTGCTTTAGACCACTGTACTATCCAAGGCCTTATTTTCAGGGAGGTCTTATTATTTTGGGCATGTGGAGCAAGATAGGGCTCCTTTCTTGCCGTCTTACCTGATTTCTAGCTCTGCATTTAAATATTTTCAGGGATGCCTTATTTTCGGGGAAACAGGATAGTGTTCAACCGGTTCGGAACCGATTCGGGTGAACCGGTAGCTCCGACGATCAGTTGACCCCGCTCACTCGGCCCCACTCTATCCTGTCCTTTATTTCCTGTTTGTAGCTCATCTCAATTACGTGGCACAGCTGATTCCCCCCCCCCCCCCGTTCTCCTTACCATTGCTGACTTGGAAGGTAAGCAGCTGAGCTTTTAAATGCTCTATTTTCACTGATGCACTCAAGCACCTTAAGCATGAGCGCTCACAAAGTGCGCGTGCATGTACAAAGTGCACACTCACCAAACCGATTGTTAAACTAGCAGCATTCCACCACTGATGTACACCAGTGAAGCAGGGGAAATAACTTTTTGGCAGCTCAAGAGCTTTCCCAGGAGAGATGCAATAAACTCTATCAAAGAGAGGTGAACAGTTCGAAGAGGGCTCAGGGAGAGAGGAAGAGGTTCAAGGTAGCCACACCCCAGGTGTATCTCTCAGGATATACCTAGTAGATTAGAACAATGCTCTTCAACCTTGGCCATTTCAAGGTGTCTAGACATCAACTCTCAGAAATCCTCAGCCAACAAGGCTGGCTATGGAATTCTGGGAGTTGAAATCCCCACCCCCACTTTAAGTGGCCAAGGTTGAGAAACACTGGGTTAAAAGGTTATAGCTTTAGCTTAGATTCTGTCCAGTAAGGTAAAGGTAAAGGTTCCCCTCGCACATATGTGCTAGTCGTTCCTGACTCTAGGGGGTGGTGCTGATCTCCATTTCAAAGCCAAAGAGCCACCGTTGTCCGAACACGTCTCCATGGTCATGTGGTCGGCATGACTAAATGCCAGAGGTGCACGGAACGCTGTTACTTTCCCACCAAAGGTGGTTCCTATTTTTCTACTTGCATTTTTTACATGCTTTCGAACTGCTAGGTTGGCAGAAGCTGGGACAAGTAACAGGAGCTCACCCCGTTACGCGGCACTGGGGATTCGAACCGCTGAACTGCCGACCTTTCGATCAACAAGCTCAGCGTCTTAGCCACTGAGCCACCGCATCCCTCTCTGTCCAGTAGGTGTAAGCAAATAAAAGATTGGACTCGACTAGATTTCGCTGCGTTGTCTTTAGACTTGGACTTGACACTGCCCTAATTTGCAATTTTGTACCTTTTTTTCCCCCCTACTTGTTCACTTGCCCTTTTCAAGTTCAGGCACAAGAAAATGAGGCAGCAAGCTCATCTGAATTGTGTTGGCTTCCTGAAGTCCTCCAAAGTTATCCTTTCCCTGGACTTTATAGAAAAGGTCTGCTCCGGAATGATTTTTTCCAAGCCCAAGGACAATGTGTAAGAGTTGCCCAAAATTGTTCAGTGAAACAGGTATTTACTGATTCGGCTCTCCACCCTGCCTGATGAAAACATATTTCGTGTACTCAGACAAATATAGACTAACAAAGAAACCAGTCCCAAAGGGTCAAGATGTCAATATGTGTACTCAAACGAATATAGACTAACAAAGAAACCAGTCCCAAAGGGTCAATATGAACAGCTTATTTATAATTAAGAGACTTAAGTTTCCTTTCTTTTGCACTTTGGCCACCTGCCTAAACCATCACTGGGAAATTTACACCGTTTGGATTAGATTAAAGCAGAAATTTATCCCAAAAGCATTAGACAAATAACAAGGTTGCCCGCCTACACACTTATGTCAAGTTTCCCATGGGGCTCGGAATTATACATCTCCAATCACCCAGATCGGGCACATTTTTCAACAAGCCAAAACTCTTTCCCATCGATTCTCATGCTGCCTGGGGAATTCTGGGAGTTGAAGTTCAAGTATCTTAAAAGTTACCAAGGTTGAGGAGCACTGGTTTCAGGTCTCACCTTCATTGCTCAGGAACCACGTTGGGCCTCTTTCTCTGCGGTTGCCAGTTCTTTTGCTGGCTCTGGTTTTGTTTTTTGTTTTTTTTGGGGGGGGGGGTTGTGCCTTTAGCAAAGAGATAAATCAAGGTCATATTTAATTGCAGCTGTTCCAAGGTAAGGTGTAGCCCATCCGAGATTAAATTCTGAGCCCT
Source organism: Ptyas mucosa (assembly GCA_012654045.1). NCBI lineage: Eukaryota > Metazoa > Chordata > Lepidosauria > Squamata > Colubridae > Ptyas > Ptyas mucosa. Next base: position 105,479 of record WNWU01000095.1, read on the forward strand.
GCAGTACTAAACAATCGTAGGCCAATCATTCTCCCTTCACCATTTCCTATTACTAGGCTTATGAAGACTGAAGGAAGGAAGACCCTTAAAAGTCCTTGGGAAGAAAATACTGGGATACTGAGATGGGGATGGAGGGGGAGGGGAACGGAGCACAGCAGAGACGTAATAACATTGAAAAGGAAAGGAAAGCAGAAATGTCAGGCATGCCAAAAGGCTCTTCCATATTTATCAGCCACGACTGCTACTCAGTCAGAAAGCTGCCGTTAATTCATATTCTCCAAATGATTCCTGCAATGAGGACATTTCACTGCAGTGTGAAAAAACAAAACAAAAAACTCCCCCCAAGGAATCTAATTGCTCCTTATTGCATTTCTGCAAGTTAAAGAAAGATACTTTCTGGATAATAGACAAACAGTGCCCTCTCCTGGGCTGTTCCTGCTGCAGCGCTCTTAGAGCCCTCCCGTCATCGTCCTTCCCCCCCCCCCCCACCCACCCCCAGCCAAATCACTATCCATGGTGTGAGCCGCCATCGACAAAAACACAGGAACGACTCAGGCTTAGCTGAATTCTAGAAACGTGTGCGCGCACTTTCTAGAGCAGGGATGGAAGAAGTGTAGCCTGGTGACTACAGGCACACTTCCAGCATCTCTTCTGTAGCTCCAAAATACTTGATTCCAGACAAGGGTGGGTTCTAAAAATTTTTTACTACAGGTTCTGTGGGTGCGGCTTATTTTGTGGGCGTAGCTTGATGGTCATGTGACAATTCTTTAGGATTCAGCAGAGGTACTGGTCTACCAAGTTTTTAACTGCTTGCAGAGCTGTACCGATCTACCCATTTATTTTTGCAGGCATTGATCTACTCATGTATTTTTGCAGGCACTGGTCTACCCATTTGTTTTTGCAGGCACTGATCTACTCATGTATTTTTGCAGGCACTGATCTACTCATGTATTTTTGCAGGCA
>WNWU01000095.1:109906-134302 GCA_012654045.1 Ptyas mucosa
TTTATTTATTTATTTATTTATTTATTTATTTATTTATTTATTTATTTATTTTGTATACCACCCTTCTCCAGCTGGACTCAGGGCGGTGAACAGCCAAAATAAAAACAGAGCATACAAAATTAAAAGACAATTTAAAATAATTAAATAGTTTTGGCCCACAATTTAAAACAACCAAGTTAAAACCAATTTACAATTTAAAACCAGAGCAATAGGGTCAAGCCAGGCCTACTAGATGAAATAAATGTGTTTTCACATTTATATTGTCAAGCATATATGTTTTATCCTCCAGTCCCCTAATCATCTTTGTTGCTCTTCTCTGTACTCTTTCCAGAGTCTCGACATCTTTTTTACATCGTGGCGACCAAAACTGAATGCAGTATTCCAAGTGTGGCCTTACCAAGGCCTTATAAAGTGGTATTAACACTTCACGTGATCTTGATTCTATCCCTCTATTTATGCAGCCCAGAACTGTGTTGGCTGTTTTGGCAGCTGCTGCACGCGGCTGGCTCATATTTAAATGATTGTCCACTACGACTCCAAGATCCCTCTCATATTTGATTATTTTCTCTAGTTATTCTTCACCAACTTGACTCTCTCCAGATATCGACAGGTCAATGAACCACACCTTCTTATGTTTGATAACAGTAATGCTTAAATAATTGTTGTTTAATTGTTCTTGTTTTTTACCCATCAAGGAATAACACAATAATACAAAGAACAAACAAAAAAGAATCACTTATTCGGTATTTTTTGTTTAATATAAGACTCCTCTGTCATGGCACCTTGCAGAGTTCTGCAAGTTCCAACCTCCAATCTGGAGAAGGTTCTTCTAAAGAATTCACAGATTCTTTCATAACCAAAAACAGAACAAAAAAGGAGTTGATCAGGGGTGGACTTCAAAAATTTTAGCAAGGGGTTCTCTGCCAGGTTGCTGGGTGGGCGTGCCCATGGTGGGCGTGGCCTAGTCGGCCTCCTGCACCATGGTGGGGGGCATTTTTGCCCTCCCCGGGCTCTGGAGGCTTTCCTTGAGCTTCCGGGAGGATGAAAACAGCCTCCCCAGGCTCCAGAAGCCCCCTGGAGGCCAGAAACAGGCCAGAAACAGGCCCGTTTCTGGCCTTCCCGAACTTCCGGTAGGCCTGTTTTTCGCCCTCCCTGAGCCTCCACGCATGCCCTCCACTTACCTGCATCCAAAATGGGCCACGTGGGGACTCCTGTGAGGGGCAGGGTGGGGTGGGCGGGGCCAGCCAGGAGTCAGATTTGGGGATTCTCCAAACTGCACAGAATCTTAGCTAGAGATTCTCCCGAACCCCTGCGAACCCCCAACAGCCCACCCCTGGAGTCGATTCAAAGAAAGAAAAAGAAATATGGAAGAAACCAATATGGACACTTTATTTATTTATTTTTTATTTTTTTATTTGTCAAGCATATATAAGATAACAGGTAAAAGTATAAACATAATTTGAATACATGAAAAGAGTAAGTAAAGAGGAATATTAGGACAGGGTCGGAACGCGCACTGGTGCGCTTATGCACGCCCCTTACAGACCTCTTAAGAATGGGGGTGAGGTCAACAATAAACAGTTTAAGGTTAAAGTTGTGGGAGTTTGGGGAAGATACCACAGAGTCAGATAGGGCATTCCAGGCATTGACCACTCTGTTACTGAAGTCATATTTTCTGCAATCGAGTTTGGAGTGGTTTACCTTGAGTTTGTATCTATTATTTGCTCGTGTATTGTTGCGGTTGAAGCTGAAGTAGTCATTGACAGGAAGGACATTGTGGCAGATAATATTATGTACTACACTCAGGTCAGACAAAGTTGGCATAGTTCTAAGTTGTCGAAGCCCAAAATGTGAAGTCTGGTGGCATAAGGTATTTTATTGCGGGTAGAGGAATGGAGAACTTTTCTCGTAAAATATCTCTGGACTCTCTCAATTGTATTTATGCCCAATATGCAGTAGGACTCCTAGGATGGATCATCCTAAAGTTGTCTACTATTTATCAGAATAGTAAAAAAAACAAACAACACCTGCTTGATCAGACCCAAAGTCCAAATCATCAAGAATTTTGTGTCCCACGTAGCAGATTTTTTTAAAAAAAGGAAGTTCACAAAGCTGGAAGGACATTGATTGATGGATTGGGTTGAATGATCAATTACCTGCCATCAACTGGATGTCAATTCTTAATAACCATAGACAACTTTAGGATGATCTATCTATCCCAACCTGGCCTTCAGGTCTCCCGTCACTGCTCTAATCAAGTCCATCCATGTTGCTACTGATCATCATCTTTCTTTCTTTCCTTCCATTTCCCCAGCATTGTGGATTTCTCAAGGGAGCTGGATCTTGCACGATGAGTCCAAAAACAGGATCATTTTGAGCCTAGTCATTTATGCCTCTCAAGTGAACACACTGATTGATTCCCTCCATTATCTCCTCCAGCGCAGCATTCAGAAGCTTCAATAATACTCTTCCTAATGTCAGAGTTCCAAGTAACACCCTCAATGAAAGAAGACTCCAAGGCTAGAAGTTCCTCAAAGTTTCATTTTATTAGAGATGTCATATTGGCACATCTGGGAAAAACCCGAACCTGAAAGCTTCCAGGTTTTCCCCACCCAAAAGAAAGTCCAAGTCCCTTCCCCTGCAACCACATGTCCATCACATGGTCCAATCAATGCACCGTCCCAACTGGAGATGCCTCCCAGTCATGCCACCCCAGGTGCAGGGCTGAATGTCCTTGACTCTCAGAGAAAAGAATGTTATTATGGCTAGATATCCCTGCCATTCCACGCAAAAACCCCTTCCAGATTCCCACAGCACTAAATGTGGCAGCCTTGAAGATCTAAAGAAAAAGATGGCCTCCAGAACTGACATATGACCTGCTTGTTTAGGATTCAAGCAGAAGGTCCTGCCATCTTCAGGTGCTTGCAACCTACTCTGATTTAAGGGTGGTTTTATCTTCTCCAGAAGGCAGGAAAATGGGAGATGACTGGAAAAGGGAAGGAAGTCATTTCAGACAGAGAGAGACAGAGAGACAGAGAGAGAAAGCCAGACACAGAGAGAGAGACAGACAGAGAGAGAGACAGACAGACAGACAGAAACAGAGAGACAGACACAGAGAGAGAGAGAGAGAGACAGACACACACACACAGAGAGAGAGAGAAAAAAACAGAGAGACAGACACAGAGAGACAGACACACACACACAGAGAGAGAGAGAGAGAAAGAGAAAGAGAGACATAGAGAGAGACACAGAGAGAGAGAGATTTCAATCAGGAGAATCTGAGTCTTGGACAGACCACTTTAGAAAGTAGCAGATGGTCTTTCATTGGAGGAATTTAAATTATTGGATGGGCATCTGTCAGAGTTGCTGAACGATCATCTGCGCAGTTGCAGGATTTCTACACACAGTGGCTGAAGGTAGATTAATGTGTTGGGGTATTTTACTTGTGAAGCTGACCAGAGTGACCTAGAAACTAATTAAATAATAAATAAGTAGATCAATAAAGGTCCCTGAGACTTTTTTTTTCCTTCAAAAATTATGATTTGATATAATTGAAAAGAAAATGTCTTGCATGCAGAGGGCAATTTTTTTTCCCCTTTGTTCCTGTGCCCAAGATGGATGATGTGGAAGGGCTGATCTGCCACCAGAGCATGGATCAACCTTAGAGTTGGGTCTCACCGTCTCCAGGCTGGGAGACACTCCAGCCATAAATCTACAGGCAGTGATTCCACCCTGACTGTGTCTCCGCTTTTGATTTACTCAGCAATTAAAAGGAAGAAAAGGCATAATTGGGTGGTGACATGATTCTTTCTTTGACCCATAGCAGAATGACACAATGGGGCTAATGAATCTGATCAGAGAAAGACAAATAAATCAAGTCAGCCTCCAACTGGTGGGGAGAACAAAATGATTACCTCTAGCCTGGGGACGGCCAAGCTCTTCATCCTTGGGGAATTTTAGTTCACAATAAAAATCAAGTGAGGAAGGCATGTTTGCAGTGGCCAAAGCTGAAGCCATTAAGTGGGTGATGCTAGTATTTTCTTTCTTTCTTGTTCCAAATTCCTGTGGAGGGAACACCTAGCCGTTAAAAAAAAAATCTGAATGATTAACTTGTAAAGACTTGATGGAATTAAGCCAAGGATCAAGGATGAAGGAGCCTATCTTGGTGCTTTTTTTTTTTAACTGAGTAACTTTGCATGATTTCAGGGAAAGATCTTCTTCATCCATAACCTGATAACTTTCAGATATATTGGACAGAAGGTCCCACCATTTTCCAGCTGGTGGCTAATAGCTTCTTGTCTCTGAGAGTAGGAAGCATGCCAGGATAGGAAACATGTCTGAATATGTCGAGCAATTGCTCTTGAGTAATCAACTTAAACTGGGACGCGGGGGCTCAGTGGCTAAGACGCTGAGCTTGTCGGTCGAAAGGTCGGCAGTTCAGCGGTTCGAATCCCTAGTGCTGTGTAATGGGGTGAGCTCCCATTACTTGTCCCAGCATCTGCCAACCTAGCAGTTCGAAAGCAGGTAAAAAATGCAAGTAGAAAAATAGGGACCGCCTTTGGTGGGAAGGTAACATCATTCTGTGAGCCTTTGGTGTTGAGTCATGCCGGTCACATGACCATGGAGATGTCTTCGGACAGCGCTGGCTCTTCGGCTTAGAAATGGAGATGATCACCGCCCCCTAGAGTCGGGAACGACTAGCACATATGTGCGAGGGGAACTTTTACCTTTACCTTAATCTACTTAAAGTATTTGATAGGCTTCTGTTCTTGCAAATTCAACACTGGTTGGGAAAAGGAGAAGGAGAATAGGTGAAGGGAGGAAGATGAAAGTGAAGGCGAAGGAGAAGTGAGAAGAAAGTTATTTCCATGATTGGTTGAAAGTGATGGATGTGGTCCTTTAGTAATATCTGGAGGGCTGCAAGTTTTCCGTCCCTGACCTCATGGTCCTCACTTTCAGCCTTCCATGAACACTTCACAAAAGGTAAAGGTAAAGGTAAAAGTTCCCCTCGCACATATGTGCTAGTCGACTCTAGGGGGCGGTGCTCATCTCCGTTTCAAAGCCTGTTATGTGGCACTAGGAATTCGAACCGCTGAACTGCCAACCTTTCGATCGACAGGCTCAGCGTCTTAGCCACTGAGCCATCGTGTCCCTTTTCACAAAGGAGAGAAGTCCAAATTTGCAGTTCCAAAAAACAATCGTTAAAATGAAAAGTCATGCGTTACGCATTCTCCCTCCTCTTCTTGAAGTTTTTCGTACAGGAAAAACGATGTGTGTGGCTTATATTCTGCCTTTCATTCAGGAGCTGAAGGTGGCATATGTAGCTTTCCCTCCTCCTACACTCCTACACTTCCCATAACACTCCTAACTGGCAGGCTGAGCCAAGAGAAAATCACTGGCCTAAAATTGGCCAGTTAAGCTAATGTGGCCCGAAGACAGATTTGAATATGAGTCTCACTAATTCCTAACCCAACATCCTAACCACTGGTTCATACAGACTCCAGAAAATCCAAGGGTTTTTATAGAGAGGAAGCCTCACATGGTTTGAGTTTTAGGGCTGCCCCCATGTGGCAACCTGTCTCTATTACTAAATTGATGTCACCATCAGAGCCCGCTTTCTTTGCTCTGAAACAACCAATCAGAAATGAATTCTGGTTCCCTTGCATCCCATTTCAATTATTATAATCAGCATGCAGCCTTTCTGAAGTCAAGGAGTGTCCCTTATCTCATTGGCTGGACTCTGGTCCCGAAACCTAGAAAACTGAGACATTGAGTCCCAAGTTCTCACCTAGGAGCCAGGAATGAGGTAGATCAAGATCAAGACTGGGAAGATCAAGTCAACCAAGGTAGGAGGGAATACATATTATATGCAGGAGAACGAGGCCAACTTCGCACAGGAATGTAGGCAACGGATTCCCCTAACTAAACATCTCTGTCCATGGAAGGTCATGGTCCAAAAGTTGCATTCTTCTGTTCCAGGCTTTACAATGTACTTAACTGGGTGGACTTCTTGGAGTTGTAAAATGATAAAAATACTGATGAGTGTCCTGTAAAAGTGATTGAAGCGGAACCAGCATTGGGGCTGAAATCACTGAGCATATGCCCAGATCATATTTCTCTAAGGATGTCAGGTTCTAATCTTCAAAGCCTCCTAATCTTAATTTCAGATCCTTGTTCCTCCTATTTGTTCACTCGTCGTCTGCGGTTTGTTGTGCATTGAGTCTGGAGAGAAAAGGGCAGTCGAGAAAGGAGGAGGAGGACATGGACAAGAGAAAAACATATAATTTTGTCAAAAGATTACGAGAGTTATTATTCAGCTCATCTGGGAGAAACAAGAATAGAATAGAATGGAATGGAATGGAATGGAATGGAATGGAATGGAATAGAATAGAATAGAATAGAATAGAATAGAATAGAATAGAATAGAATAGTTGGAAGGGACCTCGGAGATCTTCTGGTCCAACCCCCTGCCCAGGCAGGAAACCCTACACCACTTCAGACAAATGGTTATCTAATCTCTTCTTTAAAATGTCCAATGTTGGAGCATTTACAACTTCTTGGAGGCAAGTTGTTCCACTGATTAATTGTTCTCACTGTCAGAAAATTTCTCCTTGGTTCTAAGTTGCTTCTCTCCTTGATTAGTTTCCACCCATTGCTTCCTGTCCTACCCTCAGGGGCTTTGGAGAATAGCTTGACTCCCTCTTCTTTGTGGCAACTCCTGAGATATTGGAAGACTGCTATCATGTCTTCCCTAGTCCTTCTTTTCATTAAACTAGACATACCCAGTTCCTGCAACCAATCTTTATAGATTTTAGTCTCCAGTCCCCTAATCATCTTGGTTGCTCTTCTCTGCACTCTTTCTAGAGTCTCAACATCTTTATACTAAATGAATAGCTGATGGAACCAACCATAATTGACAAGCAGGTCATCATTGTCCTTGTCATAATCTATTATGGTTCCAATGTTCCTTTTTCATTAGGACGTTGGGCATTTGTTTTTGTTTTTAACTAAAGGTGACCTAACAATGAGTTGGAATTTACCAATTATTCAAGTAAAATCATTTTACCCTTCCTTCACTATTTCAAAGGACTGCTTCTATTGAGAAGTTATTGATAGATATTTTAACGAACGGCATCAGTTCTTCACTAAGCAGTTGTCAAAAAAAGCAAAGAGGGCCTCAAATAGCATCAATTGAGAAGTGGCACTGAAGAATGCAGAACTGATTGTAAAATCCATGGTCTTTTGTTCTGTCTTCTATGTTGGTCAAAACTCTGCTGGATCCTACTTAAGTCATCACCTATTTCTCTCACATAGACACTATGCTGGGAGCATTTTAAACCACTTCTTAATGTAAAAACTGTTTTTTTTTAAACACGGTAAAGGATTTATGCAAATTCACGTACCTTTAAGAGAATCCCAGTAGCCTTTCAAATATTCATTGTGGGGTTCTACAATAGATCTTTTTTGTAAAGATATTAGATAAAATGTACTCTCTCTTCAAAGGTTCAAAGGTTCCTTCCTTCCTACTATGAAATTAGAGAGATCAGAAGCTGCACTTAGTCAAGGAAAGTAGAGGAGGGCTGGGTGGTTATTTTTTTTACACCCACTTTTTTTGGTGTGTATTTTTGCATGAATTTAGCTAACAATCTTTGTGCAGGATTAATGCTGCTGTAATGAAAAGAGCAAAATCACTCCTATTATTGTACGGAAATGAATATCAATTGGGTTGTGGTTGGGTGTGTGTTTTTTCCGACATACCAACTGTAAATTATCAACCTACTATTTATGCAGAAAAATGCACAACAAATATTTACATGCGTTGCTGTGCACACATTTCAAATATAAGAGTTTTTGTATTCTATTTTCATAGTGTGCCATTTGGGACAAGGAACTGTTGTTGTCGTTTTTTTCCCCTGCAGGGGAAAAAAAAATGCTTATATCTTTGGGTCTGTAATTCTTGAAAACGTGCAGCCTTTTCCTTAACAATGACTGGGATGGGGGTGGGGGTGTCCTTGCAAGTTCGTGCAACGATACCATAAGTTAATTCAGGTGCCTGAATGAGGGGACTGCTGTTTTTGCTGAAATAAATTAACTTAGCAAATATTTTTTGGCATGTGCAGATTTAGCAATGCATCCAGTTTTGGACATCACAATACTGAGACTCTAGAACCGTGATGGCAAACCTATGGCACGCGTGCCACAGGTGGCACATAGAGCCCTCTCTGCGGGCATGCCAGCCATCGCCCGAGCCCAGCTCCACCACTCATGCGCACGAGCCTCCTGCTGGCCAGCTGGTCTTCAGGCCTCTGTCGTGCATGAGTGGGGATCGGGGCACATGCGGGAGACATTAACGTGCATGTGTGGGGTGTGTGTGAATGAGTGGTGGGTGCAAGTTGGTGCAGGAGGCTTTCCAGGCCCAAAACGGGGCACGAGTTGGAAAGTTTCCTTTACCAACCTGGAAGCCAAAACAGGATGCAGGGGCATGACACGAGGCCCCCCATTATTAGTGCACCCATGCATGCCCTTTGGGCACTCAGCACCAAAAAGGTTTACCATCACTGCTCTAGAAAGAGTGCAGAGAAGAGCAACAAAGCCTTGGTAATACAGTGGTCTAAAGCATCCTGTTATTAACACCAGCTGCCTGCAATTATTGCAGGTTCGAATCTCACCAGGCTCAAGGTTGACTCAGCCTTCCATCCTTTCTAAGGTGGGTAAAATGAGGACCCAGATTGTGGGGGCAATAAGCTGACTTTGTATAAATATACAAAAATATGAAGGCTATTGCTTAGTGCATTGTAAGCTGCCCTGAGTCTCCGGAGAAGGGCGGCATATAAATCAAATTTAAAAAAAACAAAAAACAAAGATGCTTAGGGGGCTGGAGGCTAAAACATATGAAGAATGTTTGAAGGAATTGGGTATGTCAGGTTTAATGAAAAGAAGGACTAGGGGAGACATGAGAGCAGTGTTCCAATATTTGAGGGGCTGCCACAAAGAAGAGGGAGTCCACCTATTCTCCAAAGCAAACAAAAGGCAAGACAAGAAGCAATGGATGGAAACTCATCAAGGAGAGAAGCAACCTAGAACTAAGGAGAAATTTCCTGACAGTTAGAACAATTAATCAGTGGAACAGCTTGTCTCCAGAAGTTGTGAATGATCCCAACTCTGCAAGTTTTTAAGAAGAGATTGGACAACCCCTGGTCTGGAATGGAATAGGGTTTCCTTCCTAAGCAGGGGGTTGGACTAGATGACCTCCAACGTCCCTTCCAAACTCCGTCACTCCATTCAATGTGAACAAAAAGCGTGCTTTTGCAACTCGCCTCCCGAAATGTTTAAAAAGCAATGTCATTCAGGTGCATTTATATTCTGCATATATTTTGGCAGGTTTGAAATTGGTCTGTTGTTCTAAAAATTCCTGATAAACCAGATTTCTTATCCGGCGCTAACCTGCATTGCACCCAAAGATGGATTCTGTTTATATCTTTCGGGTTCTTATTTCCAACGGATATGACTTTAGTCTATAATCTTAAGCACAGAGGGATTTCATTTGTCAAATGAAACAGCTCGTGGAAAGCAATCTTAAGTACATTTATTCAAAAGAAATCCCAATACGGTGTGTGGAAGCTGGGTTTTTTGTTTTTTGTTTTTAACCCCTGCCGTTTGCTAGAAACTGGTCATTTCTTCCTTGTTTAAAACAATCAGAGGGGATATTTCTAATGCACTTTATTCTTGGTTTTTTGTTTTTTTTTAAAATTCAGATTGCAAGATGTCCCGAATGTGGCTTCTGGAGACATTGGTTGTCCTGCTCTGTAAGTAGAGTCTTCTTGGATTTTAAATATTTTAAATATTTTTGAGGAATAGGTAAGCGCGTTCCTTCAAATCATTGATGATTGACGTCTATGGAGATTTTCAGTCATCCAGGTCATGGTTGTCCCAAAGGTGCTTTTTAAAGAGGCAACTGGACTTTCTGGTTTTTCTTTGAAGACGTTTCCCTTCTCATCCAAGAAGCTTTTTCAGTTCTGACTGGATGGTGTGGAATGGAAGACTTCAAAATCCCTCCATCCCTCACCACCCAGAAGCTTCTTGGATGAGAAATGAAACGTCTTCAAAGAAAAAAACAGAAGGTCCAGTTGCCTCTTGGGGGAAAAAAACACCTTTGGGACACGTATGATTGATCTTACTCGGTTTATCCAAACTTAATGACCACTTGTTCAGAGCCGTCGTTCAAACGGTGCTGTGCGAGTGATCCTTCCAACCGGTGTTTAGAGTTCCAGCTGCCACAGCATTCCCATGGTCATATAGTCCACCATTTGCTGGAAATCCATGGAAATCCATGGGGAAACCAGCAGGATGTCACAAAAGGTAACCCTATAACATCCTCACTTATTGACAGCAATGGGATTTGCTTAACAGCAACAACTAAGAGCATCAAAATTGCTGCTGTTATGGTGTATCTAAGATCATACTTTCTGACCATATCACTTAAGCGATAGAAATTCCAGTTCCAATTGTTGTTGTTAACTAAGGAACGCCTGTAGGAATTCGTGGAAGGCAGGCAAAATGTGTGGCTGGTACATCGTGCTAACAATGGACCATGGGTAACCAAACCATAGTGTATTATGCAGTGGTGAAATCCATTTTTTTTTACTACCAGTTCTGTGGGAGTGGCTTGGTGGGCATGGCAGGGGAAGGATACTGCAAAATCCCCATTCCCTCCCCACTCCTGGGGGAAAGATATTTCAAAAGCTCCATTCCCACCCCACTCTGGGGCCAGGCAGTAGTAGTATTTGCCAGTTCTCTGAACTACTCAAAATTTCCGCTACCGGTTCGCCAGAACCTGTCAGAACCTCCTGGATTCCACCCCTGGTATCATGGGTCACGTACACATATTTCAGTATTGAAATATCGATATTAAAAATTAAACAGAAAAAGGACATAGAATATTATCAAACGTGGAATTTATTTTACCAATGGTTGGGGAAAAAAGGAGTGGAGATTAACGATGTTAATTTGTACTGTTAAGCACATTAAATACCCAGACAACACGATGTTTATTAAGCACTAAGAAATATATTTAATAGAAAATCAGTAACATTAAAAAAAACACACACACAAATATTTCAATATTGAGCACAACTACTCCTCAACTTACAACCATTCATTTTGTGACCGTTTGAAGTTACAACAACCCTGAAAAAAAAGTGACTTACGGCCATTTTTCACGCTTGCAACCATTACGACATCCCCACAGTCACATGATCAAAAGTCAGACGCTTTACAACTGGCATATATTTGTGACGGTTGCAGTGTCTCGAGGTCACGTGATCACCTTCCAACAAGCAGAGTTGCGGGAAGCCTGATTCACTTTTTTTTTTAAATTTGATTTATATGCCGCCCTTCTCCGGAGACTCAGGGCGGCTTACAATGCGTTAAGCAACTTAACAACCATGTTACTAATATGAAAACAGAAGTGATTGCTTTAACAACTCTGGCAAGAATGGTTGAAACGTGGGGCAAAACCCACATCATATCTTGCTTAGTAGTGGAAATGTTAGGGTCAATTGCCGTTGTAAGCTAAGGGCAAACTGTAAGCTGGCCAAGTTTGCATCCCACAAATCACAACCGAACAATTCCTTGGTTTGTTTTAACGCCTATCAAAAATTGGCTGCATTGGATGCCATTAGCCATGTTATCCTTCTGGATGACCTTCGAAGGTTAGATATCGAGCAGATCAATCGGCATTGATTCCATTCCTCTCTAAGCAAACAGTTCCTATTGCTCTGTGTCTATACATATCCGTGGATGATCCAGGGCAGGACATCACATCAATTTGGGATGAGATACACCAATAATAAAAAGAGACGTGGTGGCTCAGTGGCTAAGAGGCTGAGCTTGTCGATCGAAAGGTCAGCAGTTCGGTGGTTCGAATCCCTAGGGCCGCGTAACAGGGTGAGCTCCTGTGACTTGTCCCAGCTTCTGCCAACCTAGCAGTTCAAAAGCACGTAAAAAATGCAAGTAGAAAAATAGGGACCACCTTTGGTTTAGTCATGTCGGCCATATGACCACGGAGACGTCTTTGGACAGCACTGGCTCTTCAGCTTTGAAACAGAGATGAACACCGCCCCCTAGAGTCAGGAACGACTAGCACATATGTGCGAGGAGAACCTTTACCTTTACCTTTACACCAATAATACTCACCTGTATAGTGTCACCTGTATAGGCTGGATCAGGAATGCTGCTGATTTACAGAGCCAGTGCTTGAAGGCTGTGAGGCTCTAGATCAGGGGTATCCAATCTTGGCAACTTTAAAACCTGTGAACTTCAATTCCAATTCTGGGAACTGAAATCCACAGGTCTTAAAGACCACAAATCTTAAAGTTGCCAAGGTTGGACATCCCTGCTACAGTTGGTACCCTGATTAATAATCAACTTTTGCATCCCATTCAAAGTGCTAATTATTTTTTCTTTATCCAAGGCTCGGTTTGTGGAATTTTCAATCCACTCTATGTGTTCATTTAGGGAAAGGTGTGTTTGTGTCCCAGGATCCGCAGATCTAATGAAATAAAGGGACATATGTTCAAAGACTTTGTGTGTGTGTGTGTGTGCCTGCCTCACAATCTGAATATCTCGGGTGCCCTTAACATTTAAGAAAACCTTAAGACCTGTAGATTTCACAGGACAGCTGGGTTTCAGGGGTGACTACCCTGTTTCCCCCAAAATAAGACATCCCCTGATAATAAGCCCAATCGGGCTTTTGAGCGCATGGCAATAAGGCCAAGCGTTTATTTCAGGGTTCAAAAAAAGTATAAGGCAGGGTCTTATTTTTGGGGAAACACGGTAGTTTGCCTCAATTAACATTTTGTAACTGGATGTGTCTATTATTTATTTTGACTTACTTTCGTCTAGTTGGCATTTTGCATGTGTGTGTGTGTATATCTGTGTCTTTGAGTCACAGGAAGCACACAGGACACACATTTGATATACTGTGAATAAATAAACAAATTCTTGCTTGAAAAAAAGATGTTGAGACTCTAGAAAGAATGCAGAGAAGAGCAACCAGGATGATTAGGGGACTGGAGGCTAAAACATACAATGAACGGTTGCAGGAACTGGGCATGGCTAGTCCAGTGAAGAGAAGGACCAGGGGAGACATGACATCAGTGTTCCAATATTTGAGGGGCTGCCACAGAGAGGAGGGGGTCAAGCTGTTTTCCAAAGCACCTGAAGGCCAGACAAGGAATAATGGATGGAAATTGAACAAGAAGAGATTCAACTTGGAAATAAGGAGAAAATTTCTGCCAGTGAGAACAATCAACCCATGGAACAGAAGTTGCCTTTGAAAGTTGTGGGAGCTTCATCCCTGGAAGCTTTCAAGAGACTGGGCTGCCATCTGTCAGAAATGGTCTGCTTGGGTGGGTGGATTGGACTGGATGATCTACAAGGTCCCTTCCAAATTTGTTAATCTGTATCTGAGATCTCATCCAGGAATTCCAATTTGAATATTAGCTTAGTAACGAGCTTGCATAAGACACGGCAAGGATATACAGCTAGTCCTTGATTTACAACCACAATTGTGCAAAAAATCTCTGTTGTTAAGTGAGATAGTTGTTAAGTGAATTTTGCCCCATTTTATGACCTTTCTTGCCTTGAACTGCTAGGTTGGCAGAAGCTGGGACAAGTTAACGGGAGCTCAGCCCATTACATGGCACTAGGGATTCGAACCGCTGAACTGCCGACATTTCGATCGTCTAGGATCAGCTAGGAACAGCTAACCAGCTCTTCTGTCTGCTGTAGTATGAGGTAGCCTTCAGACCACTGGAGAAGGGTTTTCCAGGTAGATGGACTTCAGCTCCCAAAATTCCACAGCCATTGCTGAAAATTCTGGGAGATGAACTTCATTCCCCTTCCATTGGCCAAGGTTGGGAAACCCTGCTGCACTGGTAAGGGGGAGAAGGAGCGAAAATGAAGATAGGTAAAGGTAAAGGTTCCCCCACATATGTGTGCTAGTCATTTCCAGCTCTAGGGGCAGTGCACATCTCCGTTTCTAAGCAGAGGAGCCAGCGCTGTCCGAAAACGTCTCCATGGTCATATGGCCGGCATGACTAAATGCCAATGACGGAACGCTGTTACCTTCCCACGAAAGGTGGTCCCTCTTTTTCTACTTGCAATTTGTACCTGCTTTTGAACTGCTAGGTTGGCAGAAGCTGGGACAAGTAACAGGAGCTCATCCCATTATGCGGCACTAGGGATTCGAACCGATGAACTGCCAACCTTCTGATCGACAAGCTCAGTGTCTTAGTCACTGAGCCACCACATCCCACTTACAATGAAGATGTGGACCTTTATAATCTTAAGGCACGCAGCCACCCGAGGCTTACTATTTACCGAGTCCGTGTAAATAGCATGAAAGCACCAAATATTTGTTCCTTTAATGTATTCCAGCAATTCAGTAAATCAAAAATTGCAGCTCTATCCAGTATGCAAATACGTTTTTTGTCCCGGTGATGAATATTGCTGTTGGGTTTTTTTTCTTATAATGTTGCCTGCTCCACCACCTGGTCGAGCAAGTTCTTTTCTTTCCCCAGCTCTGTATAATGGGGGCCGTCTAAGGGGAATGAAATAAAATGTTAATTCAGAATTATTTAATTCAGAATCATTTTAATTTGCTTTTCACTCTGAATTAGATATAAATAGGGTTTTCACTCTCCTCCCCGCCATCCTTTTTTACATTACACAAATTACATCCGTACTGATTTCTGCGGAGGGCATTAGCATTTTAATCAGCCGTGCCATACTGTATCTGGCAGTCCAACTACAAGTCAAGGTGTATCGATTTTTCTTTTTTCTTTTAAAAAAAATCACGTTCTCCATGAACATAAACGATGAACGTTGGAGGGGGAAAAAAATTGCAGTTCTAGGTAGCAGCCCAATGGCATCTCTTTACGCTTTGAAACTTTCAGAGTATTTCTATCCTGGCAGCAGGGGTGTGTTTTTTCCCATATATCATCTGTAATTTGTTTCTTTTCTAGCACTGCTGCCTCTGATGAGCTCTCATTCTGATCCATGCCATGAAGTCAATTGTGGGAAAGGATATGTTTGCCGAGCTATCCACGACCAGGCGGAGTGTTTTCCAGAACCTCAGTCCTGCAATTCTGTCCGATGCCAAGAAGGGACACTCTGTGCCATAGTCGATGGCTTGCCCAGATGTGTCCCTTACCCGTCCTCTTGTCATCAGGTCCAGTGTAAAGAAGGGACAATTTGTAGCCTGACAGATGGATTCCCCAAATGTGTGCCCGTGCCGCGATCCTGTGCCGCCATTCAGTGCAAAGAAGGCACCATCTGTGCCATTATTAACAGTTGGCCTCAGTGCATTTTGAGGCCCGAGTCTTGCCAAAACATGCCATGCAACCCAGGAATGGTTTGTGAATTAATTAATGGCTGGCCTCAGTGTGTGCCCCACCTGCCTTCCTGTCACAGCGTCCACTGCAAAGATGGGACCGAATGTCAGATCGTTCACGGCCAGCCTCAGTGCATTCCAGCATCTGCCTCGTGCAGTGAGATCCTGTGTGAGAGAGGAAGCATGTGTGAGATGGTCGACGGCCAAGCCAGGTGCGTTGCATTGCCACCCTCCTGTCTCCATATTGAATGCAAGCAAGGGTCTATGTGTGATATGGTTGATGGGTGGCCAAAATGCGTCCCGAGTCCAACTTGCAAAGATTTAAATTGTGAAGCTGATACCGAATGCAAGATGGTGAATCACCTGCCCAGATGCTTGCCCGTCTCTCTCTCCTGTGACCAAATTCGCTGCAGGCCTGGGTCCGTATGTGAGCTGGCAGATGGCCAGCCCTTATGTGTGCCCATCCCATCCTCTTGCAACAAGATCCATTGTGAAGAAGGAACAATCTGTGAGATCCTCGACGGTGTCCCCGAATGTGTGCCTGCCATCACCTCCTGTAACAACATACAGTGCCCGACGGGAACCATCTGTGAAGTGATCAACAATTGGCCCACGTGTAGGCCTCGCCCACACTCCTGTGAGAGCATTGTGTGCCAGAATGGAACGGTCTGTGATATCGTCAACGGCTGGCCGACTTGTATTCCGGTTGTGCCAACCACTTGTGCGTCCATTGTTTGCAGAGAGCAAGCTGTGTGTGAAATGGTGAACGGTGTACCGACCTGCACACCCATCCCGTTGTCTTGTGACAGATACAATTGCAGAGAGGGAACGGTTTGTGAAGTTGTCCACGGATGGCCTACGTGCATACCTTTGGCGTCTTCGTGTCAGAAAATAGAGTGTGCACGGGGCTCTGTTTGTAACATAATTGATGGCTGGCCTAAATGTGTCCCCGCCCCACCTACTTGTGACCAGCTTCAATGTAAAAGAGGAACTATCTGTGAAAAAGTAAATGGACAGCCTACGTGTGTCCCACTCCCTCCCTCTTGTGAGCACATCTATTGCCAACAAGGGACCGTTTGTGAAATCGTGGAAGGATGGCCCAGATGTGTTCCAATCCCCGCATCCTGTGACAAAATCCACTGCAGACTGGGGACCACTTGCAAAATAATTGATCAGTGGCCTCAGTGTGTTCCCATCCCACCTACCTGTGACAAACTGCGCTGCAAAGATGGCAGCATTTGTGAAATTATTGATGATTGGCCCATGTGCGTGCCGACTCCAGCTTCCTGTGATAAAATCGAGTGTAAGGAAGGAACTATTTGTGAAATGGTTGATGATTGGCCCAGATGTAGCCGAATGTTGAACTCTTGTGAAAAAATCCACTGCCAGGAAGGGACCAAATGCGAAATCCACGATGGGCTTCCAAAATGCATATCCGTATCCCTGTCCTGCAACAATTACCATTGTAAAGAAGGGTTTGTTTGTCGGATTGATGAAGGTTGGCCAAAGTGCCTTCCTGACCGTTCTCCTTGTGAAAAACTCAACTGCGGTGCAGGAACGGTATGTGAGACACTTCAAGGGCAGCCCAGATGTGTCCCCATCACCACCTCCTGTGCTAATATTGTCTGCATGGAAGGAACCGTTTGTGAAATCAACCGTGGTTGGCCCACGTGTGTTCCCATCTCACCTTCTTGTGCGAACCTCAGATGCAGTGAAGGGACTGTGTGTGAGATATATGATGGGCATCCAAAATGTCTCCCGATCACACCTTCTTGTAACCACTTTCAGTGCAGCTCTGGAACTGTTTGTGTAATCAGCCATGGTTGGCCCCAATGTGTCCCTATCTCGCTCTCTTGTGAGAACTTCAAATGCAATGAAGGAACTGTGTGCGAGATATATGAAGGGCAGCCAAAATGCCTTCCTAGACCCCTCTCTTGTCACCAATTCCATTGTAAGAGCGGAACGGTGTGTCAAATAAACAATGGCTGGCCGCAGTGTGTTCCGATTCCCCCTTCTTGTGGAAATGCCAGTTGCAGCGTTGGGACCACGTGCCAAATGATTTCTGGCTTGCCCCAGTGTGTTGCTACGTCACTGTCATGTGCTCAATTCACCTGCCATGCAGGAAGTGTTTGTAAAATGGTTGATAACTGGCCGAGATGCCTTCCTATCCCTTCCTCATGCGATAGGTCAAACTGCCAGGAAGGTACAGTTTGTGAGATTGTTAATGGATTGCCAACTTGCATCCCAGTTCCATCTTCCTGTGACAAAACCATCTGTAAGCAAGGGATGATGTGCCAGATGGCGAATGGTTGGCCAACCTGTGTTCCAGCATCCTCGACGCTGTGCGCTTCTACGCATTGTCAAGTGGGAACTGTGTGTCAACTCGTTGGTGGAAGTCCACAATGCATGCCCAGCATACCTTCCTGTAGTCAGTTTCAATGCCCTGCTGGGACTATCTGTGACATGGCCAGTGGATGGCCCAAATGCGTTCCTGTGCCAACCTCCTGCGAAAATGCCCATTGTCAAAGTGGTACTATTTGTCAAGTTATAAATGGTTGGCCCAGATGTGTGTCCCCTACCCATTCATGCCAGACTATTCAATGCTGGGAAGGGACTGTTTGTAGAATGGTGGACGGCTCACCTAGATGTTTTTCTCCTGTATCTCCCCAAGCGATGTGTTGGGCCTCTGGTCAGCCCCATTATCACACATTTGATGGACGCAGCTTTGATTTCCAAGGTACCTGCACTTATACAGTGGCTAAGACTTGCAGTACCAGCTCCAACCTGCCATTCTTCCACATCTTCACCAAGAGTCAGAAGAGTTTCCCTTTCTCTTTCATCAATCACGTCACCATCACCATCTACAACTCCAGCATCACCATGATCAAGCACGAGTATGGCCTTGTCAGAGTAAGAACCCTCTTTCTACCGTTTCATTATTTATTTTTTTACGTATTTACATTCTGCATTTCTTCACCACTCATCTTCCTCAGTTAACATTGGGAAAGTGATGATGGCTTAACTTCAGCTGTCCCCAATAAAAATTCTGCTCGTGAGAGACAAAAGAAAGCAGGTAAAACACATTTCTTTTGGTGAACCAGTGTTGAGAGTTTATTTATTTATTTGGTTTGATTTATATGCCGCCCTTCTCCGGAGACTCAGGACGGCTTACAATGAGTTAAGCAATAGCCTTCATACTTCTTTTTTATACAAAGTCATCTTATTGCCCCCACAAACTGGGTCCTCATTTTACCTACCTCGAAAGGATGGAAGGCTGAGTCAACCTTGAGCCTGGTGAGATTTGAACTTGCAGTAATTGCAGGCAGCTGATGCTATTTAACAGCACTTTAGTCTGCTGTGCCACCAAGGCTCTAGTGATAATCTAATAGCTATAGAACCTTTGGTATCTTCCTTATGCCAGAACAGACAATAGGACATTACTCTAAGCGGGGTGTCAAACTCAATTTCATTGAGCGCTGCATCAAGGTTGTGTTTGAGCTCAGGGAGGCCGGGGGGGGGCATGGGGGCATGGCCAGCTCAACATCACTCGTATTGGGGGTGCCTGTGGTAGCCCGAGCGCTCTGCCAGTGAAGACAGGCTCCAGAGCTCCGTTTTTGACTGCTATGGCCTCCTGCAACCCTCTGCCAAGGAAAATGGAGCACAGGAGGGCTGCCCGTGGCCCTCCCAAACTCCGTTTTCACTGGCAGAGGCACCACAGGCTGGTCCTTCACTGTTTCCAGGGCAGCCCCCACGGGTCAGATCTAAGCACCCTGTGGGCCAGATCCGGCCCCCGGGCCTTGAGTTTGACACCCCTGCTCTAAGCCATTAAAAAGGGCTTAGAACAAGGGTGTCCGATCTAAAGTTGTCCTTGGGAAATATAAGACTTGTGGACTTCAACTCCCAGAATTCCTCAACCGGCCATTCTGGGAATTGAAGTCCACAAGTCTTAAAGTTGCTTAGGTTGGACACCCATAGAACCAAGTAGTTGTGGGCTGGCTTTATGGTTTTCTATTTTAGCGTCTAGGCAATTATGTCATCTTATATTGTCTTCCTGTCCTATGTGTAAGGTCCATTGCTGAACCTATTTGGCCACTGTGTAACACAGAATGAATCAGTGGTGGTATTCAGCCGGTTCTATCCGGTTCAGGCAAACCGGTAGTGGCGGCTGCGGGTGGCTCTGCTCATCCGCCCGGACAGAATCACGTCCCATTTATCCATGTTTTTGATGCTCTGTGCATGCGCGGAAGGCCCTGCACATGCGCACTCACATTTGCAAACCAGTAGTGAAGGTAAGTGAAAACCACCCTGGAATGAACGCTGAATTATATGGCTCTTTAGCTATCCTTAACGTTCTTAAATTATAGCTGAAGCAAACCATGAGAGCACATTCACATACTGGCTCGGCAAGGTAGGTTTGGACTAGTTCTAGCCCTCCAGGATCTCACCCATCGATTAGCAACTTGAGCTCCCTTTTAACCTGAAGATATTAGATATTGGGGAAATGTTCTGCATCCGTAGCACAGCAGACTTTACTACCTGTGTAAGTAATCCGCTTTCATACGACCGGAAGGAGTATGATCATAAATAAATCTATCTTATTGATAAAAAAAATTGGGTCAGCACAGCGGTGAAATCCAGCAGGCTCTGACAGGTTCTGGAGAACTAGTAGCGGAAATTTTGAGTAGTTTGGAGAAGCGGCAAATACCACCTCTGTCTGATCCCAGAGTGGGGAGGGAATGGGGATTTTGCAGTATCCTTCCCCTGGAGTGGGATGGGAATGGATATTTTGCAATATCCTTCCCCCTGGAGTGGAGAGGGAATGGGGATTTTGCAGTATCCTTCCCGTGGAGTGGGATGGGAATGGAGATTTTGCAGTATCTTCTCCTGCCACACCCACCAAGCCACACCATGCCCACCAAGCCACACCCACCAAGCCACACCACGCCCACCGAGCCACCCCCCCAGAACCAGTAGTAAAAAAGTCAGATTTCACCATTGGGTCAGCATATCAGTGAAGATGTTATTCAGGGATGCCTATAGGCATCTAGTGGTTCTCTATGGGAACAAGAAGTTAGACAAGAAGGATCATTTTGAGGTTTAACTCTCAAAATGTCCATCTGCTCTTCCATTTCAACATTTCTATGAAGGCTCTGTTATCTCTTTTTTAATGCTTCTGAAAATGAAATTACAATTCGTGAGCTACTTTGGTGTTTTGTTGCCATCCCATTCATCTATCAAATATGTAATCAGGGGAGGGCTTCAAAAATTTTAGCAAGGGGTTCTCCGCCCAGTTGCTGGGTGGGGGTAGCCATGGTGGGCGTGGCTTAGTCGGCCTCCTGCACTATGGTGGGGGTTCATTTTTGCCCTCCCCGGGCTCCAGAAGCTTTCCTCGACCGAGAGGGCAAAAATGCCCCCTCGAGGCCAGAAACAGAACTTTCCTGAACTTCTGATAGGCCCATTTTTCGCCCTCCCTGAGCCTCCGTGCACAGCCTGCACTTATCTGCATCCAAAACAGGCCATGTGGGGACTCCTAAGAGGGGCAGGACAGGAAAGAGTGGGCAGGATCAGCCAAGAGTGGGATTTGGGGGTTCTCCAAACTGCACAGAATGTTAGCTAGAGGTTCTCCCGAACCCTTGCGACCCCCCAGCAGCCCACCCCTGTATGTAATCTCGAAAACAAACCAGGATCACCAGGCTTTGTCTCTTCTAGATCAACCAGGTGCGTTCTCGTCTGCCGGTAAGTTTACACAATGGGATGGTCTCCTTATACCATCGAGGAAACCAGCTGGTGATCGAAACCCACTTTGGCCTGAAGGTTTACTACGACTGGAACTATTACCTAGTGGTGAAGGTCACCACAGCTTTTCAAAATCAAATTTGTGGCCTTTGTGGCAACTACAACGGAGATCCCAACGATGATTTTGCTACCCCTTCGGGAAGCTTGGCCACTAATGCTGTGGATTTGGGGAAGAGCTGGAGAGTAGAAGATGGAGATGCAGCTTGCAGACACGGCTGCCATGACAGGTGCCTGCGGTGTTCTGCAGAGTTGGCAGCCAGATACAATACAGAAAGTTCGTGTGGCATGATCGCTCAACACAGGAGTGGTCCTTTCCATCGCTGCCATTCCTTGATTGATCCCAAGCCATATTTGAATGACTGCGTCATTGATTTGTGTGCCTTTGAGGGTTACAAGCAGATTTTGTGTCGGGCCCTGAAGACGTACGCGGATGCCTGTCAGAGAGAAGGGATGGCAATATCTGCCTGGAGGAAACACGCTGGCTGCCGTGAGTACAACCTGGGATTTATGGAGATGGGGCTCCCACTAGTTTACGGTGACAGGAGGCATTCAGAGGAGGGAACTGTCATTCCGGATTGCAATGGGTGTGATAAATCAGCGTTGCATATATGTACAGCCAGACAGATGTTGCAGGTAAATGGCATAGAGATTGACTACAACATTACATTTAAAAGGAAATGGTTCTCAGAAGAGATGAGTTGATGGGCTGCTGAAAAATAATCAGAAAATGAGAACACTGATTATATTAAGATGGATGGAGAAGAAGAGTGACGGTGAAAAGAGAGCCAGAGAACCAGCCAATCTATATAAAAATGGGTGACTTGGGATCTGGACCGGAAGGCCAGCAAAAAGCCATTTCTTTGGTAGCTTGGGGTTAGGGGTTAGGGGTTAGGGGTTAGGGTTAGGGTTAGGGTTAGGGTTAGGGTTAGGGTTAGGGTTAGGGTTAGAGTTAGGGTTAGGGTTAGGGTTAGGGTGGAGCTACTCATAGACAGATAGAGGTATGGTACTCCACAATGGCCTTACCTGCAGTAATAGCCACTATACTCTGCACAAAATGTAATTTCTGAATGTTCAAGAGTAGCTCCATGTAGACGAGAGAATTCATACAAGGTGAGTGAGTGAGAAAAGGAATATCTGGTTTGGAATGGATGGATTTGGGGCAACAGATAACTCTGTATAAAAGCTTTGCTGATCACAGCTTCCACTTAACCTTAGAACAGGGGCTGGGAGTCCAGGAGGACCCCAAATTGCACAGCAGTTCCATTTTAGGAAGCGCCACACCATTCAAAACCAAATATGGAGAATCTCCAGTCACGGAAGAACCATGTCCTTAATTCAGTGCAGTCAGGCTTGAGTTTAAAGCAGGGATGTCCAACCTTGGCAACTTTAAGAACTATGAACTTCAACTCCCAGAATTCTGCAGCCAGTATGGCTGGCTGTGGAATTCTGGAAGTTGAAATCCTCAGAGCTTAAGGTTGCCAAGGTTGGCCACCCTGCTTTAAAGCCTGTTCCTCCCGACCTAGACACTAACAGCTCCAGACATTGGATTAAGGCCTCAATAGAATTACTTAGTCAACTGAGGGCCTAAATAGATAGCTAGGTATCACCAGCATACCGATAATAACTGACCTCATGTTGATGGATGACCTTAACTGAGATATTAAACCAGAGGGTATTGTATATTATATTAAACCAGGATGATTAGGGAACTGGAGACTAAAACATATGAAGAACGGTTACAGGAACTGGGCATACATTGAAGAGAAGGGGAGACATGATAGACATGTTCCAATATTTGAGGGGCTGCCACAGAGAGGAGGGGGGTCAAGCTATTTTCCAAAGCACCTGAAGGCCAGACAAGGAATAATAGATGGAAACTGACCAAGGAGAGATTCAACCTAGAAATAAGGAGAAATTTTTTGATGGTGAGAACCATCAACCAATGGAACAGAAGCTGCCTTCTGAAGTTGTTGGAGCTTCATCACCGGAGGCCTTCAAGAAGAGATTGGACTGCCATTTGTCAGAAATGGTGTAGGGTCTCCTGCTTGGGGGTGGGGGGGGTTGGATTAGATGACCTACAGGGTCCCTTCCAACTCTGTTAATCTGTTATTTGTTAGGGTGGAGCATCAATTTCCTGAGGCACTCTATAAACTAGGAATTTTGTCTGTTTCGATCCCTATTATTAGGCAACAAAGATGAGGTCTTCTACAAGAACCTCTATCGCTAACCCTCTTTGTTCTTCCTTCTACAGCCTTGATCTGTCCTGACCACAGCCAACACATGGCCTGTGGCACAGCCTGTCCTGCCACGTGCAGCAACCCTGATGCGCCAAAGAGATGCCACCTGCCCTGCATGGAGACCTGTCAGTGCAAGCCGGGCTATGTGCTCGATGGTGGGAAATGCATTCCCAAAGAGCAATGTGGCTGCATCTATCATGGTCAGATCTATGCTCCCAATGAGCAGTTCTGGGGTGATCAACACTGCCACCTGCAGTGTGTATGCAACCCACGCAACAGGAAAGTGGCCTGTCACAGTTCGGCTTGCAAGGAAGGAGAGGGGTGCCAAGTTATTAATGGCGTAAGGAAGTGCCATCCAACTTTCTATGGGACCTGCACTACCCTAGGCCAGCTGCATTACATCAGTTTTGATGGGGTGCACTTTGACTTCTCTGGAACTTGCGTTTATCGTATGGCTGAACTCTGCTACAAGACAGCAAACCTCACTCAGTTCCAAGTCCTGGTTCAGCACCAAGGACAGGGCTCTGAGAGCCCAGCTGCCACCAAAGTACTTGAGGTCCGTGTTTATGGCATGGCAATCCTTATCAGCCATAGCAAAGTCTTGGTGAGTACAGCACAGGTAGTCCTCAACTTACGAGCACCATTGAGCAAGGCAGTTGTTAAGTGAGTTTGGCCCCATTATATTGGCCCCACACTTGTTAAGTGAATCTCAGCAGTTAAGTTAGTACAGGTAAACCTCGACTTATAATCACAACTGAGTCCAAAAATTTTATGTTGTTAATTGAAACATTTGTTTCGTGAGTTTTGCTCCATTTTATGACCTTTCTTGCTACCGTTGTTACCTGAATCACTGTGGTTGTTAAGTTAGCAACGTGGTTAAGTGAATCTTGTTTCCCCATTGACTTTACATAGAATCAAATCTAATAGAATAGAATAGAATAGAATAGAATAGAATAGAATAGAATAGAA
>WNWU01000095.1:140098-173215 GCA_012654045.1 Ptyas mucosa
TAGGGTTTAGGGTTTAGGGTTTAGGGTTTAGGGTTTAGGGTTTAGGGTTTAGGGTTTAGGGTTTAGGGTTTAGGGTTTAGGGTTTAGGGTTTAGCATTAGCGTAGGGTTTAGGGTTTAGGGTTAGGGTTTTGGGTTAGGATTAGGATTAGGATTAGGGTTAAGGTTAGGGTTAGGGTTAGGGTTAGCGTTAGCGTTAGCGTTAGCGTTAGCGTTAGCGTTAGTGTTAGTGTAGGGTTTAGGGTTTAGGGTTTAGGGTTTAGGGTTTAGGGTTAGAGTTTTGGGTTAGGGTTAGGATTAGGGTTAAGGTTAGGGTTAGGATTAGGGTTAGGGTTAGCGTTAGCGTTAGCATTAGGGTTTTGGGTAGGGTTAGGGTTAGGGTTATTGAGCGAATTACTGCAATGTTATATGAATCACATGGTGATTAAGTGAATCTGGCTCCCCATCCCTTTGACTTTCCTGGTTGGAAATATGCTGGGAAGATTGGAAATGATGATCATATGACCGCAGGGAACCCTGCAACACTTGTTAATGCACTTGTTAATTCAACAAATTGGTTGCCAAGCGCCCAATTTTTTATTACGGGGATCCAACCATGGTGATAAGCGAGAGAGCTGATTGTAAGTCGCTTTTTCTAGTGCTATTGTAATTTTGAATGGTCACTAAAATGAATGGTTGTAAGTTGAGGACTGCCTGTATAATAGTGGTGGGCTTCAAAAATTTTAGCAGGGGGTTCTCTGCCTGGTTGGTGGGTGGGCATGGCCATGGTGGGCATGGTCTAGTCGGCCTCCTGCAGCACAGCAGGTGAAGCTATTTTGCCCTCCCCGCGCTCCGGAGACTTTTCTCAAGCCCCCAGGAGGACAAAAACAGCCTCCCCAGGCTCATTTCTGGCCTTCCTGAACTTCCAGTAGGGCAGTTTTTTGCCCTCCCCAAGCCTCTGTGTGCACCCTGCACCTACCTGCATCCAAAACGGGCCACATGGGGACTTCTGGGAAGGTTGGGGCGGGTTGGGAGGGGCCAGCCAGGAGTGGGATTTGGGGGTTCTCGGAACTGCACAGAATTTTAGCTACAGGTTCTCCCAAACCCCTGGGAACCCCCAGCAGCCCACCCCTGGCTGTATAATCAGTGGTGGGTTGCTACCAGTTCTCCCCGGTTCTTGCGAACCGGTAGTGGAAATTTTGAGTAGTTCAGAGAACTGGTAAATACCACCTCTGCCTGGCCCCGCCCCCATCTATTCTCTGCCTCCCGAGTTCCAGCTGATCGGCTAGAAGGAAAAAAATCAGGGCTCACTTGATAAAGAAGAGGGGGGAAAAAGACACCTTAGCTTTAAATTGAGAAGCCTCCCAACTGATTGGCTAGAACCAATCCGCTCCTTGTAAACTGCTCAGTGTGGTAGATTGGCAATTGAGGCCAAGCTGCCTGAAAGCGGTTTCTGATGCTCTCGGTGGTGACAGAGCGGCAAAAAACTGTTTAAACTCTTGCCACGGCACTTCAAAGGGCTGCCCTACAGCTGATCAGTGGTAAAAGGCAGTGTGGTGGTAGACCGGTGTGCTCCAAAAACAAATGGGTAGACCGGTATGGCTCTGCAAGCAGTTAAAAGCCTGGTAGACCAGTACCTCTGCTAAGATACCATCAGTACGCTGATGACACTCAGCTGTACATCTCCACCCCAGACCACCCCAACGATGCCCTTGAAGTGATGTCCCAGTGCCTGGAGGCTGTGCGGACCTGGATGGGGAGGAACAGGCTCAGGCTCAACCCCTCCAAGACTGAGTGGCTGTGGCTCCCGGAATCCCGATATAGTCAGTTGACTCCATCACTGACTATTGGGAGCGAGTCTTTGGCCCCCACAGAAAGGGCTCACTATCTGGGAGTCCTCCTGGATAGGCAGCTGTCCTTAGAGGACCCTCTGACGGCTGTCACCAGGGGGACTTTCTGTCAGGTTCGCCTGATTCGCCAGTTGCGGCCCTTTCTTGATCGGGATTCCCTGTGCACAGTCACTCACGCCCTTGTCACCTCTCACATTGATTACTATAATGCTCTCTACATGGGGCTCCCCTTGAGGGGCACCCGGAGGCTCCAACTGGTCCAGAATGTGGCCGCGCGGGTAGTGATGGGAGCAACGTGGCGCTCCCATGTAACACCACTCCTGCACGAGCTGCACTGGCTCCCAGTGGTCTTCCGGGTGCGTTTCAAGGTGTTGGTTATCATCTTTAAAGCACTCCATGGCATAGGACCTAGTTATCTATGGGACCGTCTACTGCCACAGACGACCTCCCATCGACCCGTGCGCTCCCACAGAGAGGGCCTCCTCGGGGTGCCATCAGCCAAACAATGTAGGCTGGCGACCCCCAGGGGGAGAGCCTTTTCTGTGGGGGCACCTACCCTCTGGAATCAGTTACCCCCCGAGATAAGGAAAATCCCAGACCTCAGTGCCTTCTGTCATGCCCTGAAAACTTACCTCTTCAAACAAGCCGGGCTGGCTTAAGCAGTATTTTATATTTTAAATTTTAAATTTTATGGGGATTGGTATTTTTAATTTGAACCGAAATCTATTATTCTATTTTTAATTGTTCTTATTGTTTATATTATGTGTTTTTTAATTCCGGCTGTACACCGCCCTGAGTCCTCAGGGAGAAGGGCAGTCTATAAATTTAATATAAAAATAAAAATAAATAAACCACGCCCACAAAATAAGCCACGCCCACAGAACCGTTAGTAAAGAAAAATTAGAACCCACCCCTGTGTATAATGTTCATAGTTTCTCCAAATCTATTCCCACCCATTTCTGTAACTGTTTGAAAAAGTGTTTTTATGCAAACAAAACAGTTTTATCCAGATTTGGCCAATGTGTAGGTTTGGGCCAAAACCACTCTCCACAAAGATCACAATTAGTTTTATATGTTTCCTTAATGTCCGTGATTTTATATACTGGAGAACAGCATCGCATGAGGTAAGGAAAGGATCTATGCTTCAGCCTTATGGAAACTGATCAGAAATATGAATTAGGTCAGTTCCTATTGCAATTTATGACGAACGAATTATATTCACATCCATAGCAGACTATTTATGGATAAGAAGCTTGTAGAAATTTCCTACCAAGAATGATGAGCAAAGCAACAAGCAAGCCTTTTTTTTTTTTTATTCTGAGTGAAAAAGATATGAATTATTCATTTTAATGAGAAAGTGGCTAGGGAGATAACATTCTTGCTCACCCAGACTAGAAGCTGGGTCAGCCAAAAAAACACTGTGCTTAATCATAATGAAAAACAGAACTTTCAACCAGATCAAGGTAGGGAACGCACAGTCATCCAGATATTCTTAACTACAGTTCCCAGCTGCCCTAGCTTTCATGTCCAATGGCAAAGGTTTGGGGGAATAATAATTCAGTAATATCTGGATCAGTGGTGGGTTCCTCCCGGTTCTGCCCAGTTCTGCCGCCTCCCACCCCCCCCACCCCCACCCCGCGTTATTCTTACCTTTTATTTGGCCCCATCCCCAATCTATTGCTGCCTCCTGAGTCCCAGTTGATGGCTAGAGGGAAAAAAAGCTGTTTAAACTCTTGCCACAAGGCTTCAAAGGGCCGCCCTACAGCTGATCAGTGTTAAAAGAAAACAATGAGTAGACCAGTGCCTGCAAAAATACATGAGTAGATCTGTGCCTGCAAAAATAAATGGGTAGACCAGTGCCTGCAAAAATAAATGGGTAGACCAGTGCCTGGAAAAATACATGAGTAGATCAGTGCCTGGAAAAATACATGAGTAGATCAGTGCCTGGAAAATAAATGGGTAGACCAGTGCCTGCAAAAAATACATGAGTAGATCAGTGCCTGCAAAAATAAATGGGTAGATCGATACAGCTCTGCAAGCAGTTAAAAGCCTGGTAGACCAGTACCTCTGCTGAATCCTAAAGAATTGTCACATGACCATCAAGCCACACCCACAAAATAAGCCACGCCCACAGAACCGGTAGTAAAAAAATTTAGAACCCACCCCTGGATGGGCAATTCTTGGATTGTCTTTGATTCTAATAAGCAAGTCTATCCTTCATATCTTTGTTCTTAGCTTCAGACTCAAAAGGGTTATCTTGATGCTCTTTAGTTGGTTAACCCAACTAAAAACTGTCTGGCTTAATATGTTACCTCAGGTTTTAACTTTCCTAATTCAGCTATTGAAAGGGCATCATCACCCTCTAGAAATTCATTGAAACCAGTGGTGGAATTCATTTTTTTTACTACCGGTTCTCTGGGCATGGCTTGGTGGGTGTGGCAGGGGAAGGACACTGCAAAATCTCCATTCCCACCCCACTCCAGGGGAAGGCTCAGGGGTGAAATCCAGCAGGTTCTGACAGGTTCTGGAGAACCGGTAGCAGAAATTGTGAGCAGTTCAGCGAACTGGTAGTGGAAATTTTGAGTACTTCAGAGAACCAGCAAATACCACCTCTGGCTGGCCCCAGGAGTGGGGAGGGAATGGAGATTTTGCAGAATCCTTCCTCTGGAGTGGGGTAGGAATGGAGATTTTGCAATATCCTTTCCCCAGCAGTGGGGAGGGGATGGAGATTTTGCAGTATCCTTCCCCTGCCATGCCCACCAAGCCACACCATGCCCACCAAGCTGCGCCCACAGAACCGGTAGTAAAAAAAAAAAATTGGATTTTACCACTGGGAAGGATACTGCAAAATCTCCATTCCCACCCCACTTTGGGGCCAGCCAGAGGTGGTATTTGCCAGTTCTCTGAACTACTCAAAATTTCCGCTACCGGTTCTCCAGAATCTGTCAGAACCTGCTGAATTGAAACCATGTCTAAGATAGTGTTTTGCAACCTTATGATACGTGGACTTCAACTCCCATGGCTGGCTGGGAAATTCTGGGCGTTGAAGTCCACACATCTTAAAGTTGCCAGAGTTGAGAAATGATGGTCTAAGAAGTCAGAAACTAATCTATCTCCTTTCTTTGATGATAAAATGAGTAAGAGATTAAAAAAAACTGAACATAAAGCATCGGTAAACAACCTGGGACTCTATCAATGATCTAAACTACAAATCCTCAATCTTTCTTTCATCAGCCATGCCATTCACGACTTATTTCAGTTGTGAAACCAAATCCTTGGGGGCGGGGGGAAGGGGGGAGGAATAGTTTTCAATCAAGATTCAAAGGGAGATTTAAGAAAATGTGATATTTTATCAGAAAAATACAATAAAGGGAATATATATTTAATTTTACACGTGTTAACAGCAGCAAGAATTGTGTTTGCACAGCAGTGGGAAAACGAAGAGATCCCTACAGATGAAAACGTAATTTAAAAAAATATTAGAATGCGCAGAAATGGATAGATTAACACACATAAGTAAGGAGAAGGAAGAAACTGAATACTTTTTAACATGGGGTTTGTTTTATCAATGGCTAAATAACAGAAACAGAAGTTAGACATTTAAAAGCATTAGAGAATGATTAATTACATAAGGAAAGTTCACTAAAATGGATAAGCAGATACTACTATTATTATGTAACCATTCTTAATGCTATGAATATTATTCAGAGGTGGGATTCACTTACCTTCCCTACCGGTTTGCAAATGTGAGTGCACACGCCAGCTCTGCGCATGTGCACAGCCTTCTGCGCATGCACAGCAATCACGCATTACGTCCAGGTGGGTGGGTGGAGCCTCCCGCAGTCGCCGCTACCAGTTCGTGCGATCCAGAGAGAACTGGCTGAATCCCACCACTGATATTATTGTTATGATTATCATTACTATTTTCAAAATTAACTGTACCCAGACAACCCACTGTTTATGCAGACATTGAATTTTTTACGTTAAATAAATTTTTTAAAAAAATTTAAAAAGAAAATGTGATACAACCAAACTGTCTTCTGCAAAATGCATCAACGTCTTCTTGTGTTCCCCAGAACCTGACTGTCCCCCAAATACCCATTATGAAGTCTGTGCCAGCCACTGCCCAGTGACCTGTCACAGCCTCTTCAATCCAGTCCTCTGCACTGCCAACTGTCGAGAGGGATGTGAATGCAACCAAGGTTTTGTCCTGAGTGGTGACCAGTGTGTCCCCATCTCACAATGTGGCTGTGTCCATCAAGGTCTCTACTACAAGGCGGGCGAGTCTTTCTTTGTCAATGGGTTTTGCAAAGAGCGGTGCACTTGTCACGTCGGTGGTATTATGGAGTGCCACCGTTCCACCTGTGGACCCCACGAGGAGTGCCGTGTGGTGGAAGGTATCCAGAAGTGCCATTCAGATGCTCCCAAGAAGACTGGGACCTGTCATGTAGCTGGAGACCCTCACTACATCACCTTTGATGGCACCACTTTTGACCTTCAGAGCAACTGCACTTATACGCTGGCAAGGAGCTGTACACGCCAACATTCCCTTCCGTCTTTCTCAGTCAATATACAGAATGAAAGGCGATCCAGGGGCAAAATCTCTGTAACTAAAGTTGTATCTATCACAGCCTACCAAAACACCATTTCTCTCTTGCGGGAAAAGAGAGGCATTATCCTGGTAAGGAGATATATATTGAAATATTGCAAGTAGGGATGGGTGGGTTGCTTTTGGTTGGGAGTTTCAATAGCACACAAGTTAAAGAAGCGAATGGTTGTATCGGCCACAAGGCAATGCAAATATTGACAACGTACATGTTGAGATGTCCATAGGAATATACTAGAACGTGGGTGGAGAATGATTCTAGCTATTTTTGTTCTTGTTAGTTGCAAAGTCACGTCTGACCCATTGTGACCCCATGGACAATGTTCCTCCAGACCTTCCTGTCCTCTACCATCCCCCGGAGTCCATTTAAGCTCCCGCCAACTGCTTCAGTGACTCCATCCAGCCACCTCGTTCTCTTCTTTTGCCCTCAGTCTTTCCCAGCATTAGGCTCTTGTCCAGAGAGTCCTTCCTTCTCATTAGGTGGCCAAAGTATTTGAGATTCATCTTCAGGATCTGGCCTCCTAAAAAGCAGTCAGAGTTGATCTCCTCTAGGACTGACTTGTTTGTTTGCCTTACTATATCAGACTGCAAAAGCTTAGAGGGAAGGTAGGGTATGTTATGGGACCCATCAATTAGGAATGTACACCTAGTGGGACCATGAAAAAGGCTCTTCTCAGTGGTGGTCCTCAATGGAATATCACTCCCCTACCCCCCAAGATATGGTTGGTCCCCACCCTGTTGCTTTTCCAAAAGGCCCTAAAATGTGGTTTTTCTCAGTGGACCTCTGGACCATGAATGGAGATAAAGCTGATTAGGAGGTTAATTAATTGTATTGCTCCTACCATATGTGTGGTTGTGTATGTGTGTGTGGAGGAGGTAATGGTTTTTTTTTTTTTAATCTGGTGGATGTTTAAATGTTGCAACCCTCCCAGAGTCACTTATGTTTGGGCAGCTATATTAATTGTGTAATAAATCAATACATGGACAAAAGTGACATGTTCTTTTAGACAGACCAGAGATAACTGATCTTCTTCAATGTCTTCTTGCTTCATTCTCATTCCTTACTACCGCTACAGGTGAACGGTGCCACGACCTACTTACCTTTCCGCCTTGAAAGCGATAGTATGTGGGTCTTCTATCATGGGAACAACATTGTGCTTCGGACGGACTTTGGCTTGTTTGTCTCTTTCGATCAACTCTACCACTTGATCGTCCAGGTGCCGGAAGCTTATCACAGCCAGATGTGCGGTTTATGCGGCAATTACAATGGGCATCCCCTTGATGACATTTCTCTGCCCACTGGCCAGCCGGTCCTAAGCGTGCAAACCTTTTCAGCTGCTTGGAAAGTAGCTGCTCCGTCTGCTGCCTGCACTGAAGATTGTACTGCCATAGTGTGTGGTGCATGTCAAGAGAGCCGGAAGGCCAGCTACATACACAGCACCCAGTGTGGCATTTTGCAGTCCCCTTTTGGACCTTTCAGTGCTTGCTATTCCACCATCAACCCTACGGATTTCTACAACAATTGCGTGCATGACCTCTGCAAGGCAAGGGGGAACCCAGTTATTCTCTGCCGAGCTGTCCATAGCTATGTTGCCGCTTGTCAAGCAGCTGGCATCCAGATCAAACCCTGGAGGACAACAACCTTCTGCCGTAAGTCTTCTCCTAGGAAGGCAGTTTCTATGAAGAGTAGAGCATCTCCTAAGGCAGAGTAGGGAGAATGGGAGGTTCGCAATAGTGGTGAATATCTATAGCTCAGATGTAGATTGAGGGTGAAGGCTCATTCTCTGAGCTTGTGGGTTGGTTTCTGAACGTTTCATTACCAGGCTAGGTAACATCTTCATCAGAGTTTTGGGGGTGTCAGTGTTCTTCTGTTTATAAGGGCTTCAGGTGTGAGTGTGTCAAGTGAGGTTCTTGTGATGGGTCTTGTGATGGGTTAGGTGTCAGCCCTGGAGACATATTGGAGCATCTTCAGGGCTGCCACAGTGAGGTCAGTTGGAGCTATGGGAACGGGAGGGGGAAATAGAGATAGTTGGGGACTTGTAGTTGAGGACGTTCCCACCAAGTGCTGGGGAGGCATGGACCAAAGCCAACTGGAGTTGGGACTGTGACCTGATGGGACCATGTGACGGATGTATGGACTGGGGGCATGAACTTTGGGTTTTGATTTGGGTGGGGAAAAGCTCGGGTCTTTCAGAGTCAGGTTTTCACCAGCTGTGCCAATATGACATGCCTAATAAATTCATACTTTGAGGAAACCACAGGCCTCAGAGTTTTGATTGAGTTGGGTCTCTTACTTGGAACCCTGACATCAATGAGTCTTGTGATGGATTTTGTGATAAGGAGAATACAGGGCATAACATAGGCAGAGTCACACCAGGCACATCAGTTGACTGTTTCTGAGTTGGAAGCAGTGGTGAAATTCAATTTTTTTTTACTACTGGTTCTGTGGGTGTGGCTTGGTAGGCGTGGCAGGGCAAGGATACTGCAAAATCTCCATTCTCAGCCCACTCCAGGGGAAGGATATTGCAAAATTTCCATTCCCACCCCACTCTGGGGCCAGCCAGAGGTGGTATTTGCCGGTTCTCTGAACTACTCAAAATTTCCGCTACCGGTTCTCCAGAATCTGTCAGAACCTGCTGAATTTTACTCCTGGTTGGAAGACGTTTCTTTGATAGCAATTCAGCTTTAGGTGTCCATGTTCCTTCCCCCAATCACCCAACTTCCGTCCTCCCTCTATTGTGGTTATTATTGCTGGTTGTACAGTCAGCCAGATGTTTTAGACTGGATTTGGCATTTTCACCCAGCTATCGAGTTCTTCCCAAAGATTTGAGATTGGCAGATGTCATTTGATGGTATTAAAGGGTATTTTACAATCACCCATTGGAGAAGCTCTGATTTTAAGCACGTTAGCTGACCTCATTCTAACATCCACAAGAGAAGAACTCACTCTGGCAGTAACATTTCCTTCTCCTTGCAGGAGGAAATCCATTGCACATTATTTGAAGAAGAGCTGTAGCTCAAATGTGTGTGTGTGTGCGGGGGGGGGAGGGGGAGTACATGGCTTTGGCTGTAGGAGATTATTAGTTCAAGTCTAAGCCGTGTCAGATGAAGGTTTCGTTTTGGTTGCCAAGCTAGTCAAAACGGAACTCGAACGATCTCTGTTCTAACATACAGCTTCTCATATTGCTCTGCGGCTACTGCCTACCTTCTTTTTTCAACTAACTTAGTCTTCTTCCTTTCTTGTAGCTATGAAATGCCCGGTCAACAGTCATTATGAACTCTGCGCCCAGGCTTGTCCCATCAGATGCAAAGAGGCAACCGGCATCACGAAGTGCCCCAACCACTGTGCTGAAGGCTGCCAATGCAGAAAGGGCTTCTTTATGGCTGGGTACCATTGTGCCCCTGTCAGTCAATGTCGCTGCTTTAACAAAGGCATCTGGTTTAAGGCAAGTAAAGCAGTGGTGGGATTAAAAAATTTTTACTACCTGTGGGCGTGGCTTGGTGGGCATGGCAGGGGAAGGATACTGCAAAATCTCCATTCCCACCCCACTCCAGGGGGAAGGATACTGCAAAATCTCCATTCCCTCCCCACCCCACTAACCTGCTTTCCAGCTCTGCAGGACCCTCCCCACAGCCCCCATTTTGTGAGAATGGTGTAGCATGTGCTGAAAATCCCAAAGGTGCCCGCTTAATTGTATTTATTCATTCAATTTCTATAAGATGCCAACTCAACTAAGTAAGTCTCGGCGACTTAACCTTGGAAGGATGGAAGGCTGAGTCAACCTTGAACTGGTCAGAATCGAACTCCTGGCAGTGGAATGCAGAGTCAGCCTGCAATACTACATTCTAACCCCTGCGCCACCAGGGCTCTTTATTTATGGTTGTGAGGTCTAGGACTACCCGTAGACACAACATTCCAGTTTTTCTCATAACAACCCATGGAGTAGCCTGAGCTGAAAGGAAATGACTGATTATCTCAATAAAAGAACAGAGCAGGAGACATCTAGTCACTACTTGATTTTGGCTTTCTGCCTTTTCCGTTTCAGTGATGCATGTGGAATGGTCCTGCAGGGTTGATGATTTAGGAAGCAGAATAGCATCTGCATAGTAGCAAGTTGTTGATTCTCCAAAGTAGAAGAACTATAGCTGTACAAAATGGATCTTATGGGTGAACCGGGGTTGCCAGCAAACAAAAACATGTTGGCATTCTCACTGCTGCATCCCAAAAAGAGTAAAATATTAAAGGATAAGGAGGAATGAAACTTGGCTCAATAGCAGTAACTGCGAGAGGGACAAATATGAGCCAGCTGTGGGCTGCAGCTGCCAAAAAAGCCCAATGCAATCCTAGGCTGCATTAACAGAGGGATAGAATCAAAATCACATGAAGTGTTAGTACTGCTTCATGTTGCCTAAGATCACACTTGCAATACTGCATCCATGTTTGGTCACCACAATATAAAAAAAGATGTTGAGACTCTGGAAAGAGTATAGAGAAGAGCAATGAAGATGATTAAGGGGCTGGAGGCTAAAACCTATGAAGAATGGTTGCAGGAATTGGGTATGGGCAGTCTAGTGAAAAGAACTAAGGGCAGTGGTGAAATCCAAATTTTTTTACTACCGGTTCTGTGGGCGTGGCTTGGTGGGCGTGGTGTGGCTTGGTGGGCGTGGCAGGGGAAGGATACTGCAAAATCTCCATTCCCTCCCACTCCTGGGGAAGGATACTGCAAAATCCCCATTCCCACCCCACTCTGAGGCCAGCCAGAGGTGATATTTTCCGGTTCTCTGAACTACTCAAAATTTCTGCTACAGGTTCTCCAGAACCTGTCAGAACCTGCTGGATTTCACCCCTGATTAAGGGTGATATGATAGCAGTGTTCCAATATTTGAGAGGTTGCCACAAAGAAGAGAGGGTCAACCTGTTTTGTAAAGCACTGGAAGGCAAACAAGAAGCAATGGGTGGAAACTAATCAAGGAGAGAAGCAGCTTAGAACTAAGGAGAAATTTCCTGACAGTGAGAACAATTAACCAGTGGAACAAGTTGCCTCCAGAATTTGTGGGTGCTCCCTCACTTGAGGTTTTTAAGAAGAGGTTGGACAACCACTTGCCTGAAATAGTACAGGATCTCCTGCTAGAGCAGGAGGCTGGACTAGAAGACCCCCAAGATCCCTTCCAACTCTCCTATTCTGTCTTCTATTCTGAATGGAAAGAGAAATGAAAATAAAAACGGGAATGATGATGATGTCAGAGAGAGGGGTGATCCAGATTAATAGAAATTAAGGAACCCATCTGTCAAACCCAACAGAAGTGGAAGGTTGATAATTAGATACAGATAAGAAGGTTTTGCAAATATGCAATTATGCCACAGCAATTGTGATCATCATCATCTTATTAATGTAAGATATAAATACATCCTGCCGGGGATGCTGGCTATTTCTTAGCTATCCCCTCCCCCCTCTAAACCTGCTGTATTTTTTATTGCAGCCTGGAACTCCAACGATCACATCCAATTGCATGGAGAGATGCACTTGTGAACGTCAAGGTCATCTGACGTGCACTCCATTCCCGTGTGCGGCTGGAGAAACCTGTGTACTGAATAATAACAAATGGGACTGTGTCCGGAAAGAGGGACACTGCACTATTGCCCATGAACACATCTTCACCTCTTTTGATGGAGTATCTGGAAAGCTTCCAAGTGAGGGGTCCTTTGAGATCACGGCTCTTGTCAACGCGAAGTCAAAATCATGGTTCCGGGTGGTGGTGCAGGTGAAGAAGTGTCCCCAGTGTGCGACACCCAGTGTGGTCTCTGTCACTGTCTATTTCCACAAACTGATTGTGTTGGTGAATAAGGATAGTTCAGTCTCGGTAAGAAACGGCTACTGGCAGATGATAGCTCTCATGTTTTATTCACCTACTCTACTCTACTTATAGTACTATCTATCTCTTTCTTCCTTCCTTCTTCGCCTTCCACACACAAAAAGTATGGGATTTCTAATCACCTAATTGCCTTTCCTTCCCCCTTTCCTTTTCAGCTAGTTGTCTCTGTCTGACCTAGACTGCCACAACTAATGAACAAATCAATGAGGTGTAAATTGTATAATGAAAGGTACCAGTAGCAACTGAGATCCAGCTGCAGTGAAGTTATAGTCTACGTAGTCTTACGAGACTAGGAGGTAACAGAGATCAAATGAATGAAGGCAGATATACGTGTCCCAGGATAATATTGCAGGGTCCGATCTGGATCAGTCACTGGGACTAGAGCAGTGGTGGTATTCAGCTGGTTCTATCCGGTTCAGGTGAACCGGTAGTGGCAGCGGTGGGAGGCTCTGCCACCCACCCCAGATGTCATCACATCCCACTTTTGACGCTCTGCGTATGTGCGGAAGGTCTTGCACTCACATTTGCAAACCGGTAACGAAGGTAAGTGAATACCACCCCTGGACTAGAGGTTTAGTCTTCCGAGCTTTCAGACTCATGCTGGAGCCCATCCTCAGGGAACTTCTCTCTAGCAGAGTGTGTGCTTTCGGCTATTCTGAGTATGGTATTTATATGGTGCCTGTTGTGTGTGGCTTTTTTAGTTGTTGATTAGGGTGTTGATGGCTGCCTATTAAGTCATTGGCTGTTGTTTCCTTGTGCTGTTAAGCCCTCACCTCCTAAGCTGGTGTTAAAGCAGCACTCCTGTTGATTGATGAGGGGCCTGTTTCCCAGGCTTTAACCCATGCTGTTTTTGTACCTGCTCATCCAACAATCTTAGTAGCTACAAAACTGAATGCATACATCAGAGATTAAATGTCTATTAATTAACATGGCAATTCAGGATGGAAGAATTAGGTGCAGATTGATACAGATTGAGTACAGTTTGCAGAAAACTCACCTTCCACACTGCTGCTGGCAAGGAACACAGCTGAGGCACGGCAATCCACTCTACCCCACCAATCAGCTGGGCTTTGGAAAATGGAAATATAGGTAAGTCTTATGCAGGGGCGGGAGGGCAGTCCCACTTCAAAATTGGAGCGAAGCGGTTCGCTCACGGCTGAAAGTCGGTGCTAACGGTTCACTCGAACTGGTGCGAACCAGTAGAATACCACCACTGGTGTTGATGCTAAAGGAACTGTAAATTTAGTCACCATTGCTTTCTCTGGCTGTGGTAAGTACTGATTTTCTAGAAAAAAAATTGCCATTTTCTAGCATTCTTATTCAGTGCTGGTTTCCTCCCGTATCTTCCACAATTCAATAGACAATGTCTCCAGGTAACCTGTAGATTTGCATTTTCTAGGTGAACGGGCATCCTGTGCACCTCCCAGCTCAGCCTTCCAAGGAGGTATCCATAACCCTGGTCCAAGATACGGTGATAGTGGCACATGAATCTGGTGTACGGGTTCTGTATAGCACTGGGGGTGACTTAACAGTAACAATCAGCGCAACCCTGGCCAACAAAGTGTTCAGATCCTGTGGGAACTTCAACAGTAATGGTGCAGATGATTTGAGGCTTCCACATGGGAAGAAGGCCGACACCATTACTGAAGTCCTGAACTACTGGAGAGTTAGAACAGGAATACAACAAGGTACGTAAGGATAGAAATGTCTTTCCTTTTCTTAACATTTTTCTAGTTTTGCTCTTTAATTTAACCCTAGCTTTAGACAATAATTGGGACGCGGTGGCTCAGTGACTAAGACGCTGAGCTTGTCGATCAAAAGGTCAGCAGTTCAGCGGTTTGAATCCCTAGTGCCATGTAACGGGGTAAGCTCCTGTTCCTTGTCCCAGCTTCTGCCAACCTAGCAGTTTGAAAGCACGTTAAAAATGCAAGTAGAAAAATAGGGACCACCTTTGGTGGGAAGGTAACAGCATTCTGTGCACCTTTAGTATTTAGTCATGCCAGCCATATGACCACAGAGACATCTTTGGACAGCGCTGGCTCTTCGGCTTAGAAACGGACTCTGTAGAAGTAACCACAGAGTCAGGTAATGCATTCCAGGCACTGACCACTCTGTTGCTGAAGTCGTATTTTCTGCAATCAAGTTTGGAGCGGTTTACCTTGAGTTTGTATCTATTGTGTGCTCATGTATTATTGCGGTTGAAACTGAAGTAGTCTTTGACAGGTAGGAAGTTGTAGCAGTTACTTTTGTGTACTACGCTTAGGTCAGACCGAAGGCGGCATAGTTCTAAATTTTCTAATCCCAAAATTTCAATCCTGGTGGCATAAGGTATTGTGTTGTGAACAGAGGAGTGGAGTACTCTTCTTGTGAAATACCTCTGGACTCGCTCCATTGTATTAATATCCGATATACAGTGCAGGTTCCAGGCAGATGAGCTGTATTGGAGAATTGGTCTAGCAAAGGTTTTGTATGCCCTAGTTAGTAGTACAATATTACCGGAGAAGAAGTTTCACAAGATTAAGTTAACAACTCTTCATGCCTTTTTGGCAATGTCGTTGCAGTGAGCATTTATTGCCCTGAGGGGGAGGGGTGGCATATGGTTGTTTGAAATTCAAAATACCAAACACTTTTTTCCTTCCTTTTTTTTTCTTTAAGCTTATTTCAAAACCCACACCTATACGGCACCTTGATTCAAAATCAGCTTTCATAACACCAACATTCCCAGGAATGCAGTCTGGCCTGTATCATGGATGGATGGATGGAAGAGAAAATTCTTTTCTTTATATGAACCCATTCGATTAGCATCTCTGAAAATCTGCATTTGAGCACATTGGGCAATGGCGTTTACAACTAAAATGGTAAAATTATGTATATTAAAAATCCACAGACGCATAAGTATTTGGAGAAGAGAATCCACAATGGCATTGCGTTAAGGGAAAGGGATGAGAAAGGGATTCCCCAATGTGTGCAAATTTTGTGTGAATTTTCGTGTATTTTTTTAAAAAATGTATATTGAATACTGAATGCTGGGAAATTCAGCAAATTTGACAGATTTACCTTTTCCTACAAGCAGGAATATCTTCTAGTGCAAAGTTCACTAACCTTAGTAACTTTAAGCCAGCATGACTGGTTGGGGAATTCTGGGAGCTGAAGTCCACATGTCTTAAAGTTGTCAAAGCTAGCTATAGAATTCTGGGAGTTGAAGTCCATGTGTCTTAAATTTGCCAAGGTTGGGAAATTTTGTTCTAGTGTCCCAGACCACAATTGAGCAACTGTTCTTGTAAGCACAACGTAGCATCTTTTGTTCTATTGGCAACAGCTACCTCCCACCAACTGGATTCACATATCCTACAAACCTACTTATTAATTGAGATCACCATCATAAGCTCTGACCTGCATCAAACAAGCAACGCTACTGCTAATGTAATGCTGATGTCTGAATCTCACCATTGATTCACAAATACTGAAGCCCCAGCAGTTGAGATGATTGTACTTAACTTGGATTCTAGCTAGGATCTGCTTTTTTTTAAAAAAAAAATCTACTTTCTTTGATGTTTTACATTAGTTTACCTACGAAACATCAACATGATCTGCTGAAATGAATGTGGTTACCGTATTTGAGTTGCAAAAGTTCAGTTGACCACAAGGTGTCACCAGAGATTTCCACCTCTTCGCTGCTGCCTAGTGGTTATTCAGATAGGTGCAATCTAGATATGGTAGCTCTAAATATACATAGTAGCTGTTCACGGCAACATAAGGTTTAGATATATAGCTTTTATTGTACTTTATTTTTTGGTGAGGGAGGTTGAGTGTTTTGGATCATTTTGAACTAACGCTGTTGAAACTGTTAGAATCAATTAAAGCTTTTGATAAAAGATTTTTGCGTTTTCCGTGCTGTTTACGTTAAACCTGTTGCAGCTTTAACAGAAACATTTACACTGCACTCATACAGTTTTCTATGTAAGCCATTCCGAGGAGGAAGAATTTAGCAGGCTCTGTAGAATGGTGAGAATAGGGGAAAGCAGAATTTAATTGGTTGCAATGTCTTTGGGTTTTAAATCTTTCTTGTACACATAGAGGCAACCAAATGCACATACCACATGAACAAATCCATCTACAACTTTGCTAAAGGCTGTAGCTGTTTCATTGATTCGGCCCCAAAGATAAGTCAGAAGAATTCTGTAAACGTGTTCTCTCATTCAAACCTCACATCCATCACCTGTCTTGCATTCAAAGAACCCACTAGCCCATTTTAATAAACAATGATCCCTCGTCACAATCAAAGCCTCATGCTAGAAGCAAGAGGAGGAGGTTCAACCAAGATCTAGCTGCCATGGGGGAAAAAACAGCAATCCAAACAATGAAGATTTGAAGCAAGATTCTTTATTAAAATACCCTATAACAGTGATTTCTGGGCTCCCAGCCAAACTGACTGAGATATAGCGAGAAAGACAATAGATTGAGAAAAGATTTTATAAGAGATGGAAAAGGTGTATTGACAATCATTAAGCATGGAGATAGAAAAAGCACCCAAATCTATATGGGCAATGAGGTAGTTAGATTTGGCCTTGAAAACAGCACCCCAATTTCCCTGTTCCCCTTTATTCCTTTTGTTATGATGATCAGACGAGTCTTTTTTTCAATCCTTCTCCACAAAATACAAGCCTCGTTACCCTCTTCGTGCTCCCTTCCACAGGATCACACTAAACTAAATTATGATGGCAAGGGGTCCTCAAACAACGAATCAATTTTTAATTAAGATGAATCTACTTTTACAGAGTTTTAAATCCCGCGTCGCTTAGCTTCATTGGAGCAATTCCTATGGAAATTCAGACCTCCAAAAAGTTCTGTTTCCCACATCAACGTCCTTTGATGGTGAGGCTTGCTGAAGACTTCCTTCTTGATTTCAATCCACTATCCGATTAGCATCATCAGATCAGCCGGTTCAATCTTATCCCTAGGCACACTAAGAAGTAAAAGAGAGATAACGTATAAGAAGAAGGAAGGATGTTTAGGAAATGGCATCTAGCCAAGAAGACGAAGCAAATAGGAGTTTTTAGAGAGCACAAGAGATTGCCAGCACAAGAGATACTAATTTCCCCATCAGACCAATCTTACTGCTGAGATCTTGGTCTTCTTTGGCTTGGTTAGCTTCCCTGCCTCATCTTCAGCTGTTCCTATCTGTTACGTGGTAGATAGGTAGATCAATGAGAGAGAGGAACACAAGCTATAAAAAATAGGGTCAAGGGCAGCCATGCATAAGAAGTCATCAATACCTGGTGCCAAAGCTCTGATGATGATGATGATGATGATGATGCCTAGTTTGGTGA
The DNA here is from genome assembly GCA_012654045.1 of Ptyas mucosa. Lineage (NCBI taxonomy): Eukaryota > Metazoa > Chordata > Lepidosauria > Squamata > Colubridae > Ptyas > Ptyas mucosa. The sequence goes on from WNWU01000095.1 coordinate 157,736, forward strand.
TATATTGTTTACAAGAAGAAACAACAACAAACACCAAATTCCCAACATTTCAATCTTGAGCTACATGTTTGTACAGAACAACTGCCCCTAGGAGAGCCTTTGCACAACTCAGGAGCTGGATTAGGGGTGGGATTGAGCCTGTTCAGACCAGTTCGGGTGATCCGGTTGTACCGATCAGCTGAGAGTGAATCAGTTCGCTCTGACGATTATGTGCACCCACTTGCCTGCCCCTGCTCTATACTGACCTTTGTTTTCTTTTTTTGAAGCCCAGCTGATTGGCGTGGCAGAGCAGATTGCCGTGCCTCAGCTGTTTTATTCACCGGGGCTGCAGTTGAAGGTAAATTTTAGACTGGTTTGGAAACAAACCGCCCGTGTGCGGAGCGTGCATTTGGCACACGTGCGCTCAGCGAACCGGTTCTTACACCGGGTGAATCCCACCACTGAGCTGGATGTGCCTGGCCGTGGATCAGAAGGTCTTGTTCACTGTCATGGATACTCTCTTTGGTCACCTCCAAACTGGATTACTGTAATACATTCTATACGGGCTGCCCTTGAAAATTACTCAGGGATTACTATCGATCCAAAATACATTAGCACGAGTAGCGAAGGTGCATTTAAGTATGCCCCAGGCAACACCACTCATTTTCAAACTACAATGGCTTCCTATAAGTTCCAGGTGCAAGTCAAGGTCTGAGGAGTCCTTGGTGCTCTCTGAGCTTGATTGTTGCCAGTATTGATGATGCTACCTAGTTTGGGTAATGAAACGTCTGCAAGAAAAACAACCCAAGTGCAGACGTTTCATCACCCAACTAGATAACATCATCAGTGCCAGTGGTGTGGGGTTTGCTCTCTGTTCATAGACAGTAGCTTGTCCTGCCAGTGTGGAGGATGTGTGGTTTCTTCCTTAGAGAACACCAAGGAAGCCTCATCTCAACCCTGAGCTATTCCCCTTTATTGGTAGTTCAAAGTCTGAAGTGATGCGGTGGCTTAGAGGTGGAGCTCTCGCCTCACAATCAGGAGGCTGTGAGTTTGATCCTAGCTAGAGGCAGTTATTTCTCTCTCTGGGCACAGTGAGAATATATCTGCTGAACAAAGCTCCGCATTGGCGACAGGAAGGGCATCCGGCCATTAAAACTCTCTGCTAGCCCCATTCAGTTGCCCAGACTCCACCCCACAAGGGATTATGAAGTCGTTAAAGATGATGATGATTGGTAGTTCAAGGTCTGTTTGCCACCTATAAAGCCCTACATTGCGCAAGTTATTTGCAGATATCCCTACTGATACATACTCATCCCATACCCTCCAAAAGATTGGGCATGCTTCACGTTCCTTCCCTGACACGATGCCATCTGATGGGACCAGATGACATGCCGTACAGTTGTGACACCTGCTTTCTGGAATGATCTGCAAACTCCCACGTATGCCACCCAAAAGCTTTACTTGCATGCAGATTTTTTTTTCCTCCATTCGTGTCTACAGAAGGAGAAGCCTCAGGATCCCTGATGCTTCCTCTAAAATGGATGGAGCGCCTGGGAGACGTAAGGTACACACCAGAGCATTTTCACTGCAAGGGAATGTGTATAAATCTGATCTCTGTTAAATATGTCCAGGAGGTCAGACTCCGGTATTTCCAGCCATTCGCTCTGGTACATTTACAGTTTCATGATTTACAACAGAATAAAACGTTGTTATCTATTTCGGAAGGGAAACGTTCTGGTGAGTGACAAATGGCTCCCAGATGCAAGCATATCCTTCTCCTGCATTGAGGGCAGCCGAAGCTCTTAGCTCTGTCTGTCAAACATTAACGGCCCCTCATTCTCCTCTTCCGAAAAACCACCAGATCACGATGCTAGATTCAAATCACCATCCGTTTCCCAGAGTGTTTTTGGAGAAACCATTGGAGGCAATAACTAAGAGCAGAGGTGGCATTCAGACCGGTTCGGACCAGTTCGGGCGAACCGGTAGTAATCGGTAGTAGTAGTGACCTGCGGGTGGGGTGGGCCACCTTCCCTCCCACCTGCCCTCCCGCCCTGGTGCTATGCCGTCATATTTAGCCACATTTTCAAGCTGTGCACATGCGTGGAAGCCATGCGTGCGAGCAAAGCGCATGCGTGGAAGGTCGTGCGCACGCACGCTCACATTTTCGGTGCTGGGCGAACTGGTAGGTAAATGATGTGAATCAGGGGTGGGTTCTAATTTTTTTTTACTACCGGTTCTGTGGGTGTGGCTTATTTTGTGGGCGTGGCTTGACAATTCTTTAGGATTTAGCAGAGGTACTGGTCTACCAGGCTTTTAATTGCTTGCAGAGCTATACCGGTCTACTCATTTGTTTTTGGAGGCGTTGGTCTACCACCAAACTGCCTTTTACCACTGATCTGCTGTAGGGCGGCCCTTTGAAGCCCCACGGCAAGAGTTTAAACAGTTTTTTTCCTTCTAGCCGATCAGCTGGGACTCAGGAGGCAGCAATAGATTGGGGGTGGGGCCAAATAAAAGGTAAGAATAACACGGGGGGCGGGGCAGGGGGGCAGAACCGGTTCAGTGATGTCATATCATCACCGCTACCGGCTCGGCAGAACCGGGCCGAACCAGGAGGAACCCACCACTAATGTGAATCCCACCCCTGGCTAAGAGCCAGAGAAGGGCATCAAAAATGTTAAATGGAAAAAAACGACGCCCACAAACACCTTCACTGCATTTCAAAGTCATAAGAAGCCACTGAAATGTCAATGAATGTTCTTCTCTCAACTCAGCACTGCTGCCCTACAGCGGTTTCAAGTCAATGTCCCAAAGGTGCTTTTTTTCAAGAGGCAACTGGGATTTCTGGCTTTTCTTTGAAGACGTTTCGCTTCTTATCCAAGAAGAAAGTCTAGTTGCCTCTTGAAAAAAAAGCACCTTTGAGACAACCATGCCCTGGATGACTGAGAATCTCTATTAGACTTTCAAGTCAATGGTTCTTTTAGAAAGTTGATGGCTCAGCTTGCAGTTTTTAATTCAAGCAAAGGTAAAGGTTTCCCCTATCCGGTCGTGTCCAACTTTAGGGGGCAGTGCTCATCACTTTTTCTTAGCTGAGAGAGCCAGCATTGTCAGAAGACGCTTCTGTGGTCATGTGAACTATATGTCGAGGCACATGGAATGCTGTTACCATCCCATCAAAGTGGTACCTATTTATCTACTCACATTTGCATAACTTTCCAATTGCTAGATGGGCAAGAGCTGAGGCAAGGACAGGAACTCATCCCATCTCACACCATTTGGGTCTCGAACACGGGTTGTCCACTTTCTAGCTAACTAACTCAACGTCCTTAACCATTGAGCCATCGTGCTCCTCCCCCTTAATTCAAGGAAAGCCTTATCATCAGTAGATTAGCCTGAGAGACAGAGCAGGAAAGATCTGTAGGAAGGAATAATCAAAAATTCATTTACCAGAGGAGCGAAATCTCTGGCCGTCCAAGACAACAAGAGCTCCGGAACGTTGCCGACATCCACTCCGCCTGGTCCCTTCAAGTCATCCGCTGGGGTGAAGTTGAAGTTTCCACATGCTCCGCATACTTTCCCTGCCAAAGCTGGGCTGACAGACATGGCTATTCTGCGATTTGGGCCAAATGTTATTTGAACATGAGGTATCTGCACGACAATCACATCACCGGTCAAGTCAAACTTCGCTACGTTTGTGATCTCGACTGGGATTCTCACCGGCTGTCCATTCACCTGGAAAACACGAACAGAGACCAACAAAGTGAGAAGGGGATGCAAGGAAAATACCCGGTTGTGTTGCCGCCGGAGCAGGGGGTGGGGGATGGGAGGTTATTTTACGATGTTACTTTATTAATTTATTATATGATTCTCTCTTTTATTAATTTTATTGTTTTTTATTTATTTATTTGTTTGTTCAACTTGTATGCCGCCTTACTCCGAAGACTCAAGGCGGCTTACAATGCATTTAAAAACCATATATAAAAACATTACAAATTAAAACATTAAAAACAATTAAAACCTATTCACACCATTCATGGCCGGATCTCGCCAGATCGCAACAGCGAGATCAACGGGTCTTCGCTGCTTTTCAGAAGGCCAATAGGGTGGGGATGGTCTGGATCTCAGGAGCTAACTGGTTCCAGAGAGCTGGGGTGGCCACAGAGAAGGGGGGTTTTATATTCTTCTAAGCCACCTTGAGTCGCCCTCTGTGCGAAGAGGCGGCAATATAACTTTCCTAAATAAATAAATTCTCTTCCAAATGCTGCAGTGAGTTAGGCCATCGCTTGCTTTTTGTTTTTCTTGGTTTATATCTCTGCTACCTTGTACGGATTTCCAGGTTGGTGGCATGCAACGCCTTATGGGTTGCTCCAATGCTGGAGGTTTTTAAGAAGAGATTGGGCAGCCGTTTGTCTGGGATGGTACAAGGTTTCCTGCTTGAGCAGGGGGTTGGACTAGAAGGCTTCCGGGGTCCCTTCCAACTCAGTTATTCTGCGACGCTAAGTTAAGAATGGAAACTATACAAGCTTGAGGTGATTTAATCTGCAGAACAGGAATAGATTACTTTGTACCTTGTGGCGGGGTGAGCTGCTGGGGGTTTGCAGGGGTTCAGGAGAACCTCTAGCTAAGATTCTGTGTAGTTCAGAGAACCCCCAAATCCCACTCCTGACTGGCCCCACCCACCCCACCCCATCTCTCCCAAGAGTCCCCACATGGCCCGTTTTGGATGCAGGTAAGTGCAGGGTGCATGCGGAAGCTCGGGGAGGGTGAAAAACGGGCCGGAAACGGGCCCATTTCCAGCCTCCAGGCGGCCTCTGGAGTCTGGGGAGGCTGTTTTCACCCTCCTGGAGTCTCGAGAAAAGGCTCCGGAGCCCAGGGAGGGCAAAAACGCCCTCCCTCCTCCCACCATGGTGCAGGAGGCCAATTAGGCCACGCCCACCATGGCCACGCCTACTCAGCAACCAGGCAGAAAACCCCTTGCTAAAATTTTTGAAGCCCATCCCTGCCTTGTGGATGGTTTGGGATTATCCTTGCTATAATTCTCTATCAACTGCGGTACATAAAGCTAACTAAACGTCTTCTCAAACCCAGTTACCGGTAGAAAAAACAGTGAGAAACAAACAGCTAGCTCTGAGACCCAATTGTTCAGAGCCTCAGATCCGAGTCTGTCACTCTTTGGAAATTAAATCACCCAGCCTCTTACTTACTTGAGTTGGCAGCTATAGAAATTGAATGAATAAATAAAATTAAGTGGGCACTTTGGGGATTTTCAGCACATGCTACGCCATCCTCACAAAATGGGGGCTCTTGGGAGGGCCGTGCCTAGCGGCAAATGGCTGCAATAATGTTAGGAAGAACCAGGCCCAAGGGATCAGGAGACAAGGGGGGCAGTTTCCCTCCCCCCCCACAACTAACCATTGTCTAATCACCCAGGAGTCTCCCTCCCCTACTCATTATATTCTGCCCAGGCAAAAGGGAGAACAAGGCGCTTAGCTTCCTATCCTATCCATCAGGAGCTGTGGTGGCACAGTGGTTAGAATTGCAGTATTGCAGGCAAACTCTGCCCACGGTCTGAAGTTCGATCCTAAATGGCTCAAGGTTGACTCAGCCTCCCATCCTTCCAAGGTCAGTAAAATGAGAACTCAGATTGTTGGGGGCAATATACTGACACTGTGAACCATCCAGAGAGTATGGGGCTATATATAAATCTAACTGTTATTGCTATTGCTATTTTCTGAACCCCATGAGCAAAATATCAGTCTCATGTTGCCTGACCCCAAGGCTGCTGATTTCTGGGTTAGCAAAAGCATCTCTTCCCTCTTCCCTACCATGCAGTGTGGGCCTCAGTTGCATAGCAGAGAACAACTCAACCATGTTCCCATGTAAGCCAAACCCGTGACGACGTTTCAGACGACACAACTAATCTTGCAGGAGTTCCCATGAAGAAGAAGAACAGATAGTCCTCATCTTACAACAGCAGCACTAAGAAAAAGTAACTTATGACCGATTTTCATACTTATGACCAGTGATGGGTTGCTCCCGGTTCTGTCCGGTTCTTGAGAACCGGTAGTAAAAGTGGCGGGAGGCTCTGCTCACCCGCCTTGACATCATATTTGGCGATCTGCACGTGCTCCTGTTGCGAACCGGTACTAAAGGTAAATAGAACCCACCCCTGCTTATGACCCTTGTAGCATTCCCATGATCACGTGATCGAAATTCAGACGCTTAGCAACTGACTCATATTTATGATGGTTGCAGTGTTCCGGAGTCACGGGATCACCTTTTGTGACCTTCTGACAACCGAAATCAATGGGGAAGGCCAGGTTCACTTAACAACCGTGTTGCTAACTTAACAACTGCAGGGATTGGCTTAACAACAACGGTGACAAGAAAAGCCGTACAAGGAGCAAAACTCACTTGTCTTGCTCAGCAACGTAACTGTTGGGTTCGATTGTAGTTGTGAGTTGAGGACTACCTGCAATAGGTGATTTTTTTTTAATAGGTCGTGAATAGAACTCCTTCCAACTGTAATTTAACTGTAATTTATAAATTACAGTTGAAACCAGAATACTATCTATTAAATATTAGGCCAGATAAGATAGACACGAATATATGGTGTTTGTTTACATATATCACAACCGCAGCAAGAATATGTTTTGCTCAACATTGGAAGGGGAAAGACCTACCAGCTGAAGATTTGATCTTGGGAAAAATTATCGAATATGCGGAAGCTGAGAGGTTAACAAAAATTTTGAGAGATCAAAAGGATTCCGTATATTTTCAATGTTGGGACCAATGGTATACTTGGTTGAATAATAGAATAAAAAAAGGATAAGGTTAGTGTAGATTTTATTTTTTATTTGTATATTCTGATTCGAAGTTAATGTATTGTGTAAAGCTCCCGTCGCGATCTGTGTGCGTATAAATATTTTGTTGTAAAGAAATAAATAAATTTTTTTTAAAAAAATAGAACTCCTTCCATGGTTTAGTTTCCACTTACCCAGACTTCTTTCTGGTCATTCACCGTAATCATTGATTTTTTAGAGTAGAGGTACAAGGTGACAGTGGTCGTTTGGAGAGGCAGGCACGAGGTGACTCTAGCTATCAGGCGGAACCAATCGTCAGAGAGGGTGTCGCAAAGGGAGACCAACTGGTAGGCTCCAAGAGCAACCACATCTCCAAAAAGGCCATCGAAGGAAGAGAAATGTTGACCTGGTATCATGATGCAGCGGCCTTCAGTGGGGAAGCAACCCCGTACCCCGTCTCTCACTCCACAAGCTTCACCAGTTCCACAGCCGTAGAGAAGGCAGGAAAACTCGTCGGGGCCATTGCATGTACATTTCATCTTACAATCTGGAGAGATCCAGCTCTCCCCTTGCTGAGAAAGAGAAGGAGACATGCCATGAAAACAATACTCCCATAATTAGAAACTGAAGCTTCATCTTCTCTAGCTAAGAAAAATACAGTAGTGGCCAAAAATTGTAGAAACCTTTTGGGAAAAGTGTATTTTCTGAAACTAGAGGTAGTACCATAAAATGATATATCAATGGAGAGATCATTTAATCAAGAATGTAATGCAATAACTTTTATGATTTAGGATTTGCTATTAGAATAGCAGCTACAGTATAAAGAAGAAAAGTGAAACACATAGAAAAAAACGAGGTATACAAAAATTATCACCATAGAAAAAACGAGATATACAAGTATGATCACATCAGTTAATCCTTGGTTGGGTAACCTTTAGCATGAATTACGGCCTTACAACATCTTCCCACGGAGTGAACCAAGTCTTTGAGTTCTGCAGCTGTTACAATGTGTAAGAGCCTTGTATAGTACAGTGGTCTAAAGCCCTGTTATTAACATCAGCTGCCTGAAATTATTGCAGGTTCGAATCTCACCAAGGCTCAAGGTTGACTCAGCCTTCCATCCTTTCTAAGGTAGGTAAATTGAGGACCCAGATTGTGGGGGCAATAAGCTGACTTTGTAAATATACAAAAGTATGAAGGCTATTGCTTAACGCATTGTAAGCCGCCCTGAGTCTCCGGAGAAGGGCGGCATATAAATCAAATTTAAAAAAAAAAAAAACAAGATATAAGAATTGCTTCTATTAACTGGGTTTTATTGCTGGGTCGCTTTTGACTAACAAGTTTCTTTAGCCAGTTGCTCCGTAGATTTTCAATTGGGTTAAGGTCTGGGCTATTCCCAGGCCATTCCAACAGTGGAATAGGATTATCTTGAAACACCAAAAACAAAAAAAAGGGGGTGTTATTAGCCATCAAACCTCAAAAATACACTTTTCCCAAAAGGTTTCCACAATTCTGGCCACTACTACTGTACATATGGAGATTTCGATCACATGGGTTGCATTGCTTGTGTTTAAAAAAAAAGAAAAAGAAACAAGGATGAGTTTTGTTTTCCAAAATTCAAGAAATTAAGCAACGCCAAAAGAATAATAAAATTATGAACAACAATAAATGAAGTTCAAGATGTCCCCAAATCACATGGTTGACATCAACAGGAAAACAATTGCAAACATCAAACACCATCTGCAATATCTAATTTAATAAAAGCGAGAGAAAGTTAGAGGCATTCGGGGGTGGGTGGGGGGGTAGCGCTATTATTTCGTGCATTACTCAAAATTACGGGCTCAGCCAATTTGGAAAGAGGTTGGAAGAAGAAGAAAGAAAAATGAAGATCTAACGGCGATGCAGAAAAACCGTCCGTGCTGGATATACAGATGGCTGCAAAAGCGCCACTGTTTGGAGGCTGAATATTCCTATCCAGGGAACAAGAATTTTTCATTAAATTTTAAGCAAAATATACATGCATGCGTGTGTGTGCGTGTGTACGTTTGTGTGTGTGTGTGTGTGCGCGCGCATGCCTCCATTCACACATTTGTAGCTTTTATTCTGCACACGAGGGGTAGAAACGTGCTTAGGATGGAAAGGCAGCCCTTGAAATCCGAGTAAGAGACCGAATTCCATTTATGGAGTCCATAGACTTTGGCTGTTGTACAACATGATCACCGCCATCATTCATAAGAGTCGTTTGTGGCTCAGTTCTTTTATTGCTCTGCTATGAAACTGCTCCAAGGGCAATATAACCAGCAGAGTGTAGTATCATTTCCTAAAATAGCAAATTCAGGTGGTGAGTTACGAGAGGAATCGAGCCAAAACTGCAGTTGTTACATGCATGGAGAAATGCAGAGTTGAAAAAGCCTAGAGTGGAATAAACCCCTCGGCCCTTTCCCCCCAACCCCCATCAAAACAGATAAATAAATAAATCTGAATTAGCTCAAGCATGCTTAATAGGAGTGAAGAAGGTGGGCTTTCCCATCAATCAGTAAGCCAAGGTGGACAGAGTACTCGTTAAATACAGTTTCCTTCCTTAACACCAGCATGAAAATCTTTTAAATTGTTGTGTGTTTTAACTCAGGGAATGGCTTTTAAAAAGTCAAGTTGGGTCATATATATATATATATGTGTGTGTGTGTGTGTGTGTGTGTGTGTGTGTGTGTGTGTGTGTACATGCCCCCTCCCACATGTTGCGGTAGACCAGGTGTCTCGGCAAAACACATATGTATATGTGTATATATGTATATGTGTGTGTAAGTGCAAGTAATATGTGCAAGTTTTGGTGTATTCGGGTCTTTTCCCATGTAAGATTGAGAGTATCTTGGTGACGTTTTGACGAAGTCCCACTCGTCATCTTCAGGCTGGTGTCTTCGGCTTTGTGTTTGTGTGAGGAAAGCGTGATCAGAGCTGCCATCTTTCTATAAATACTGGTGGGGAAGTGTGGGGTGCTGGCTTTGTTGCTGTGAGCGGGTTGGTTGCCTATGTTGTTACATCTTGATTAGTTGATGGAGTTGATGTTTGCAGATTAGTCAGCTGTTTCATAACATCCTGTGTGGGTGAGGTCCTTGATGCGTTCCCATTAGTCTTTTGTGTTTTAACGACCTGGGTAACGGGCTGTGTGTTAACATCCTGAGTTCTAGTGTTGTGATATCCTGAGTTTTTGGCTGTAATGTCCTGAGCAGATGGCTGTGATGCCACATCCCGGGCTTTGGTTTGGCTCCGAGTTTGAGGTCTTGCCATGTGTTCATGGCATGTGTCAGTTTGCAAGACCTCAAACTCGGAGCCAAACCAAAACCCAGGATGTGGCATCACAGCCATCAGCTCAGGACATTACATCAAAAAACTCAGGATATCACAACACTAGAACTCAAGATGCCATATTTTTAGAATAGTTTGTAATATATATATAAATCTTTGATCATACCATGCTAGTCACTATTTACTCAGTTTTTGTTTTTTTTTTACTATACCTTCCCGACACCCCTGCCCAGAACTGGGCAAAAGTGTTCAAATAAGGCCACCATGATGTGATCCAATGCATTTATATTTCCAATATGTAAGGGCTGCCCCAAAGAATAAGGGGTCAAGCTATTCTCCAAAGCACCTGAAGGCAGGACAAGAAGCAACAGGTTGGAAACTAATCAAGGAGAGAAGCAACTTAGAACTAAGGAGAAAATTCCTAACGTTGAGAATCATCGATCAGTGGAATGACTTGCCTCCTGATGTTTTGGGTGCTCCATCACTGGAGGTTTTTAAGAAGAGATTGGACAACCCTTTGTCTGAAATGGTATAGGGTTTCCTGCTTAAGCAGGGGGCTGGACTAGAAGACCACCAGGGTCCCCTTCAACTCTGTATTTTATTGCGCATTAAAAAAAAACCAGGCAAAGCTTCCATCCCCCCATCATGGTTGACATTTTAATTTTTTCCATCCTAACCTTGGAATTCTCCATTTAAGGAAAATAGTTGATTTCTGGGTAGTCCAAATTAAAAAAATTTTTTTTAAAAAAACCTCACCTGGGTGAGCCTCCCTTCATACCAGCATCCACACTGTTGTGCAGTCACACAGGCCGCTCCATTTGCCCATGTTCCCACGTTGCACACGCAGCCTTCGACGCACGGATCCACACACACGAGATTTTTTGCACAAGTGCCCTGGCAGTTCCGAGCGCAAGGCTCATAATGGGTCCCAGGCAGGCAGTTCAGAGGAGCTGTGGAGCAGAGTTTAATTATATGAGTAAGCTACTAATTTCACTTATATGAGGAAGCTACTAGAAGAGATTTGAAGGCTTTTTTTTCTTTCCTATGGAGAGTACATGAGTCAGATCAGAAACCAAAAATGAGGAGGAATGAGTTTTTCCAGCTAACTTCTCTTAATTTGTTGGTACATTAAATCATCATCATCATCCAACTGTATAGACTTCTCGGTTCTCTGCCTGGTTGCTGGGTGGGCGTGACCTAATCGGCCTCCTGCATTACTGCCGGGGGGGGCTGTTTTTGCCCTCCCCAGGCTCCAGAGGCTTTTCTTGAAGCTCCGGGAGGGCAAAAACAGCCTCTCTAGGCTCTGGAGACCCTCTGTTTCCCAAACTTCTGGGAGGCCCATTTTTCGCCCTCCCCGAGCCTCTTCACATGCCCTGCACTTACCTGCATCCAAAACAGGCCACATGGGGACTCCTGGGAGGGGAGGGGAGGGGAGGGGTGGGGTGGGCAAAGCCAGCCAGGAATGGAATTTGGGGGTTCTCCGAACTGCACAGAATCTTAGCTAAAAGTTCTCCCAAAGCCCTGCGAATCCCCAGCAGCCCACCCTTTCTTACATGCTACCATGGTTGAATTCACCAGCCCTAGTAAAAAGGGTCCCCTTGGCAGGTCAAACCAATCTGAACATGATCCAGAAAAGGAAACATCCTTCGTTATGCATATGTAGTCCTAAAACAGCAACTTTGGATGGCGACGTACATTTTCCAAGAACTTTAAAGAGCAGGTATACATGTACCTCTGTGTCCGAGCTCAGGGCTGTGGCGTGCAAAGTTTTCTCTTTATGCTTGGATGAATAGAATCGTTACCTCCTCCAAGGAAATTAGCCTGAGAAAAGGGCTCTCTTGGCATGAAGGGAAGCTGCCCTTTGGAAGCTATTAGCAAAACGCTTCTGGAGAGCCGTTTTCCAGCATTGCTTAGCTCTGGTTTTTTTTAAAAAAATACTTTCCCCATAATCTCACAGCTAGTTATAGAGAGTCAGTGTGATGCAGTAGTTAATACATAAGGCTAGAAACCAGGAGACCGTGAGTTTGAGTCCTGCCTTAGGCACAAAGCCAGCTGGGTGACCTTGGGCCAGTCACACTTTCTCAGCTCGGAGAAGCAGGCAATGGCAAACCACTTCTGAAAAACCCTACCAAAAAAAACCAGTAGTAAAACTGGCGGGATGCTCAGCTTACTGACCGGATGTCATCAAAGTAGGTCTCATCAATTCACCTCCAGACCTGAGGGCTGTTGACTCTCCATCTGAGCGCTGACGGACAGCCCAGGCTTTGCCTCTGTCTCTCTCTCTCTCTGTGCCAGCTCCATTCCCTCTCCCCCCTGGGAGCTCCTCGGGTTGCCCTGACTCCCACGCCTCCTTCTCCTCCTCTGATTCGGCTGCTGGAGGGGCCGGCAGCTGATGGGCCACAACAGATTTATGCCAAATAAAATCATAAATAAATCAATGGGCAGGGTTCATACAACATGCTAAGCCTTTAAAAAAAAAAAATCTTATTAAATTGGAAATGTACCGGATTATCATGCTGGGCAAAATTGCCTCTTGGGTCTTTAGCAGATTGGATTAAACATTAGGGGTAAGCACCATGTGAAAAACTCTCCATCTTGACTTACCGCAACGGGTAAATGGTCTCCACGCATCAATGGTGGCACCGGCCAGCTGACAAGCCGTTGCATAGGCCTGAAGACTTTGGCAGAGAGATTCTATCACTCCGTAACTGGCACACAGCCTGGCCACGCAGAATTTGAAGAAGTGATCTGGGTTAACGATGGCATGACATTTACTGAACGGACCTGGAACAGTATGGATCAACCCACAGTATTCTTTGCCTTGGAATGTTGCTTCCATATTTCCGTCACAAACAGAGCATTTATCCCTGCAGGTTTCCAAGCATCTGCCACCTTCAATTTTCCAAAAGTTTGCAAATTCGATTAAATCTTGAGCTGGCCTCCCGCTGGGCAAGAAGAATTCATCATTCTTGTTCTTGTTGAAGTTGCCACAAAGCCCCTTCAAGACGCCCTGGTAGATACCAGCTACAGATACTGCCACCCAATCACCATGGTCATAATCAAACCGCAGGCCCAAATTGTTACGAATTATTACAATTTTTCCCTCTTGTCTTGCCGAGACATCTCCAAAGTTAGCTGGCAAGCGAAGACGCTCTCCGTTGACCTGTGCAACGAGATGAAAGTAACAAGACTGAATCCGATGTATCTATTTGCGATTTTGTCTCTTAATGAATATCAGAGGAATGAATGAACTGCAGGGTTTTTTTTTTCTTTTTACAACCCCGTAGTTCCTATTTAGGGTAGAATCATGATGACTGGAGGGAGCTAAGAGTTTACTGGACGGATGCCCTTCCTGACGCCCATGTGAAGTTCACAGCTGATATTTTTTCTTTGTGCCCAAGGAGGGAAACATCCGCCTCTCCCTAGGATTGTGTGTATCTGTCTGTCTGTCTGTCTGTCTCCCTCCCTCCCTCTCTCCCTCCCCTCTTTCTCTCTCTGGAGGCTGTGGAGGCCAAAAACTGGCCCGTTTTTGACCCCCCAAGGCCTCCACACATCCTATTTTTGGCCTCTCTGGCCTCCAAAAGGCGGGTGGAGGCCAGTGGGTAGGTAGGGTGATGTGGGCGGGGCAGCCTGGTGGTCCCACACGGGCCAGATTAATGGCTTCAGCAGGCCGTATCCAGCCTGTGGGCCATAGTTTGAGGACCTCTGCTGTAAGATATGGAAGATTTGTTTCATTCAATAAAAGCCTTCTGGAAGAAATCAGTTAGCCTCATTTCTCCTCATGGTAACTTAGGAAGATTGATCCAAACCGATTTTGGATTTTGCTGATTATTTAGGCTTGTTGTTACAGACATGGCTAGTATATATTTACTAGGTAAAAGTAAAACATTGTAGGTTATTACATTATTGTACTGCGGCAAAAAAAAGGTCAAAAGTCAATGCTTTTGTCTTTCTTTCCCCTACACTTTTTTCCCCCTCTTTCCCTTCTCCTCCCCTATTTTCCCATGGTTTTCATTTTTCTTTTCTGCATTGTATAATTTGATCAACTAATTTTTAAAAAATGGAACCTCAAAGGGAGACCGATGGATACTCTTTCCTGTACCTGAGGACCCAGATTGTCGGGGGCAAGATACTGACACTGTAAACCACTTAGAGAAGGCTGTAAAAGCACTGCGAAGCGGCATATAAGTCTAAGTGCTAAGTGCTATTTCTCCCCTCCTTTCCTTGGTCCTGGTGGCACAGTGATTAGAACGCAGTATTGCGGGCTAAACTCTGCCCACAGCTTGGAGTTCGATCCTGACTGGCTCAAGGTTGACTCCACCTTCCATCCTTCTGAAGTGGATAAAATGAGGACCCAGATTGTCGGGGGCAATAGGCTGAAACTGTAAACCTCTTAGAGAGGGGTTTTAAAAGCACTGCGAAGCGGTATATAAGTCTATGTGCAAAGTGCTATTTCTTCCCTCCTTTCCTTGAACCTGGTGGCTCATCGGTTAGAATGAAGTATTGCAGGCTAAACTCTGCCCACAGATTGAAGATCGATCCTGACTGGCTCAAGGTTGACTCAGCCTTCCATCCTTCCAAGGTTGGTAAAATGAGGACCCAGAATGTCGGGGGCAATAGGATGACACGGTAAACCACTTAGATAGCGCTGTGAAGCGGAATATACAACTCTAAGTGCTATTGGGCACGGGAAAGACTCACCAAAATTTCCCAATCCTTGTCTCTTTGAAGAACGACCTGGTAGTGAGAAACCTGAATCTTGACTTCCTCGATGCCGGTGGGCCCAGCTGAGAGGATAACAGAGAACTTGTGCTTCTCGTCACTTTGGACAAGGACGTATGAGCAAAGAGTCGGCAATGAATATTGCACGCCATCAAAGGTGACATAATTCCAACCGTTCAGTGCATAGCAGGTGCCCGATTCCCTGGGGAAACAAACTGAAGCGTCATTGACCACTTTGCAGGCGTCCTCATCAGAGCAGAAGTCGTGACACTGAATCGTTCCATCTTCCATGCATCGGCAGCGTTTCCGGCAGAAAACATTGGAGAAGAATTCCTCGCCTTTCTTGTAGTATTTGTCCTCGAATTCACAGACGCATTCCTGGAGCGGTACACACAGGTTCTCATTCCAGATGAATCCCGGTTTACAGATGCAACCTTCACTGCAAGGCATCCTGCACATAAGGGGGAGCCGGGGGTTTTCACAGGTAGCAGCACAACGGGAACAGAGATCATATTGAGAGTTCACTGGACAGTGTTGAGCTGGTTAAGAAAAAATAAGGAGATGATCAAGGCAAGTTCTGGAAAGGTTGAGCTACCATGCTTTCCACAGCAAAACAACAACCTACTGAATAGAATAGAATAGAATAGAATAGAATAGAATAGAATAGAATAGA
>WNWU01000095.1:174056-189572 GCA_012654045.1 Ptyas mucosa
TGGCTTCGGTTTCAAAAGAGGCCACATGTTGTCGGGGACTACCTGTAATAGGTGGATTTAGGTTCTTCCAACCGATGCCAACAGCAAAATTATAAATGGATTATGTTCAGCAGATACAGAGAAATGAGGCTGAAAGAAATATTCTTCACTTTGTGACAGGGAATTAAATGTGAAGTCTGGAAGCTACAGCCATAGGCAGCTCCTGGATCAACATTTAATCCAGCATAGATGAGGTGGTTAGATTAGAAAGAGAGAAGACTCTTCCATCAAGCACTATGGGAGGGATTAATGTTGGCAGAAGATTAATTAATCATATTCATTGCCGCTATGAGATAGTTTTGTACTATAAGTCTCATAAATATGTTGAAAGAACAGGAAGATCACCTGCAGCTTTAGCTACTCAGCTTGCGGTTCACTGATGAACAGAAATATCACAAAAATAATCTTTGGCATAACTGTAGTTATCATAACTGCTAGGCCGCGTGATCAGGATATATAGCAGCTACAATCCAATTCAGCTGAAATGTACCAGCTGCATTAACTATTGAGGTTTCTCAAGGCACTCTAGCTCAATAGCGGTAACTGCGAGAAGGATCTTGGAGTCCTAGTGGACAATCACTTAAATATGATTGTTCAGCAGTTGTGCAGACGGATAGATCACACGAAGCGTTAATATCACTTTATAATGACTATGCTTGGAATATTGCATCCACTTTTGGTCACCGTGATATAAAAAAAAAAGATGTGGAGACTCTAGAAAGAGTGCAGAGAAGAGCAACCAAGATGATTAGGGGATTGGAGGCTCAAACATATAAAGAACGATTGCTGGAACTGGGTATGTCTAGTTTGATGAAAAGAAGGACTAGGGGAGACACGATAGAAGTGTTCCAGTATCTCAGGGACTGCCACAAAATAGAGGGGGTCAAGTCAGCGGTGAAATCCACTTACTTTCGCTACCGGTTCGGGAACAGGAGCGCGTGGGAGCGCTATGCACGCGCATGCCTTTTCTGAGCATGTAGAGATGGTAAAATTTTGTTTTTAAATTTTGTATTTATGTGTTTTATCTTGTGGCTGTTCAGCGCCCTGACTCCTTCGGGAGTAGGGCGGTATATAAATCAAATAAAACCTAAAACCTAAAAAACCAGGACGTAATGATGTCCCGGCAGATGGGTGGAGCCTCCTGCTGCCGGCGCTACAGGTTCGGCGAGCGTGGTAGAACCAGGGGGGATTTCACCGCTGAGTCAAGCTATTCCCCAAAGCATCTGAAGACAGGACAGGAAGCGAGGGATGGAAACTAATCAAAAAGAGAAGCAATCTAGAACTAAGGAGAAATTTCCTGACAGTTAGAACCATTAGTCAGTGGAACGACTCACCTCCAGAAGTTGTGATGTTCTAACACTGGAAGTTTTTAAGAAGAGATTGGACCGCCATTTGTCTGAAATGGTATAAGGTCTTCTGCTTAAGCAGGGGGCTGGACTAGAAGACCTCCAAGATCCCTTCCAACTGTTCTGTTGTTCCGTTATTCAACTGCTCTCTTTGGCTCACCCCCCCCCCCCCCCTTTGCCCCACCCCCCCACCCCTCCAAGTCCAAACTTACGGCAGAAGATATCCGTCCTCCAATTCTGTAAAGGGACACTTCTGGCCTGACAGGCTGCTACGTAAGCGGTAATAACGTCACACCAAATGTTCTTCTGTCCCCGAACTTCACAGGTCTTTTTGATACACTCATCAAAGAAAGGTGCAACTGGAATGACCGCATGGCAGGAAGCGAAGGGCCCATCCAGCCGGCTCAACAACCCACAGAACGAATCTTGTTGATAGCTTTCTAGTTCAGCGGCGGAACAGGGAGGACATTTTGGGGAACAGCCTGGAGAGCAGCCTACAAACCAGTTTTCCCCGTATTCTTGCATCGTCTCATCGGCAAGGTTTCCATTGGCGTTTCCACACAGCCCGCATAGATGTCCTGCAAAGTTCGAGGGCACGGTTGTTTGAATGTCGAGGTTTTCCTTGACGAGTTTGACCACCAGGCCAAAATTCGTCTCCAGGACAAAACGGTGCCCATCAAAATTAACCTTAATTTTGTCCTCGAAGTTGAAAGGCACATTTGCTGGATTGCCATCCATCTGAGTAAAAGACAGAATTTGATTTTGTTTCTCTTCTAATTAAACTAAACAACAACACCCCCCCTCCCCCAAATTCCCAGCTCTTTTAGTGCTGGGGGCAAAAAAAGAAATGTTTGGAAATACAATCTAAACAAAGGTAGGTATTTTAGGACGCAGAAGAAACAAGTATTTGAATGTTGACCTTTACGATTTTCTGCTTTTCCCCATAATGAATTTACTTTAACTAGATTAATCAATGCGGTTCAGTCTAACAAGTTCAAAGTAAATTACACAGGTTGAAAAAGCCAGTGTCGAGCCACAAAAGGGGCTCGCCATCATTCCCGGGAGAGACGGAGGTTCAGGGGGCCAGAATGCAGCCAGAGCTGTCAAGTTACAGTAACACTTCGCAATGGAGGCGGTTCCTACAAAGCCAACAACGGTGGAGGCTATGGCAGCAAGACTTGGCGGTCAATGGTCCCGGGTGACGCGCCTCTGTGACGCGAACAGAGGCGCAGAACCACCAAACAGCTGTGGAGAGGAGGGGAGTTTCCAGGTGTACTTTTGTCCGCTGGATGTTGGGTTTCGCTATAACGAGTGCCTATATAGAGCTCTACGGAGCTAACGCCCATAGCGCTGACTTTATTCATGTTCCGGTTTGTTCCTCTTGCCGCCTCGTCACTTGTGTGTGTCAGTAAAGAGTTTTGACTACTCTCTCGCAAGGTGTGGAGTCGTTTCTTTTGCACAGCAAGCTCGGGCGGGGTGACAGGCCGAGAGCCAGCCTTTCTTGCTGCAGAACCAGAACACTTTTAAACTTAAGATTGCGTCTATTTCTAAACAACACTTAAACCCCCTCTGTCATTAAATGTGGGTAGATACGTAATTGCCTGAAGATCACATGTGCCTCTTCAGATTAAGTGTTGCAGTCCCCAGTGGGCCCATTTGGATCATATTGCTGAAATTCAATTCTGTAAAATAGTAATTTTCAGCAACATTATATGTGACCCATTTTTAAAGAATGGAAAACCCCAAATAAGCATGTTAATATTCTGGGCCGATCAATAAACCACTTTTCTCTTATTAAAAAAAATCCTAACTACACTCAAACCACAACAAAAAAATATCAGCCTGTGCCTCGTTAGTGAACTAAACGTATCATACCCATTCTATCCAAAGCCAAAAAGATTCTAATAATGGTAATCCTATTATTATAGCAGTACTACTACTGCAAAATTTGTAAACCCTACAAGGGCAGTAAATGTTCTGTTTAATTATTATTTAAATTTTCACCCTGCCGTTGTTTGGTATTGACAGTCAACTTGATTACTGAATTAACCAATTGTCCTAAATCTACACCAGGGGTGTCAAACTTAAGACTCACGGGCTAGATCCGGCATGCTTAGATCTGTCCCATGGGTCTAGCCTGGAAACAGTGCGCAAGCTCCGTTTTTGGCTGCGACAACTTCCTAGAACCCTCTGCCACTGAAAACGGAGCTCAGGGGGGTCTCCAGAGCCCCATTTTTGCTGGCAAGGCGCTTGGGCTGCCACAGGCACCCCCAACACGAGTGACATTGAGCTGGCCATGCCCATCCGCCCCCCCCCCAAAAGGTCAAACACAACCCTGATGCGACCCTCAATCAAATCAACTTTGACACCCCTGATCTACACCATATGTTGATCTGGAAATTAATCCAATGGTCTGGTTTCACAGAAAACCAGAAAGGAACCATTAAATCGGAAAACAAGACAAGAAACACTCTCCAAAGTTAAAACCAACCTAGTTTAGCATGTCATGCCAATGCAGCAGTTTGATCTTAAACTGATCTGGTTCAGCCTATTGAGTAAAGAGATCTTACCTGCACCTGGTCAGTACGAACAGTAATGGTCTTTCCGTACACTTTTAATATAACCGCACGGCCTTCAGGAGCTAGGTTGTTCTGAGCCGAGAGGTCAAACGGTATGAGATCAGGCCTGGGAAGGCAGACTTTAGACAGTTGGTAGATGCAACGGCCCTCAAACCTATAGCTGTGCCCATCAAAGGTGATGTATTCATAGTTTCCTGCAGAGGTGCAGGTGGAGATGCTAGGGTAGCACCCCCGCACTCCATTGACCAGTTTGCACTGCTCTCCAGTTTGGCAGGAAGCTAGGGTGCACACCACGGCCCCAAACTTGGAATCACATTTGCAGCGCAAAGTGCAGTCCTTGTTCAAGAATTCTTCATCGGGGTTGTAGTAGACGCCATTGTGCGAGCAGCCGCAGCTTTCAACGGGCACACATTTGTCAGTGCTCAGGACGTATCCATCATTACACTGGCAGGTTTCCATACATTTCAGTATGCAAGGCACGGGTGTGTTGCGGGTGGCACATGTCGCTGGACAGCTACTTCCACATTGCACAAAGTGGCTATTTTCATGGCAAGGGAGCGCTGTGAAAGGAAGTAACTATTAAGTAGCAATAGCAATCGCACTTAGTCTTATATACCGCTTCGCAGTGCTTTTACAGCCCTCTCTAAGCGGTTTACAGAATCAGCCTATCAGCCAAAACAATCTGGATCCTCATTTTTACCCACCTTGGAAGGATGGCAGGCTGAGTCAACCTTGAGCCTGGTGAGATTTGAACTGCCAAATTGCAGGTAGCCGGCAGTGAGCAGAAGTAGCCTGCAGTTCTGCATTCTAACCACTGCGCCTCCACAGCTCATAGTAACTATGCTTTTCCCATTCTCTAAACTCCATGTAACTAACCATCTTTTCTATACATTTTCCATACTTGGGCCACATATTTTCATGAGCCTATATGCTCTTCCACGCTGATCCATACCCATCTGTGCCCCTAAAATCTAGGATTTCCAATTTTCCTGCAGAAAGCAAGGTGACTAACGATTGCTCTCATCAGCCCTGTTAAGAGCTCCTATTTAACAAAGTACAGGTAGTTCTTGACTTACAACAGTTCGTTTAGTGACCGTTCAAAGTTACAACGTCACTGAAAAACATGACTTATGACTGTTTTTCACTTGACCATTGCAGGATCCCCACGGTCATGTGATTAAAATTCGGACTTTTTGCAACTGACTCATATTTATGAAGGTTGTAGTGTCCAAAAGTCATGTGATCACCTTTTGCAAAGGTGATCACATCTGACAAGCAAAATCGAGGCGGAAGCCAAATTCACTTAAAATTGCAATCATTCACTTAACAACCATGGCAAGAAAGTGGGACAAAACTCACTTAACAAATGTCTCCCTTAACAACAGAAATTTCTGGCTCAATTGTGGTCGTATGTCAAGGACTACTCATGTTCCTTCCACAGGTACAACAAAATTTGCTTAAATATGTTGTCTATCATTTGTCTGAAATGGTATAGGGTCTCCTGCTTGAATGGGGGAGGGGGTTGGACTAGAGGACCTCCAAGATCTCTTCCAACTCTGTTATTCATTGAACTCAATTAGATTTTTTTAAAAAAAATACTTTTGTTTTTGCTCCTCACTTACATCATGTTGGTCTTGTACTCGCCTTAATTGTTGTTAGTATGTCCCAATGATGCCCTTGAGGCCGTGTGGGTCTGGATGGGGAAAAATAGGCTCAAGCTCAACCCTTCCAAGACTGAGTGGCTGTGGCTTCCGGCGTCCCGGTATAGTCAGCTGGTGCCATCGCTGACTATTGGGGTGAATCTCTGCCCCCCACAGAGAGGGCTCACAATCTGGGCGTCCTCCTGGACTCACGGCTGTCTTTAGAAGAGCACATGAAGGCCGTAGCCAGGGGGGCTTTTTATCAGGTTCTCCTGATCCACCAGTTGCGTCCCTTTCTGGACCGGGATGCCTCGCGCACAGTCACTCACGCCCTCGTTACCTCCCATCTGGACTACTGTAATGCTCTCTACATGGGGCTCCCCTTGAAGAGCACTCGGAGGCTCCAACTGGTCCAGAATGTGGCTGCGCGGGTGGTTATGGGCGCCCCTCGTTACGCCCATGTAACACCTCTCCTGCGCGAGCTGCACTGGCTCCCAGTGGTCTTCCGAGTGCAATTCAAGGTGTTGGTTACCACCTTTAAAGTGCTCCATGGCATAGGACCAGGATATCTACGGGACGGCCTTCTGCCACCAACAGCCTCCCACTGACCAGTTCGCTCCCACAGAGAGGGACTCCTCAGGGTGCCGTCGGCCAAGTTATATCGGCTGGTGACACCCAGGAGAAGAGCCTTCTCTGTCGGAGCCCCTGCCGTTTGAAATGAATTGCCCCCGGATATTCGTAACATCTCTGATCTCCGGGTCTTTCGCTGTGCCTTCAAGACCTTACTGTTCCGACAGGCAGGGCTGTCTAATTGAATGATTTTAAATTGGGTTTTAACTTTGGGTTTTAAAATTCGGTCAAAACTATTTAATGATTTTAATTAATTTTAACTATGATATTGTATAGTTATGTTTTTAATTTTGGCTGTATACTGCCCTGCGTCCTTCGGGAGGAGGGCGGTATATAAATAAAATTATTATTATTATCATTAGTAGTAGTAATAGTAGTAGTAGTAGTAGTAGTAGTAGTAGTAGTATGGATATTGGACATCAACCTACGGCACTGTTCAGAAGATTAAATGTTCAACACTTACGGCAATTGATGGCGGTTCTCCAGTCACCAACTCGGCGTCCTTTCTGATGACAAGCTTGAGCGTAGGAGTTCACAGCTTGGCACAGAATGCCATGGTCTCCTCCGTTCATACAAACATCCAAAGCACAGTTGTCTAGGTTAATGTTAGGATCTACAACCGCATGGCAATCCTGGAAGGGCCCATTTGAGACAGAGACTATCCCACAATGT
This sequence comes from Ptyas mucosa, assembly GCA_012654045.1. Classification (NCBI taxonomy): domain Eukaryota; kingdom Metazoa; phylum Chordata; class Lepidosauria; order Squamata; family Colubridae; genus Ptyas; species Ptyas mucosa. Next base: position 180,963 of record WNWU01000095.1, read on the forward strand.
TTATCTGTTTTGTATGTTGCCAGCTGTTGTGGATCACATGTAGGACATTTTCCTCTGCACTCATGGAAACAAAGGGGATCTCCATCTTCCACTTTCCAGGAAGTAGCCCAGATGATCACATTGGGCAACAGGAAACCCTCTGGGCTTCTCAACTCATCCCTTGGCAGCTGATTGAAGTTACCGCAAAGTCCCCCGGTGTTTCCATAATAGCTGCTAGACAGGTGGGCATCTACTTGCCAATTCCAGTCATAGGTAATCAGTAGACCAATGTTGATCCACACGTTGGCAAACTTGCCATTTGAGAAGATCCGGATTTGACCTCCCTGAAGAGTTACGGGCAGGTTGAAGGTCACGCCATTAACCTGTGTCAGAGGGGTTAGAATAGAAATCTGAAAATCTGTGCTTTTAGGAAGCAAGAGAGAGATCAGTTTGAGTTGGATGTTGGATTTCCCATCAGCCAAGTAAGGAAAGGCAGACTGCAAGAAAGACATGATACTCAATTACTCAGCGAAAAGCATTCTAGTCCTTGACTTACGGCCACAATTGAGCCCAACATTTCTATTGCTAAGGGACACAACTGTTAAATGAATTTTGCTCCACTTTATGACCTTTCTTGCCACAGTTGTTCAGTGAATCACTGCAATTGTTAATTTAGTAACTCGGTTGTTAAGTGAATCTGGCTTCCCCCATTGACTTTGCTTGTCAGACGGATGACGATCTCATGACTCCGGGACACTGCAACCGTCATAAATATGAGTCAGTTGCCAAGCATCTGGATTTTGATCACATGGCCCGGGGGATGCTGCAAGTCCTTTTTTTCCAGTGCAGCCATCGTAACTTTAAACGGTCTCTAAATAACTATTGTAAATCAAGGACTCCCCTGTACTTAAAAACGACAATGAAGACATTGGAAACATTTTCCTCATATCAATTTGATTGGGAACTGCCCGGAGATGGTTAAAAAATGGATAGCTACAATGTGAATGTTCAAAATAGCTAAGGATAAAATTGCCCTTACCCGGACTCTGCCATTTTCTTGTTTATGGATGCTGATTTCTTGTTCGTGCACATGTATGTTAACAAGTTTCACATAGGAGACAGCTTGGTTACCCCCTCGGTTTTCATTCTTTATCACCACTGAGAAGGGTACAAGACTTTGATCGATGCCTGTCGACTGAACGAGCACATAGGAACAAGTGCCTTGGAAGTCATAGCTGTAGCCATCAAAGGTATGACAATGTGGGTCCCCCCAGCACCAACAGTGTCCCGTGTAGTCTGGGACACAAACAGCCTGTCCATCCTTGACCTGACACGTCTCCTTGGGACGGCAAAGCTTAACTTTGCAAGGATCTGGAGGGGGGAAAAAAGGCAGAACATAGAATCAGAGAAGGGACCTCAGGGGTCTTCTACTCTTATCTCCTGCTCACGATAGGAGATAATATTCCATCCTAGTCAGCGCCCAGCCTCAAAAACATGCCTAAATAGGATGGTATAGAGCAGGGCAAGTGGATGGGCCCACCCGCGATTTCCACTACCAGTTAGCCCAAACTGGTCTGAACCAGTGGTGGGATTCAAGTAATTTAACAACCGGTTCTCTGCCTAATGATTTCTTCCAACAACCAGTTTGCCAAACTGCTCAGAAAGTTAACAGCCGGTTCTCCCGAAGTGGTGCGAACCGGCTGAATCCCACCACTGGTCTGAACCGGCTGAATACCACCTCTGATCCCAGTCAAATGGTGGGTCGGTCTATGTTTGAAAACTTCCAGTGATTGAGCACCTACAACTCAGGTAGCCAAACTATTCCACCGATTAATTTGTTCTCGCTGTCAGAAAATTTCCCTTTACTTCTAGAGTTGGAGCTTTCTTTAACAAGCTTTCCCATTTTATTTCTGGTGTCTTGGAGAATACGTCAATCCCCTGTTTTTTGTGATAGCCCTTCAAGTATGGGAAAAGAATTACAGTAGTGGCCAAATTTATGGAAACCTTTTGGGAAAAGTGTATTTTCTAAAACGAATAACTAATAACACCACTTTTTTGGGGGGAGCAGTACCATAAAATTATATATCAATGGAAAGATAATTGAATCAAGAATGTAATGCAATAACTTAGGATTTAGGATTTGCTATATAGAATAGCAGTTACGGTATAAAGAAGAAAAGTGAAATACGTAGAAAAAAATGAGATATACAACAATTATCACCATGTCATTTAATCCTTGGTTGGGTAACCTTTAGCATGAATGACGGCCTTACAATGTCTTCCCATGGAGTGAACCAAGCCTTTGAGTTCTGCGGCTGTTCTAATGTGAAACCAAGATTGAATGATGGCTTCTATTAACTGGGTTTTATTTCTGGGTCGCTTCTGACTAACAAGTTTCTTTAGTCAGCTCCATAGATTTTCAATTGGGTTAAGCTCTGGGCTATTCCCAGGCCATTCCAGCAGTGGAATAGGATTATCTTGAAACTACCAAAAAAAGGGGATGTTATTAGCTATCAAACCTCAAAAATACACTTTTCCCAAAAGATTTCCACAATTTTGGCCACTACTGTATCACCCTGCCCCCAAACCTTCTCTTTGCTAGGCTGCAGAAAGTAGAAATTAAGAGGATCAGTATAAGAGCCACGGTGGCTCAGTGGTTAGAATGCAATATTGCAGGCTAACTCTGCTCACATTGCCAGCAGTTCGATTCCCTCAATCCTGACTGGCTCAAGTTTGACTCAGCCTTCTATCCTTCCAAGATCGGTAAAATGAGGACCCAGATTGTTGCACTGTGAAGCAGTATGCAAGTCTACAGTAAGTGCTATTGCTATTGCTATCAGTGTGTCTCAAAATGTATACCTCTGCAGTAGGGGTGAAATCTAGTTACCGTCCTTACCGGTTCGGAAGCGCACAGGCCCCACGCGTGCTCTCGTTTCGCTCCCGCCCCCGTGTGCGTCACAGGCACGTGCATACCTTCTGCACATCCACAGAAGGTAAAAACACATTACCCAGCTTGGTGGGCAGAACTATGCGCCGCCGTTGCTACCGGATCGCCGAACCACCAGCCAAGATCGCTACTGGATCAAGCAATCCGGTCTGATCCAGGAGCATTTCATCCCTGCTCTGCAGTCGACTGTCAGAACATGCTTAATCTGGTTTCACAAGTAACCCATTTTCATGTTTATATTGAAGCATAAACTAGCCTGGGTTCAAATAACCAAGGCTTGCACGCACCCCATGTGAAACCACACACAAAAATCTACCACACATTAAAAGCAGGGGTGAAATCCTACCGGTTCGCACTGGTTCAGGCGAACTGGTAGCAGCAGCAGGTGGTTCGGTGAACCGGTAGTGGCGGCAGCGCAAGGCTCCACCCACCCGCCCAGACATCTTTACTTCCTGGTTATAACCAGGAAATAACCTGTTTTTGACCCTCTGTGCATGCGCAGAAGGTTTTGCGCATGCGCAGAAAGTCTAAAATCGCACATGACCCCCGCGTGCACAACGCACACACTTCCAAACCGGTAGAGAAGGTAAATAGATTTCACCCCTGATTAAAACTAGCATGTTGAGCAAATATAGCCATTATGTTAGTTGGTGACTTGATTAAGCATGTTGAACAAACACATACTGAGTAGATGTTGTATTAGACCTATGTGTAAAATCTTCACAGCTGTATAAATGCTCAGAAAGACATTTATACAGCTGTCTACAGTATCTCCCATAGCAGATACTGAAATTGAAATGCACGCATTTCACGCAACACTGCATTCAGCTTTAGTCTATATACCCACAGGATCGTTCTCTAGCATGGCTGAACTACTGGTTCCTCCCAAGACATCCTGATGGATGTAAAATCATATCTTTCTTTCTCCATCCATCAAGTGCGCCCCCGTGAGGTGGTATCACCCATTTTACCTATGTTCTGGCACTGCATAGTCCCATCTTTCACCACGCAGGCTTCATTGGCCGCGCAAGCGTGCTCTTCACAGAAGAATCCTCCGGCTGGACTGCAGACACATTTCTCCTTGCAATTGTTTTGCAAGATTGGCACATTAGGCTGAGTGTTAAGAAAAAAACAACCACAGGTAAGAGAAAAGGATCCAGACTCACATTTTTTAAACAATCGCATTGGGAGAAAGTTATCTTACAGCAAGGCAAATCTCACTCAGGAGCCAAGTTCGTATTTCTTCTGCAATGCTTCTACCAGCTTTGTGGAAGAAACAAAACTTATTTAGAAACTGCTCCACAGCTACATGGAAGGTTCCTAGAGTAGAAGATCCTCATTGGATCCTGGAAATGCTATTTGCCTTGAAGCTGTCATTCGTAACTGAGTTGAGGGAGAGGAATGGCATCTCAGATGATCTGAGATACGTATTAAGAATTCATAGAATCCATGAGCCACGGTGGCGCAGTGGTTAGAATGCTGTACTGCAGGCTACTTCTGCTGAGCCAGCAGTTTGAATCTCACCAGGCTGAAGGTTGACTCAGCCTTCCATCCTTCTGAGGTGGGTAAAATGAAGACCCAAATTGTTGGGGGCAATATACTGACTCTGTAAAAGCACTTAGAGACAGACTGTAAAGCACAGTGAAGCAGTATAAGTGCTAAGTGCTATTGCCATTGCTATAGAGGGATGGGATTAGAACATAGGAAAAGGTAAAGGTTCCCCTCGTACATATGTGCTAGATTCCCGATTCATCTCCGTTTCAAAGCCGAAGAGCCAGAGCTGTCCAAAGACGTCTCCGTGGTCATGTGGCCGGCATGACTCCACGCCAAAGGCGCACAGAACGCTGTTACCTTCCCACCAAAGGTGGTCCCTATTTTTCTACTTGCATTTTTTACGTGCTTTTGAACTGCTAGGTTGGCAGAAGCTAAGACAAGGAACAGGAGCTCACCCTGTTACACAGCACTAGGGATTCGAACCGCTGAACTGCCGACCTTTCGATCGACAAGCTCAGCGTCTTAGCCATTGAGCCACCGTGTCCCTCATTAGAACATAGAAATAGAATAACAGCGTTGGAAGGGACCTTGGAGGTCTTCTAGTCCAACTCTCTGATCAAGCAGGACACCTTATTCCATTTCAGACAAGTGGCTGTCCAGTCTCTTCTTAAAAGCCTTTAGATTGGATTGGATCTAAGCGATTAGAGGCGCTTGTCTCATGCGTTTTTATGGAATGTTATCATACTGAGAGTTTTTTTTCCTTCCACTGCTTTCATTTACAATGGAGCCATTCACAAAAGGACAACAATCCCCTGAAGACACCTTGAATGGTTTGCTTTTGCTGTGAAGTTCTTTGGTACCATCTAAAACAACTTACCAGCTCCTGGCTTAATTCATTCCTATGACCATCACACAGTGAGTGACAACATCAAGAGATTAATAAAACACTCTGCAGGGGAACAGGGATGGACTAATTAAGGAATACAGTCATTCTCCTGTAAGATTGAGCGGCACTTAACAGGAAGCTGCAATAAGTAGTTACCAAATGAAATTAGCTTCTGATTACAACCACACTAACTGTCTACCAAAGATAGGCTACCACTGCATCAAATTGGGGAAGGGCTGGGTGGGAGGGAAACCTCCAAAAAATAGATTGAAAAAAAGCTGTTGTGGCCTGTTGGCCGCTGGCCCCTCCAGCAGCCAAATCAGATGAGGAGGCGGCGTGGAAGTCAGGGCCACTATCAAGGCAACGTGGAAATTCCAAAGGGGAAGAGGGAATGGAGCTGTCAGAGAGAGAGAGAGGCAGAGGCAGAGCCTGGGCCGTCCATCAGCCCTCAGATGGAGAGTCAATAGCCCCCAGTTCTAGAGTGGCTGATGAGAAAGCAGAGGAACAGCTGGGTCCGGTGCCTGATGCACGGATGCACAGAAGGCAGAGGAGAGGAGAGCAGTGGAAATCTATGGGCTGATCCTTGGGACGGAAGAGCCACCACTGCTAGTGAAGCCCCATCCTAGCTCTGGGGATAAAAGGCAGGGGGCAGAGATGAATAGGTGTGGCAGACAACTATGAATCTCCCCGGCAGACAGACTTGTTAGCCTGCTGTGAAGAGAGAGAGGGCTTTTTGCCAGGAAATATTTATTTAACTACAGAGGGTTTGTTGCATTTGGGAGCCAGGTCAGAACAAAGACACAAGTCCTGCAAAAAAAATTAATAATGATATCATTTTGATTCCCCCTGAAAAGTATGTAACAAACATGATAATGCTAGACTAAATGTCTAACACGGATGTGATTTTCACAGGTCCGTCCGATAAATAAACTGAGGTTCAGTATTTCCTTGCTTTTCAACCTACCGGATAGTATATGTTGTCTTCAAAGCAGCCACACTCGTTCAGGGAGATGCATTTGAGGCCATCTGAGAAGAAGCCATCATCACACTGACAACCTTCAACACAGGTCTCCGGGCACTGAAGGTTATCCGTAAGCCCAGCACAGGTGACTTCACAGATATTAGAACAGAGGGTGTAATGGCTATTGGCTGGACAGGTTATTGCTGCAGAAGAAGAGGCAAGAGGAACTAATCAGCTAAAGCAGGAGTCAGTAACCTGCGGCTCTGGAGCCGCCTGTGGCTCTTTCACCCCTCTGCTATGGTTCCCTGTCACTCAAAATACGCGTCACAACTGCCAATGTGTGACACCCGCTGGCACGTGATTTATTGAGATTTTCAACCCCTGTTAGGACAACCATATATAAATCCAAGAAAAGAAAAGTTTCAGAAGAAAACAGAACATTTAATTCAACTACATATGCTAGTTTTGTGGCCGCTCAAGAAATAGTCAGGCACAGGAATGGTTTTGTGGCTCCTGGTGTTTTCTTTTCTGTGGGAAACGGGTCTAAACGACTCTTTGAGTGCTTAAGGTTGCAGACCCCTGAGCTAAAGCAATGTTTCTCAACCTTGGCAACTTTAAGCTGCCTGGACTTTGATTTCCAGAATTCTCAAGCAGGCAGGAGTTGTCGAATTGCAACAGCCAGTAGGGAGCAACGGTTAGGATTGTCTATATTTTCTTACAAACATCTAGTAAGGGGTCCGTGGTGCTCTCTGAGCTTGCTTGTTTTCTTGCAGACGTTTCATTACCTAACTAGGTAACAACATCATTGCCAGTAAGCAGTGCTGTTTGCTGTCAGTTTTAACTTCAGAGGGTTTGTTTTGTGTTTGGGGAGCTGGGTCAGAACAATAGAGAAAACTCTCTTTGCTACCATCTAAGGGTCACTTGCATACTTGCAGTCAATAGGTAGCATTGCTATCAGTTCAATCAGGTTCATTGAGAGCATAGGATGGCCCTACGCTGGAGCAGGGGTCTCCAACCTTGGCAACTTTAAGACTTGTGGACTTCAACTCCCAGAATTCTGGGAGTTGAAGTCCACAAGTCTTAAAGTTGCCAAGGTTGGAGACCCCTGCACTGGAGACTCCAAATTAGTTTCTCCTTCTCTATGTTTACCCCAATGATTATTGTAGAGATAGTAGACAGCAATTTTTCCTATTTGGGAGTGCCAGGTGTGATAGTAGCCAAAGCAACGAATTCCTTGGGCCGTGGCCATATGAAGAAGAAGGGGTGTTAAGTGCTGATTACCTTCCAATTATCTACTTAATTCTCTTTCTCTCTTCGGGGAGGGGTTCTTAATTAAGGCTGTGTGAAGCATCAAAGATTCTATTTATAGGCAATGTGGTCAAATCATCATTTGAGCTGAATCTTCACACCGAATCTTCTAACAATTCAGTGCGGCAAACAAAAATTAGGCACCTTTGAAGATCTGGTGGACTTTTATCTATGTGTGTGCATGTACTTTGATCAGATCAACTCTTCAGATTGCACTGACTCTTTAATTTTGCATCAACATCTGGAACCGAATCACAGAATCCTAGCTGCTTCACACAGCCCCTTGGTCTTTATAGTAGGGACATCCACCTTATTCAACCTGTGTTCCAACTAGTAATGCTTCTTGATTGCTACTTACGACAGAAATCTGGGGTCCTCCAAGACTGGATGGTGACCTTGGCTTCTTGGCAGGCTGCCACGTAGCCCTGGATGCTATGACACAAGAGTTGTCTGTCCCCGCCGCCGATGCACAAATCAAGGACGCAATGGTTGAGATAGGAAGTGGGATCCACAACACCATGGCATGAGCTGAAAGGCCCATCGGTGGCTGTGAGGATCCCACAGAAGGAGCGTTGCTTAAAAAACTCTTTCTTTGCCTCCGTGCAAACTGGGCAATTCTTCCCAGAACACCCATCAGTGCAGGAGATGCCAGGGGTCTGGATTTTCCAGGCAGCAGCGAACACAACCACGTCTGAGACCACTGTGCCATCTGGTAGTTGAAGATCATCTTTCGGCTGTCCGTTGTAGTTTCCACATAAGCCACCCAGCTGACCCTGGTAGTTGTTGGGGACAGTGACTCTCACGTTGGAGGAGAGATCAAAGGACACCGTAACACCAAAGAAAGTCTTGATCGTCTGATAAAAGCCATGCTGATGGATTTGGATCTTTCCATCCAAAAGGCTTATGGGGAGGCGACGGAATTCACCATTTACCTGTCAGAATAAAATTATATCTTCATGAAAAATGAGGAGGAGGAGGAGGGGGAGGGGGAGGAGGAGGAGGAGGAGGAGGAGGAGGAGGAGGAGGAGGAGGAGG
>WNWU01000095.1:189582-203448 GCA_012654045.1 Ptyas mucosa
GGAGGAGGAGGAGGAGGAGGAGGAGGAGGAGGAGGAGGAGGAGGAGGAGGAAGACATCACTGAAAACCTCGAAGTACTTTCAAAAGTCCAGGAGATTTTTTTTTAAAGGCAGATTTCAGTTCCAAACCATATACACACCATGGATAATGAGGAATTTATGGTTATGTTTCTGTTGCAGCAACTATTTTTAATCTGCCCAGCCATTTCTCTTCTTTCCCCCAAGATGGAAAGAAGCAAAATGTTTTCAAGGAAAAAAACAAAAACAAAACCCCAAGAAAATCCAGTTGTGATAGTGGCGAAGATCTGTAGCTCAGGTGTAGGAGATTTGTTCTCTGAGCTTGTGGGTTGGCTTCTGAACATTTCATTACCAGGCTAGGTAACATTTTCAGCAGAGTTTAGGGGATGTCAGTGTTCTTCTGTTTATACTGGTAACAACTTCATGTGGTGAGTAGGTCCTGTGATGGTGGGGTCACATGATGTGAGGGTCTTGTGGTGAGTCTTGTGATGGGTCAGGTGTGGGTCAGCAGAGAGAGTCTTGTGATGGGGAGGTTATGCCAGGTGAGGGTCGTTGGGAGATGAAGTGCTGGTCAGGGGGAGGGGGTCGATGTGCAGGTTGGTTGAGAGTCGGTGCTGCCTCTGGTTGGCTGTGCAATTGATTTGAGTTATCTTTGGAAAAGCACCTTTGGGAGAACCATGAGCTGGATAATTGAGAATCTCCATATACATATACAGAGAGTGGAACACTGGACACTCTGTAAATCACCTAAATAATCACATCTACCCTCTTTCCCTGAAAATAAGACCCAGCTGAAAAATAAGCATGATTTTTCAGGATGCTCGTAATATAAACCCTATCCAAAAATAAGCCCCAGTTAAGATCATCAGCCAGACAGATGCAATTAATACCATATTGCCCCCAAAATAAGACCTAACCAGAAAATTAGCCCTAATACCACTTTTGGAGCAAAAAAAATAATATAAGACCCTGTCTTATTTTGGGGGAAACATGGTAATATTTAGAATAACAAAGTTGGAAGGGACCTTGTGGGTCATCTAACCCAAACCCCTGCTCAAGCAGGAGACTGACCCTATATCATTTCTGACAGATGGCTGTCCAGTCTCTTCTGGAAAGCTTCCAGCGAGAAAGATTATTCTACACGGGATGAATTTTCTCCAGCAGAGAGAGAAGGCTATCACCACCCCTACTCCACACCAGTGGTGGGTTGCTCCCGGTTCGGTCCGGTTCAGCTGAGCCGGTAGCGGTGACGATGTGATGTCACTGAACCGGTTCTCTCTGACTGGGAGCTGGGCCCTCCCACCTGCCCCCGTTTTATTCCTATCTTTATTTCTTGGTTTTTTGCCCAGCTGATAGGCATGGCAGAGTGGATGGCCGCACCTCAACTGGCCAGAAACCTAACGTGCTTACACAGAGCGCAAGTTTGACGCGCATGTGAGCAAAATGAGTATGGACGTGGAGATCACGCGCAAAGCGCATGCGCAAAGAGAACCGGTAGTAACACTAGTTGGAACCCACCACTGCTCCACACGTACCTCCAATGAACAGGATTCAGAAACTCACCTGGCCGTATCCCCACTTGTCTTGCAACAGAGAAAGCACAAAGTTCAACGTCTCCACTGTGACCACTTTGGGCATTGCAAGGTTTCCATTCCCTGAGGGCTGGTTCTGTACCACTACAGTAAAAGGATGCAGATTCACACTCTTGGTAAGGAAGGTCAACTTGCTTAGGATGTAGGAGCAGGTGCCTTGGAAGTCAAAGGGCAGGCCATCAAAAGTCAGGTAGAGATCTCCAACAAGAGAGCAGGTGGCACTTCCAGTGGGGTAGCATTTCTGGTGTCCATCTTGTAGTTGGCATATTTCATTGGGACCACAGGGGGTCACTTCACATACCACTTTGCCACCAGCCTGGCAGACGCAACGTTCTTGGCAAGTTGGATAGAACACTTCGGAAACCGGATAGTAGCGCCCTTGATGGAGGCAGCCACACTTCGCCAGCGGTACACACGCGTCATTACTCCGAACAAAGTCATCATTGCAGACACAATTCTCTTGACACCGGGTGGGGCAAGGAGCTGGGAAATAAAGGCTGCTACATGCCTGGTCACATTGCTTAGCACAAAGCTCATAGTGGCTGTTGGCAGCACAACGCGGAGCTGAAAACGAAAACAGAAGGGATGAGTTAATCATGCTACAGAGGTAATTGGGCATGGGACTAAAACTCAGTCCTTACAGAAGGCAAAGACATGGTTAAAAAATACAGATAGTCCTCGAGTTACACCGATCCGTTTAGTGAGCGTTCGAAGTTACAATGGCCCTGAAGAAACGTATGACCATTTTTTCACACTTATGACAGTTGCAGTATCCCCATCGTCATGTGATCCAAAATTCGGACTCTGGCAACCGGTTCGTATTTATGATGGTTGCAGTGTCCCAGGGTCAGGTGATTCCCTTTTACGACCTTTTGACAAGCAAAGTCAATGGGGAAGCACCATATTCACTGAAGAACTGCGTTACTCACTGAACACCTGCAGTGATTCACTTAACAGCTGTATCGAAAAAGGTGATGAAATGGGGCAAAACTCACTTAACAACTTAGCAACAGAAATCTGGGGCTCAGTTAAAGTTGTAGGTTGTGGACTACCTGTAATGGCCCAACCCTTGCATCTAGAACAGTGTTTCTCAACCTTGGTAGCTTGAAGATGGGTGGACTTCAACTCCCGGTCTTTGAGGTGGTCAAGACACAGATAAACTTCCAAGTGGCCTCAATGACCCTCTAAAAGGATGCAAATGACCAGCTGTCTGAAGGAATATAAATCCTTCCATTTCCCACTATCCTGTCAGCGCTGAAGAAGCTTCTTGAATGAGAAGTGAAATGTCTTCAAAAGAAAAAAAAAGAAGAAAAGTCCAGTTGCCTCCTGAAAAAGCACCTTGGGGACTATCCTTGCTACTTCTACGGCAGTAAAATTGCAACCTTGAGGTGACTAAACTGCTTGATGAGTTGATCTGGAAAGCTAAGCATAAAGAAGCGACAGAGAAAATAGATCTGCCGATAGTAAAGAAAGTTAAATATTTAGGCGTATATTTAACAGCAAGTTGTGCAGCAATTAAAGACGATAACTATATAAAACGAATGCAACAAATTAAGTTGGACCTGGAGAAATGGAAGAACTTACAACCATCTTTGGTAGGGAGAATAGAAATGAACATGCTACCAAAATTACTTTTTTTTATTCCAAACGATACCGATAAAAATAGAGAAAAAAATATTCTTCTCTTATCTACATCGACTCCTTTCTCTATGTCCGGTTTTTCCCGATCCTACTAGGAATGGACTTGTCTTCCCCGAGTCAACGCCCACCCACCCACCCCCGTTGACATCCCGGAGACTCACGGCAAAAAGTTGGAGTTCTCCAGGGGTATATGGTGATGCCAGCAGCTTGGCAGGCCGACGCGTAATTGGCAACGGCTGCGCAGACAAAGGCGTAGCGTCCCTTGAGGAAGCAGGAGTCGTAGATGCAGTCCTGGAAGGCGGCTTCTTGATCCACGTGGCCGTGGCATTCTCTGAAAGGCCCATTGATGGCGACGATGAGACCACAGTCCCGTCCTGAAGCCCGCTGCTGTTTTGCTAAGACGTCAACCCCTGGGCAGGCGGGATCTACAACCTGTTTGCAACTTGGGTCATACGCTTTGGTGCCCTTAGCACCAAACACAGGGATTTGGGGAACAAGGATGCCCCCAGGCACAAGAGCATCGTCCTCAGGTTTGTTGTTGAAATTCCCACATAGGCCACAGAGTGTATTTCTATATGTGCCGGGTACTGTGACCGTGAGTTGGTGATCCCAATTAAAGCTGACCATGAGGCCAAACTCAGTTTCGACCACAGCGCTCGGGCCTTTCCGATATATCTTGAGTCTTCTTCCAACAGCAATATAAGGCAGGCAGGTCAATATACCGCCAATCTATGAAGGAGAAATAGGATGGTCTACGTTAAGCAAATGAAAAGGAGCAATGATGGGAAAAAAACAAGAACAATCAGGTCAAAGATTATCTCTCATCTCTTCTGTCCTTCTCAGGGTCTGTAGAACAGCAGAAATAGGGAATATATTTTTTGACCACAGACCATAGTATTTTTGACTTTTTCCCCCCACAATGGCTGAAGGCAACAATGGTTGGAGCAAAGACTTGGTGAGATCATGGGATTGGACATTTTTGGGGTTTCTTTTGTGCATCTACGCACATTCATGTGCATAGGTTGCCTCTGATGCCTGGTAATAGAGCAGAGGTGGGTTTCTGCAGGTTCTGACCAGTTCTGGAGAACCGGTAGTGGAAATTTTGAGTAGTTCGGAGAACCGGTAGTAAAAATTCTGACTGGCCCCATCCCCATCTATTCTCTGCCTCCCAAGTTCCATTTCGGGAGGAAATGGGGATTTTGCAGTCACCTTCCCCTGGAGTGGGATGGGAATGGAGATTTTACAGTATCCTTCCCCTGCCACGCCCACCAAGCCACACCCACCAAGCCACACCCACAGAAGCGGTAGTAAAAAAAATTGAAACCCACCACTGTAATGGAGCCTGTCAAAAAAAGCACATGGAATCTCCCTGCTGTCAGTGTTCCCATGAACCTGGGGCCGCTTGGGTGAAAACCAGGAATCCTAACTACTAGAACCATATGGGACGTTGTGGGGTCTTGAGTGCTTCTAGGTTTTTGTGGTTTGTCCACAGCTCGAACGGGATCTGACTGCCCTCAAGGAAGTGTCTCCAGTTCAATAGGGCCCACCAAATCGCGTAGGCTTCCTTCTCCCACATGGCCCACCTCCAATATGATATTTCCAATCAAGCTATTTTTTGAGGAATCTAACCTGCCTTGGTATTTTGCTCAATATGGAACTATTACTTGGAACCCTGACACCTCCTGCACCAACAGAAGGACACAGGTATAGCTTAGAAGCCAAGCACCCTGTTATTAACACCAGCTGCCTGCAATTATTGCAGGTTTGAATCTCACCAAGGCTCAAGGTTGACTCAGCCTTCCATCCTTTCTAAGGTAGGTGAAATGAGGACCCAGATTGTGGGAGCAATAAGCTGACTTTGTATAAAGATACAAAAGTATGAAGGCTATTGCTTAGCGCATTGTAAGCCGCCCTGAGTCTCCGGAGAAGGGCGGCATATAAATCAATTTTTTTTTAAAAAAAATCCATCTTGGGGTCCTACAAAATGCTCTTCTCCATTCTCTAAATACTCAAATGATACACAGCAGTAGCACTTAGATTTATATACTACCCCATAGTGCTTTACAACACTTTCTAGGTGGTTTACAATGTCAACCTATTGCCCCCAACAATCTGAGTCCAAATTTTATTGACCTCAGAAGGACGGAAGGCTGAGTTAACCCTGAGCCGGTCAGGATCGAACTCCTGGCTGTGGACAGAGCTAGCCTGCAATACTGCATTCTAACCACTGCGCCACCAGGGCTCCTAATGGACATATACAACCAGATGGCCTGCAGATAAAATAATGATGGCATTCTAATATTATTAATAGGAGAACAGCAACCAGCTGGATGCCTATCTGAAGCTGTTCAGTTATTTTTACAGATGAAATATTATGACAAGAAATCAGATATGAGTTACTCTCCAGAAGAAGGATGGGATGTGTAGATGTCAGTGTATGTGTAAGCATAAAATGCTTGTATAGAGGTGTACATTTATAGAGGTACATATAAATGTGCACCACTTTCTATAGGTCCCCCAATATGGCCATTTATATGGTCCTCAAAGCCAAACTACTGCCTGCCTCCAGCAGATCCAGCAGATTATTTGAGTTCAATGAAACCCAGTAGTTTATTAGCAGCCAGCTAGCACAGGGGTTTGAATGCAGTATTGCAGGCTGACTCTGCTCACTGCCAGGAGTTCGATTCTGACCGGCTCAAGGGTGACTCAGCCTTCCATCCTTCCGAAGATCAATAAAATGAGAACCCAGATTGTTGGGGGCAATAGGCTGACTATGTAAACTGCTTAGAGAGGGCTATAAAAATGGTACCACTATGAAACAAGTCTAAGTGCTATCACCACGGTATCCACTAGTTATCCTTTTTGGTTTGATTGAAAGATAGAAATGGTAGGTTGGGTTGATTTTAGAGGCCTCATCAATCCTTTGTAGGACTCTGTTTATAAAATGAGCATCAAAGAGAGATGAAGGTTGTAATAACCAGATACTACCCAAACTTACCAAGACTTTCCCAGGAAATTGTCTACTGATTATGATCTCATTATTGTAGACGTTGATTTGTGCGCTCCGGGTCCAGGAGACAGCACGGTTTCCCCGATACTCATTCTGAACATAGACACCAAACCAGTTCAGATCGATGCGTTTTTCACACACTTCAGTGAGGACATAGGCGCAGGGTCCTTGGAAATCGAATTTATACTTGTCGAAGGAAATATAATGGGGATCGCCGTGAACTTGGCAGCTAACAAAGTCAATCGGGTAGCAGTCCCTCACCCCTTTTATAACCAGGCATTTTTCTGAGGATTTGCAAGCTTGTTGGGTGCACTCAATCTGATTCGTGGCTGGGTTGCACACGCATCTCTTCGTGCACTTATCGTCGGCCCAGAAAGCCTCATTGGGAGCATAGAGGTAGCCTTCATGCTGACATCCACAACTGCTCTTAGGGATGCATTTGTCCTGGCTCAGCACAAAACCTGGGAGGCAATGACAACCTTCTATGCACCCCTTTGGGCAGAGGAGTTGCTGTTGAGTTTGGTCATCCAGGCAGGTGGCTGGGCAGGCTGTTCCACACTGATCGTACTGACTGTTGGGAGGGCACTCGGGTACTGCATGAAGAAAAGAAAAGAAAGCTATCAATATTTTCTTCCTTCCTGCGCCATTGGAAGGGCAAGAACGGAGATGGTGCAATGGCGTCTCTTTAGAGATGTTCTAATATGCAGCGACAAGTCTATATTTATCCCAGATTGATAAGTGGCTGATGCCTAGAGAGCACATTAACCGTAATAAGATCCTCACCTGTTGAAACCATTTAAAAATCAAATTAATCCTCATTCCCCGTAATTAGACAGAACACATGCACCCAAAACGGCCAGCTGCAAAAGGACTGGTAAATTTGGGATAACCACAGCGTGTTCGCTCTGACTTCCGCTCTTTGAAAATGCAACACATTTTATGCCTTGGGATGTGTCTAAATATATCAATCAATTGTCACTCAATCTATTCGTATTGATTGGGGGGGGGTGTTCCATGTTTTTGCCACCCTAGATGCCAATCTGCTTCATGCAAATTCATCACCCGGTTTATTAGCAAGAGCGTTGGTTTCACAAGTTTACCGAAAATTCGATGTTGATCACAAGGTCACCATGCAAAAATGAGCATCGTCCCTGGAAAAGATGCCACCGTTTGAGGCCACCAGGTTGGCCACTGGCCATATCTGAAGACTTAATTCCTTTTCCAGGACTCTTTTCAAAGTTTTTGATGTGGAAATAACGGGGAAATGATCATTAATTTATTCTGAATCAATTGGTTGTCACTCCAGTTTAGAATTTGCCTTCCTTGGAATAAAGATTCAAACCCAACTCAAAGATTAAGGGTGATCCTTACTCTGCATGAAAGACATTGAGTTTTCCTGATAAAAATGATGGGCATATCTTGTAGGGAGCTGCATAAAATCCTCACTATGGTTTTTATAGTGTTCCCTAAATTTGTTTTCAGCTATTGATCAAATTTTAGTAAGTTAAAGGTCTGAACAAAGGTAGGATTAGCCCTCACTCAAGATCCAAACCAGGACAAAGCCATTAAGCCATAATAGGAATTTCCCAACACCCTTTCAGAACACAACCTCCTTCATTGCATCATCTCAGAGCAGACCAAACTTCAACCAAACGTAGCTCAGACAACCTATAGAGCCATGATGGCGAACCTATGGCACGGGTGCCACAGGTGGCACGTGGAGCCATATCGGTGGGCACGCGAGCTCAGCTCCGGCACGCATGTGTACACCAGCCAACTGATTTTCAGGTCTTCTGGGCCCACCAGAAGTCAAGAAACACACTGTTTCTGGCCTCCGGAGGGCCTTTGGGGGGGTAGGGAAGGCTGCTTTTGCCCTCCCCAGGCTCCTAGAAAGGCTCTGGAGCCTGGGAAGAGCAAAAAACGGGCCTACCAAGCCAAAAGTGGGATGAGCACCGGGGGGGGGGGGGGCATAAATTATGGATGTGGGCACACGTGCATGTGACCCCACCGCGCTCCCCCCACTTTTGGCACGCGATGGCAAAAAGGTTAGCCATCACTGCTATAGAGCAAACTATAACCCCTACCTAACCCCTACAAGAGCCAACAGAATACATGTTCTTGCCTAGGAACAGGATGCTCAAGTGCAAAGCTCAGAGAAGGTATAAAAAAAACCCCACTCTCAACTCCATGTGGTCAGCTGCCCAGAATCACAAACCCATGTGGTTCTGCGTCATCATTAAACCATCTTTCCAATCAGCCTTTAGCCTCCATTTTGTCTCCAGTGCCTTTCTCCCAGCTTGGAACTGAACCAGACGGATATTTCTTCCAATATTGAATTCCTTGCATACTTACAGCATCCGGCCAATTTTCTCCATTCACCAATCACGACCCCGTGTTTCTGGCAGGCATCTGCATAGGCCTCCAGGGCATCACATACAGATTGTTTGTGTCCTTGATTGGCGCAAACATCGTAAACACAACCTTCAATGTAGAACTTGGGGTCCACTTTAGAATGGCAAGGAGAAAAAGGACCACCAGAAGCCTTGATTATTAGACCACAATATTGCTCAGACTGGTATATCTGGGCCTGGTCAGCTTGGCAAGGCACGCAAGGCCCATGGCAATCATCCCAACATGTGTCTTGGTCGCCAACATCCACCTTCCAACTCTTGCCAAAGGCATTGGCATCTGGGGCCTTTGTTCCTGCTGGTGTTTGGAAGTCATCTCCAGGATCTTCATTATAGTTTCCGCAAAGGCCACAAAGACTTCCCTGAAAAGCACTGCTGACGGTAAGACAGAGTTGTTGATTCCAGTCATAAGACACTCGGAGATCAAATTTAGTGACCACTATGGCAGAACCTCCACTTTGGAAGATCTGGAGAGATCCATCATTTAGGCAGATGGGGAGCTGTGCCCGAATGCCGTTTAACTGCATTGGAAGAAAGGACAATTACAAAGGTTGCAGCATTGCAACAACAAACAGAAGCAGCTGTAATCTGGACTCCCATCTGGAAAGGAAATGATTGCTAAGATATTTTGGTACCCTGGCAAGAAAAAATAAATAAATAAAAGACTATCAAACTAATAAAAGGGACGTGGTGGCTCAGTGGCTAAGACACTGAGCTTGTCGATCGAAAGGTTGGTAGTTCTGCGGTTCGAATCCCTAGTGCCGCGTAACGGGGTGAGCTCCCGTTACTTGTCCCAGCTTCTGCCAACCTAGCAGTTCAAAAACACGTAAAAAATGCAAGTAGAAAAATAGGGACCACCTGTGGTGGGAAGGTAACAGCGTTCCGTGCGTCTTTGGCGTTTAGTCATGCCGGCCACATGACCACGGAGACGTCTTCGGACACTGCTGGCTCTTCGGCTTTGAAACGGAGATGAGCACCACCCCCTAGAGTCGGGAATGACTAGCACGTATTTGCGAGGGGAACCTTTACCTTTACCTATCAAACTAATAAAGAACCTGTGCTTTATATTTACATTTAATGTTTACTAACTAATTTTTAAAATATCAAAATTTAAAGAAAAAAGAAGTAAAGACAAGTAAAAGAAAAGTAATAAATAGAAAAGAAAAAAGATACAGCTTTTGATCTTCACAGCAGTTACAAATTCATTTATATTTTACCCTATTTTAAAGTCCCAGCACAATTTCCTTCTTTCTATAGTTTACCTTTTCTAATCATCAAACCCCTTAAATCACAAGGTCATTTTTTCCCCCTTTTTTCGGTAAAAAGTCCATAAAGGGTTTCCAGTCACGAATAAATGTAATCTCCTTTCCCTAATCGGACAAGTCAATTTTGTTATCTCTGCTAATGCTTTCATCTTCACCACCTTTATCCTCCATTGCAGATATTTCAAAACCTTTCCATTTTTCTGCACATAACATGAAAAGTTCTCATTTCAATTAAATATTACTCTCTAAGAGAGGAAGGAATTATTTTTCAGGGAAACCTGAAGTATACTGGGCACTCGGATGTGAGAAATTCATCCTGCTAGGAAAACATAGGCTGAGCTTGCATAACCCCCTACTCTAAACTAAAACGGGGTTGATATTTTAGCACGCTGAAAGTACCCAACTATCCTGTTTCCCTGAAAATAAGACATCCCCTGACAATAAGCCCAATTTAGCATGTGCTAAAATAAGCACCCCCTTGAAAATAAGCCCTCCCAAAAAATAATTAAATGCTTGCGCAGCCAGTCCTCGCCATTTCCTCTGGTTAAGGTTAGGGAGTCACTGCTGGAAATCAGGTAAGATGGCAAGAGGAGCCCCGTCTTGCTCCACACTCCCCCAAATAATAAGACCTCCCCAGTGGTGAAATGTAAAATTTGTTACTACCGGTTCTGTGGGCGTGGCTTGGGGGGGGTAATATGATCGAGTGGGCGTGGCCAACTTTTTTTTTTTTACTTTTAAAACCATTTTTTCTACAACCTCTTCAGCTGAAGAGGTTGTAAAAAAAATGCTTTTAAAGCCTCTGACGATCCCAGCTGACTTGCCTGATCGGCAGAGGCTTTTTTTTTTCCTTTTAAAAACATTTTTTCTATAACCTCTTCGGCCGAAGAGGTTGTAGAAAAAAATGCTTTTAAAAGCCTCTGATGATCCCAGCTGAGCTGCGCGATCATCAGAGGCTCTTTTTTTTTTAAAGCTTTTAAAAGCATTTTTTGGCTGAAGAGGTTGTAGAAAAAATGCGTTTAAAAATTTAAAAAAAAGCCTCTGATGATTGCGCGGCTCAACTGGGCAATTGGGGGAGGGGGCAGGGATTTTTGCTACCGGTTCTCCGAACCACCCGCCTCCATCGCTACTGAATCGGGTGATCTGGTCCGAACCGGGAGCATTTCACCCCTGGACCTCCCCAAAAATAAGGCCAAGCGCTTATTTCAGGGTTCAAAAAATATAAGACAAGGTCTTATTTTAGGGGAAACACGGTATTGTGTGAAGTAGACACTCTATTGCATCATGTTCTGATTTATTTTTTCTGTATCAGTATTTTTGTGAATGCAGCCGTTGCATTTTGTTAAAGCAGCATATTGTGCGAAATCAACTTAAAAAGGGCTTCGTTATGATTAATTTAAACCTATGCTGTACATTTAAATGAATATTTTATGACACATTATATGCAAAAGAGCATTCCACCAACAATGAAAAATGTTTTTTTCTTCTTCTTTTTATAGCGGGGGAGGTTTTGCCTTGAAAATCAGCCTAACATTATTTTAAATAAATAAATCTGAGCTTTGATTCTTGTTCTGCTTGCTTTGCTCATTCTGCTTTTCCTTTAAAGTTAATTCTATGTATGTATTTAATTGCTATGTTTAATGAGATGCTATGTTTTCCTTTTTTTTTAGCTTCTTTTCTTAACTACTACTCCAAAAATTAAACCAACATCTGTAGCCGTTAAGTTAAATCTACAAAAATAGGCCAGTTGTCATTTTTCTAACAAGGGCTTAGGGCAAGTAATAAAAACTATCTTTGAATTCACCTTCACCAGGTTTCCTGTGAACCCGAAATAAGTCTTGGAAATATTATCAGGTAGTTTTTTTTCCCAGGGCCACCTTAACTCTGCAGCTGCCTTTAATGCCGTCTCTAGATTTTATGTTAGATGACAAAATGTTTATGCTCTGATTTTTTAGGAACAGTACAAATAAATACAGCATTTCCCTCAGAATTATCACTACAATTGTTTTACAAATTTGAATGGGTGGAGGAAGGCCATCTAAATCAGTGTTTCCCAATCTTATCCATTGTAAAGATACATGGACTTACAGAATAACAGAGTTGGAAGGGAGCTTAGAGATCTTCCAGTCTACCCCCCTGCTCAAGCAGGAGAAGCTATACCATTCCAGACCAATGGCTGTCCAATCTCTTCTTATAAACCTCCAGTGATGGAAGGTTTTCCACCCATAACTTCTAGAGGAAAGCTGTTTCACTGGTTAATTGTTCTCTCCATCAGTAAATTTCTCCTTAGTTCTAGGTTGGATTTCTCCTTGGTAGGTTTCCACCCATTACTTCTTGTTCTGCCCTCAGGTGCTTTGGAACATAAGTTGACCCAACTCTTCTCTGTGGCAGCCCCTCAAATATTGGAAGACTGCTGTCATACCACTTCAGACCTTCTCTTCGTTAGACTAGACTTAGATAGACCCAGTTCCCTTAACCATATACTATATGTTTTAGTCTCCAGCTGCCTAATCATCTTCCTAGCTCTTCTCTGCACCAGAGGTGGGTTTCAGCAGGTTCTGACCAGTTCTGGAGAACTGGTAGCAGAAATTTTGAGTAGTTCGGAGAACCGGTAAATGCCACTTCTGACTGGCCCTACCCCCATCTATTCTCTGCCTCCCAGGTCCCAGCTGATTGGGAGGAAATGGGGATTTTGCAATAACCTTCCCCTGGAGTGGGTTACAGTAGCCTTCCCCTGTCATGCCCACCAACCCTTGCCCACCAAGCCATGCCATGCCACGCCCGCCAAGCCACACCCACAGAACCGGTAGTAAAAAAAAATTGAAACCTACCACTGCTCTGCACCCTTTCTAGAGTCTCAGCATCTTTTTTGTATCCTGGTGACCAAAACTGAACACTGTATGTTAAGCGTGGTGTTACCAAAGTAGTGTAAAACATTATTAACACTTCAAATGACCTTGATGTTATCCCTCTGTTGATGCAACCTACAACTGCATTAGGGTTTTTTGGACAGCTGCAGCACACTGCTGGCTCATATTTAAGTGGTTGTCTACTAGGACTCCCAGATCCCTCTCACGGTTACTGCTGTTGAGTCACCTACTCTATGCTTGTGCATTTGGTTTTTCTTGCTTAAGCTGGGGTATTCTGGGAGTTGAAGTCCACCCATCTTAAAATGGTTACTGTGAAACACAGATCTCAGTGGTGTTAGGAACCAATTCTGAATGCCGTTGAGATCCGTTCTGAATCATCTCTCACCTTCACAAAACCTTTTTCCGATCTGGTTATCGTGATAGTGTGTTCATAAACCTCAACGGTCACCATCCCGATATAGGAGACCCGTTTACTGCCTCTGTTTTCATTCTTAGCATAGACGTGGAAAGACGGGAGTCCGAGGTTAATGCCGCATGTCTTGGCGATTGTATAGGTACAGGTCCCTTGGAAATCAAACTTATGCTTATCAAATGTATTGTAGTGAGGGTCGCCCCATATCCAGCAGGTACCATTCGAAGTTGGCACGCAGTGCGGTGAACCGTTGATTATCTTGCATTCAAGGCCTTTTTGACACAGGACGTTGCTGCAACTGAGAGGACCTAAGGACCGGATATGCAATTTTAATCATTAGTCTTATGTTAATGCGGGAATCGGATTCAATGCAAAATGCCATGCTCATTTCAGCAGCGTTCAGACCTGACTTCAGGTTTTGAAAGTTTCAGAGAATCATGGAACACTCATCTTGATGAGCTTCCTCCTTCCTTCAGCCCACACAGGTCCTCCAGAAAGTTCACCTGGCTATAATAGTCATAGCACCCAAGTTAAAGACATGCTGCTTTTGGTGCTATTTTAAGGCATCGGAATAGAATAGAATAGAATAGAATAGAATAGAATAGAATAGAATAGAATAGAATAGAATAGAATAGAATAGAATAGAATAGAATAG
>WNWU01000095.1:228365-244236 GCA_012654045.1 Ptyas mucosa
AGAGACAGAGACAGAGACAGAGACAGAGACAGAGACAGAGACAGAGACAGAGACAGAGACAGAGACAGAGACAGAAAAAAAGTAAAACAACTCTCAACACCCCAGGCCTCACCTTCAACTCTAGTGCCACCACTGTCACTAAAAAAAGGCCACCTCCTGCCATTCTTCAAGGCGTGTGAGCTTTGGGGGAATGGTGTCACCCTAATCTTCTTGAAGCAGCTTCAAAGAATGCTCTTTTTTGCAGCCTCTGCAGCCTCCAAAAACTGTACAAAAGCAGACCCCATTCTCACGAGAGTTTCATAAGCTCCACTTCTGGAGGCCTCAGAAGCTGCGCAAGAACGCACCTCATTGTCATACGCCCTGTGAAAATTGTGTGAGAAAGGGGGTTGTGCTTTCGAGAAAACTTGTCGTTGAGTGTTCATGAATACTGATGTGTCCCCCCACAAAACATTGTGGTGTGACACCTTTGACATGCATATCCTAGCAGGGGTGGTATTCATTTACCTTCACTACCGGTTCACAAATGTGAGCACATGTGCCACCTCCCCACATGCGCAGAGCAGAGGTGGGTTTCAGCAGGTTCTGACTAGTTCTGGAGAACCGGTAGTGGAAATATTGAGTAGTTCGGAGAACTAGTAGTAAAAATTCTGACTAGCCCCACCCCTATCTATTCTCTGCCTTTCAAGTCCCAGCTGATCGGGAGGAAATGGGGATTTTGCAGTAACCTTCCCCTGGATTGGGGAGGGAATGGAGATTTTACAGTATCCTTCCCCTGCCACGCCCACCAAGCCATGCCACATCCCACCAAGCCACACCCACAGAACCGGTACTAAACATTTTTGAAACCCACCTCTGGGTTTTGAAACCCACCTCTGGCGCAGAGTCTTCCACGCATGTCAAAAATGGGATGTGATGACGTCTGGGTGGGTGGGAGGAGCCTCCCGCAACTGCCGCTACCGATTCAGCCGAACCGGATAGAACCGGCTGAATACCACCACTGTATCGTAGCTTCGCCATCGCTGCTCAATTGACTTCTCCAGATTGTTGAGCAAACCCAACACCAGCTTGCTGTCAGCAATGTCGTAGCATCTGGCGTTTTCAATGTAGTCTCCAAGTTCTGCATTCTATTGTACTTATTTATAGATTCAGTCTGGCCCTCATTAAAGGAAGAAAATGCCATTTGCCATTTCTTCACTCCTTGCTCTTAAACCGATAGGCCTATTTGAAATTGATGTGTACGATGAAATTTCGCCCGTTTTGAATTTTTGCCATGCTGCTCTACTGTTAATGGGGAAGGGCCTCTAACGATGAAACTTACATAAAGGAAAAGGCATTATGTGTAGGGGAGAAAAATAGCTTGCAGAAATGGTCACCACCTGAAAAAGGTAGCAAGACGTGGAGAATTGTGCACAAAGGTGCCTTTTAACATGCAGCTGGTACTATACTTTACCGATGGTTTATAATTCTATAAAAGTGAAAGAATGCTCGTCCCTGCATTCAATCTCTGGAGTTATAAATAAAAATTACAAGCTGAACTTTTAAAACGCCAATTTAGCAACAGGCAAAGCAGCCGCGACTTGCTTTTCCTGTTTTCTTCTGCTGATCGATTATAATAAATCAACACTGAAAACTGTTTCTACCCTGATCCAGTAGTGGGATTCAAATAATTTAACAACTGATTCTCTGCCCTAATGATTTCTTCCAACCATCAGTTTGCCAAACTGCTCAGAAAGTTAACAACCGGTTCTCCCGAAGTGGTGCGAACCGGCTGAATCCCACCACTGCCTTGATCCAATTGTCTGCCCCTTTCCCCAAATCTGCTCCAGCTAATTCTAGGCTGCAAAGGCAGGCAGAAAACGGAGTGAGTAAAAAAAAAAAAAAGGTCTGATAGAAAATAGACACTGTGCGTGTTGCTGCTAACTCTTCTGACATTCCTGGACCTGCATTAAAGATGCAAGGAGATTCCCTAACTTTGCATCTGCACTAAACTGGGGATGCTTCTGCAGAGAAGGTTACTTTGGCTTAATGGTAGGACCAACCAGGGTGAAATCCAGCAGGTTCTGACAGGTTCTGGAGAACCGGTAGCAGAAATTTTGGGTAGTTCGGAGAACTAGTAGTGGAAATTTTGAGTAGTTCGGAGAACTGGCAAATACCACCTCTGGCTGGCCCCAGAGTAGGGTGGGAATGGAGATTTTGCAATATCCTTCCCCCAGGAGTGGGGAGGGAATGGGGATTTTGCAGTATCCTTCCCCTGGAGTGGGGTGGGAATGGAGATTTTGCAGTATCCTTCCCCTGCCATGCCCACCAAGCCACACCACACCCACCAAGCCATGCCCACAGAACCAGTAGTAAAAAAAATTGAATTTCACCACTGGGACCAACCCAATAGAAGAGAATATCTATAGCTCAGGGATGAATTATGGAATTCTTGGTGCTCTCCGAACTTGGTTGTTTGGCTGCAGACGTCTCACTACCTGACCAGGTAACATCATCAGAGCACTGATGATGTTACCTGACCAGGTTATAAAGCATCTGTTTTGCAAAGCAAACAACCAAGCTCAGAGAGCACTTAGGACCTCATGGTAGGGCCAGCTTCTCATTGCCAAGAAATTAGGGCTGAAAGGATCAGAGGTGGTAATCAGCCGGTTTGGACCGGTTCGGGTAAATCGGTAGTAGCAACTTGTGGGTGGGACTGCCCACCCGCCCCAGCACTATGCTATCCCATTTATCCATGTTTTCAAGCTGCATGCATGCATGCAAGCCGCACGTACGAGAAAAGCGCATGCGCGGAATGCCGCAGGCTCACATTTTCGATGCTGGGCGAACCGCTAGGTAAATTATATGAATCCCACCTCTGGAAAGGATACGTGAAGCCCTAGACAGCACATCTCTATGCTTCTCACAGTTGTATCCTTTTGAATCCTCAGATTGTGGCCATTGCTTTCGGATTGATCCCGGCACCATTGCAGGAATCGTGCTGGGAGATTTGTTCCTGACGTTGCTCATTGCTCTCGGAGTCTACTACGTGGTCAGCTGTATCTATAAGCAGAAAGCAACCAGCAGTGGTAAGGAGGAGAGATTCCCATGTCCCCAGTGCACACTTTCCCCTTGAAGAAATGTCAGTGCTTGATGGTGCATGGATCTAAGTGAAAGGACCGTGTGCCCACAGCAAATGGCTGTGTGCTGAATTGGCACTTGGCAGAGTAGACGGCGTTTGATGGCCTTGACCCTCACTGTTTTAGCATACCATCCGTGCCAAGTACAATCTGCACAGCCTCCATAAGACAAGGTCGTAGAAGCAGAGTTTTTTCAAACTTGGCAACTTTAAGATGGGTGGATTTCAACTCCTAGAATTCCCCAGCCAGCCATGTTTGGAAAAACACTGTTCTAGATTGTAACACAACCCTGGTGCATTTGGGGGGAAAAAAGAAGGGCCTATGCTTTCTTTTTCTGATTTTTAGCGGACAAAAAGGAAGAGCTTCCCTCAATCTATTTATATCTATAGATCTATATCTATAATAGGGGTGGGCTGCTAGGGGTTCATGGGGGTTCAGGAGAACCCCTAGATAAGATTCTGTGCAGTTTGAGGAGAACCCCCAAATCCCACTCCTGGCTGGCCCCGCCCACCCAGCCCTGCCCCTCCCAGGAGTCCCCACGCGGCCCGTTTTGGATGCAGGTAAGTGCAGGGCATGCGTGGAGGCTCAGGGAGGGCGAAAAATGGCCCTACCGGAAGTTTGGTAAGGCCAGAAACAGGCCCGTTTCCAGCCTACAGAGGGCCTCCGGAGCCTGGGGAGGCCATTTTTGCCCTCCCGGATGCTCGCGGAAAGCCTTTGGAGCCCGGGGAGGGCAAAAACGCCCACCCCCCCACACACCATAGTGCAGGAAGCTGAGATGGCCACGCCCATCATGGCCACGTCCACCCAGCAACCGGGCAGAGAACCCCTTGCTAAAATTTTTGAAGCCCACCCCTGATCTATCATCTATATTTATATCATATCTATATCTATCTCTCTGTCATCTGAAGTATTACAAAAGAGGCATTAAAATGGAGGAATGCGGCAGAGAAACAAGGTAAGAGTTCTTCAGAAAACCGCCTTGGTAAGGAAGTCAGTGTTCAGTGAAACACGTGGTCATAATGGCCTCTTTTTATTTTTAAGCCCAAAGAAGGTCAGGTGGCTTTGTTTTAAGATTCAAATTGGGCAATCCTAGCTTGTAGCCGCAGCCTTTCAGTGAACCATTAACCACAGTTTCCGTGTCACATCTTTCAGCAAGTGAGATAACACCACCCCCACTCCCACCTCTTGGTTCTCCTCAGATGGGAATCTCAAAAATATGTTTCATGCACTCATAGCCTTCTCTTTCTTCTTAACAGACAAGCCTCAGCATGAATCTCCCTATGAGGTAAGTATAACGTATAAACACTATATTTATTTTTCTTCCTAAGGTCTCTACTGTGGGCTGTGGAGTGACAGCTGCAACTTCTCTACTAGCTTGGAAGGGGGGAAAAAACAAGGAGTTCTTGACATTTAATATTGCACACACGCACCCAATGTTGGCCCTACTACAAGAAGCCAGGTTGCATGCGATAGTAAAGCTGGGTTTGTTTGTGGGCCAGCTTGTCGTGATGATGCACCGTCCGTGGTTCAGACAGGTTGTTTTGAACACAACGGTTGTCTTTTGTTAAGCCAGGTTTAGAATTTAGGATGTCGTAGGGACCGAGTCAGAGAGAATGCAAGCTACTGTGTGATTTGTTGGGCTTTGACTTAACACGAATCCAATCATGATCTCTTTGTATTAAATGTGCGTTATCGATTCTGTGCTATTAAGTTGGTGCCCACCAGGCATTCCCAATAACTAAGAATTTTATCACAGATTTGCCAGAAAGTCTGAGAGTTTAGTTCCAATACCTGTAAATGTTACTAAGAAGGGGAGCACTAAATGCAGCTAATTCATAATTTTTGTTATCTCTTGGCTAAATAGAACGTTTATACATTCTCAAATAATCTGTATATACTCTGGAGAGTATAGATTTGGGCGAACTTTGAAGATGGGCAGTTAATATTATGCCTGGCTTGCATTTTGACATTCCTGAAGACATCTGGTCAGGCTCAAAAGAAAATTTTGGACTAGTTGCTAATTTATCAGAGTTTAAGATTCTTTGGGAAAAGGACAGAGGTGGTATTCAGCTGGTTTGGAACAATTCAGGTGAACCGGTAGTAGTGACCTGCAGGTGGGCCCACCACCACCACCACCCCACTGCTATGCAGTTCTATTTAGCCATGTTTTCAAGCCATGCACATGCATGGAAGCCAGACTTGCGGGCAAAGTGCACGCATGGAAGGCCATATGCATGCATGGAGGTCACATATTCAGTGCTGGGTGAACCAGTAGTAAATTATGTGAATCCTACCCCTGGAAAAGGAAAATGTACATACACCCTCTTTCTGACCCTGCAGGAACTTCAAGGGCAGCGAATGGATATATACAGCGACTTGAAAAATCCAGGTTCCCGAATTCCTTACAGATAATCTTCCTCCACTTCCTTGACCTTCTAACATTAAATAAGAAATTCTGAGATTGAAGTCATTTTCAGAAGATCAGCTCCGCTGTTGTGTGCAAGCTTTCCATTGTGAAGTTCTACCTGATGGCTTTCCCTATATAACATCTTGCACTTCAATCAACATTTAGTCTATTTTCAAAACTGTCTGTGTCTCCCACTACCCATACTTGCTACTCTTTTAATAAGTGTGTCACCATTTATTGGTGCTTGAGCAATAGAGGGTGGCTTATAAATTGAACAAATAAGTAAATAAAATTAGACACATTTAGGACGCAGTGGCTAAGACGCTGAGCTTGTCCAGGTGTGAAATGCTACTGGTTCAGACCGGTTTGGGTGAACCGGTAATGAAAAATGTTACCAGTTCAGGAGAACTGGTATTTCCGACGATCAGCTGGGTGACGATCAGCTGTGACACACGATTTATATTAGGTAGAATCGTCAGATTTCCTGCTTTCTAGCTAATCTAAATCGCATGGCACTGCGGATTCCCCCACCCCCTCACTGTTCTACTTACCTTTGCAGACTCGGAAGGCTTCAAAATGTTCCTTTTTTAGCACTGTGCGGGCACGTCTCAAGTGCGCATGTGCGTGAAGCACACGCTCGGTAGCAGTCTCACAGAACTGGTAGCAGACTTCAGAAAATTTCACCCCTGAGCTTGTCAATCAGAAAGGTCGGCAGTTTGGCGGTTCAAATCCTTAGCATAGTTCTCCTGTGTTAGCAGGGGGTTGGACTAGATGACCTCCAAGGTACCTTCCAATTCTGTTACTGATGGTACCTGAACCACCATCTGTTCCATCCAGTGGTGGGATTCAGCCAGTTCGCACCACTTCGGGAGAACCGGTTGTTAACTTTCTGAGCAGTTTGGTGAACTGGTTGTTGGAAGAAATCATTAGGGTAGAGAACCAGTTGTTAAATTACTTGAATCCAACCAATGGTTCCACCCCATTGATGGTCGTATCATTGAAAAAGTTCTTCAGGAAGTGTGAACTCACTGTTCTCTGAACAGAGCCATTATTTCTGCCCAGATATGGGGAGATGAACGGCATAAAAATTTAATCAATAAATAACAAAAAAATTCAAAGTAGACAGATACTGGCATAGCCATCCAGGCTCACAGACCTTATTGAATCTGAGTTGCCCCCATAACCATATATCCAAAGAAGGCTGCCTGGAAGATTTGAGGAATCTATTTATTAGGTTCTTTTTGTTTTTCATGGAGGCCTCTCAGTTCCTTTTTTTTTTTTTTTGCTCAAAAACAAAAGGGTTGAGTTCAGACACAGCTGCCTTTAAATTTTGAAAAAAATTACATTAATTGAAATTAATAGGGTCTTAAAATCTGAGGAATTTGATTTCAATGAAGTTCATTAAATTCACTTCCAATCCAATCATTTACACCCGTTTTTTAAAGGTGCAGTCTTCTGGAAAGCCCAAATGGATGGTTGTTATGGAAGATGTGTAAATTGCTTTTACTAGTGCTATTTGTTTATTAACTTCTTCTAGTATACACTGAGTTCCAGGGAGAAACATTTCCCATAACTTGCTTTTAATCAGAAAGACTAGAAAGTCAACCTTGGACCTCCAGCATGCAAGCAGATGTTCTATCAACTAAGGAAAGAGAGCATTTAAAACAAGGGTGTTCAACCTTGGCAACTTTAAGACTTGTGGACTTTCAACTCCCAGAATTCCCCCAGCCATCATAGCTGACTAAGGAATTCTGGGAGTTGAAGTCCACAAGTCTTAAATGTTGCCAAAGTTGGATATCCCTCATATAAGAGATTCTTGTTTCCTTTGCTTCCTGTTTAAGTGCAGGGCTGAGACGTTAGGCGTATTGTTTATGGATTTGCTACACTTTTATTACCTTTTTTGCATATAATTTCTGTATATTTTTTCACTGAGGTTTTTTTTTTCATTCAATAAAGTTTGCTTTGCTATAATACGGAGAAAATCCCGTGCCTCTGATTGCTGTAAAGCAGGGGTGTCAAACACGATCGCATCACGTGACATCACGTACCTTTTTTTGCTTTTGCAGAACCAGGGTGGGCGTGGCTTGAACAGGACGCATCTGGCCCACGGGCCGTGAGTTTGACAGGCCTGCAAGAAAATGGCTGGATTCTCATCTCAAACTAAATTAAAGATTACCACACAGGACAGATCCCAGCTGTGGGAGTCTCCTAGCTTGATTTCTCAAATACAAAATTTAAAATAACAGTAAAACAATAGCTGAAATTTCACAAACTCTGATCTTGTGATATCCTTCAACAATTATGGAGAGAGTTTGCATCATTCAATGACCTTTAATTGCCAGTTTTCTAACCATGTGGAAAAAGCATTAAAAAGTTAAGAAGCTCTAAGCTGGTTTACTGGTGATCAAGCTCTATTTGTGCCTAGGACTATGTCCGCAGAACAGATTTCTCCATCATTTCCCGAATTAATCTCAATACATGAAACAAGGTTTAACAGCACTAACTGTGAGAGGGATCTTGAAGTCTTAGTGGACAACCAATTAAATATGAGCCGACAGTGTGCGGTAGCAGCCAAGAAAGCCAATGCAATCCTAAATTGCATTAACAGAGGGATACAATCAAGATCAAGGGAGGTACTAATATCACTCTATAAAACCTCAGTAAGACCACACCTAGAATACTGCATCCAGTTTTGGTCACCACACTATAAAAAAGACGTTGAGACTCTAGAAAGAGTGCAGAGAAGAGCAACCAGGATGATGAGGGGACTGGAGACTAAAACATATGATGAACGGTTGCAGGAACTGGGCTTGGCTAGTCTAGTAAAGAGAAGGACCAGGGGAAACATGACAGCAGTGTTCCAATATTTGAGGGGCTGCCACAAAGAGGAGGGGGGGGTCAAGCTATTTTCCAAAGCACTCGAAAGCCAGACAAGGAATAATGGATAGAAACGGAACAATGAGAGATTCAACCTGGAAATAAGGAGAAATGTTCTTGACAGCGAAAACAATCAACCAATGGAACCGTATGCCTTCAGAAGTTATGGGAGCTCCATCCCTGGAAGCTTTCAAGAAGAGATTGGACTGCCATTTGTCAGAAATGGTGTAGGGCAAGGGTCAGCAACCCACGGCTCTGGAGCTCCATGTGACTCCTTCATCCCTCTGCTGCGGCTCCCTGTCACTCAAAATATGTGTCACAACTGCCAATGTGCGACACCTGCCGGCACACAATTTATTGAGCTTTTTGACCCCCAGTAGGCCCACCATGGATAAATAAGTTTTTTTATACATAGCATAAAGGTAAAAAAATGATATTTGCAGTGTTATCTTCATTTTAGATGTTAAAAGGTTTTTGTGGCTCCCGGGTGTTTTCTTTTCTGTGGGAAATGGGTCCAAATGGCTCTTTGAGTGTTTAAGGTTGCCGACCCCTGGTGTCCAGATGACCCCAGATGACCTGCAAGATCCCTCCCAATCAGGGGTGGGTTCTAACCGGCTTTACTACCAGTTCTCTTTGTGTGCGCGCTTTGCATGCGATCACTGTGCGCATGCTCACTTTGCTTGTCTGTGCACCAAACTTGCACTTTGGGCAAGCGCGTTGCGAATCTGCCCAGCTGAGGTGCGGCAATCCACTCTGCCTCATCTCAGCTGGGCGAAAAAAGAAGAAATATAAGGTCGGCATAATGCCGGGGCGGGCGGGAGGGCCCAGTTCCCAAAGACAGAGAACCGGTTTGGTGACGTCATATTGTCACCGCTACCGGCTCTCGCGAACCGGTGCAAACCGGGAGCAACCCACCACTGTTCCCAAACTAATCTAAACAGATCCCTCTGTTAATCTAATCTAAAAACCCCAGTTCTAGCACTGATGGTATTACCTAGTTTGGGTCATGAAACATCTGCAAGAAAACAACCAAGCTCAGAGAGCACCAAGGACTTCTCATTGCAACCTCGAGCTATAAATATTCTCCTGTATTGGAATCCCAGTTCAGTTTGGGTACAAGCTTGAAATTCCTTTTAGGCTTAGTGCGCTCAATCAAGACCGCTGCAGCAGTGGGGAAATTATTAATCAAGATCACTTAGAGAGGTATTGGCTTTTAATTTTGCCCCTCCCCTGCAAAGATCAGATTCATCAAGTGTGCAGGGACCAAAAATTAAAAAAAAATGGGCAGGGCATGCAAACCGCAGTGAAATTCATCTGCCGTCTGCCTGATCTTAGCCATCTAGTTAATTACAAAATGCACCAATTTGCATTCAGGAGTTGGGCAGTTATTTGCTGTGTGCTTCCTTTCTTTCTAATTAGCTGCTTTTCAACATAGCCATGCATAAATGTAAAGCCACAGGCTATTTCCTGCTGGATCGTTGCAGAGTTGTGCAGCTGACAATGGAGGACGTTCGTTCTCTGTTCCTTCCCATGGAAGCTGCTGCAGCACACAGGAACCCATACCGAAAATGAACATTTGGGGTTTGCCCTACACACTGAACCATCAACTGGCCAGACAAATATAAACCATGAGATACTTGTATGTAGGTAAAAGGTAAACCATATCTGCTAGTCTAGGAGGTGGTGCTCATCTCCGTTTCAAAACCAAGGAGCCAGTGCTGTCCAAAGATGTCTCCGTGGTCATGTGGCCGGCATGACTAAACACCAAAGATGCATGGAACGCTGTTACCTTCCCAACAAAGGTGGTCCCTATTTTTCTACTTGCATTTTTTACATGCTTTCGAACTGCTAGGTTGGCAGAAGCTGGGACAAGTAAAGGGAGCTCACCCCGTTATGTGGCACTAGGGATTTGAACCG
Organism: Ptyas mucosa; assembly: GCA_012654045.1. Lineage (NCBI taxonomy): Eukaryota > Metazoa > Chordata > Lepidosauria > Squamata > Colubridae > Ptyas > Ptyas mucosa. Next base: position 238,683 of record WNWU01000095.1, read on the forward strand.
CTGAACTGCCCAACGTCTGAACAACAAGCTCAGCGTCTTAGCCACTGAGCCACCGCATCCCTTACTTGTATGTAGGCTTGGCTTTTTTGGGGTGCTGTGTATCGTATGCACACAGAAATGCAAGAGACATGCATGTCAAGCATCAAGAAATTGGAAGTGAGCATTCCAAAAGTCTTGCTAACATTAGCTGGTTCTCCGTTGACATACAGGTAGTCCTCAGCATACAACAGTTCAGTGGTGGATTGCTCCCGGTTCACACTGGTTCACAAGAACCGGTAGTAAAAAAATTTAGTAGTTTGGAGAACCGGTAATAACATTGGCTGGCCACGCCTCCGAACCGGTCCCCGGCCCGGTCGCCATTCACTTACCCTGCCCACCTCATCAGAGGCTCTTTTTTTTTACTTTTAAAAGCTGAAAAAATGCTTTTAAAAGTTAAAAAAAAATCCTCTAATAATCGGGCAGCTCAGCTGGGATCTTCAGAGGCTTCTGAAAACATTTTTTCTGCAACCTCAGCTGAAGAAAAAAATCCCTTTAAAAGCTTCTGGCGATCCCAGCAGATTTGCCTGATCGTCAGAAGCTTCTAAAAGCATGTTTTCCTGCAACCTCTTAAGGTTGTAGAAGTAATGCTTTTAAAAGTAAAAAAAAAAAAAAAGTTGGTCACGCCCACCCAGTCACATTACCCCCCCAAGACACGCTCATAAAATAAGCCATGCCCACAGTAAAAAAATTTAGAACCCACCCCTGCAACAGTTCATTTAGTGACCATTCAAAGTTACAAGAGCACCAAAAAGACTGACATGATCATTTTTCACACTTACAGCCATTGGAGCATCCCCATGGTCATGTTGCTGCAGTGATTCAGTTAACAGCTGTGGCAAGAAAGGTCTTTAAATGGGGCAAAATTCACTTAACAAATTCTTGCTTTGCTCAATTGGGGTCATAAGTTGAGAGCTACCTATAATTCCACCTGTTGGTTGAACATCTACACCAGGAGCCAAGTAGAACAAGGGCCTGGTGGTCACAAGCAGCACCAATGATTTCTAGTTCAGTTGCTATGATTCTGGAAATTTTGGGACGTCATAGATGCAAAATTTCCTCTGGTCGACACTTTCTCACTGGTGAGAACACTTGTTTCATCCCACTGGTCTACTTTTCAGAGTTCCTTCGTCCCTCCTAAAATGCTGGAACCATGGGTCTTTTAACTCATTTCATGTAATTTTGGACTGTCCTGAGCCTGTCCTTGCCCACTCTATTAGATAGTGGCTCTTTGTTTCATTTCCTTCACTTTAAAAAGCAAAGATGAGAAGGAAGCTAGGCTGATCACTATCTTGCATTCAGTTTTGGTCGCCACGATATAAAAAAGATGTGGAGACTCTAGAAAGAGTGCAGAGAAGAGCAACAAAGATGATGAGGGGACCGGAGACTAAAACATATGAAGACCGGTTGCAGGAACTGGGCATGTCTAGTTTAATGAAAAGAAGGACTAGGAGGGAGACATGATAGCAGTCTTCCAATATCTCAGGGGCTGCCCCAAAGAAGAGGGAGTCAAGCTATTCTCCAAAAGCACCTGAGGGCAGGACAAGAAGCAATGGGTGGAAACTAATCAAGGACAGAAGCAACTTAGAACTAAGGAGAAACTTCCTGATAGTTAGAACAATTAATCTGTGGAACAACTTGCCTCCAGAAGTTGTAAATGCTCCAACACTGGAGATTTTTAAGAAGAGATAGTTGTAAAACTTTTTCAATAAAAAAAAAAAGAGATTGGATAACCATTTGTCCAAAATGGTACAGGGTTTCCTTCCTGAGCAGGGGGTTGGACTAGAAGACCTCCAAGGTCTCTTCCAACTCTGTTATTCTGTTATTTCTTTCACCCCAGCATTACACTCCACCATTGGTTTGGGGAATCAACCTTCAAAACCCCAGTTCAGTTGGAATACAAGCTTAAAATCTCTTGTAGCTTTAGTGAGCTCAACCAAGACCACTGTGGCAGTGGCAAAACTATTAATCAAGATCACTTAGGGTTATTGGCATTAACTTTGCCTCTCCCCAGAGATTGGTTCCCCTGTCAGCCTTAGGAAAGGAACACTCTGGACTCTATTGGTAGCGAAAAGGTTACTTTTACTAAAAGCCAAGTGGTTAAAGTAGTAAAGCAGGATCTAAAGGTTTGCACGCAAAGAATCTAGGAATCCTAATTAACTTCCCCTTCTCTGTTTTACACACACACACACACACCCGTTATCTCCCCATTGTCCAGTCACATTCCAAGAAGATGTTTTGATAGCAGTCTTCCAATATTTGAGGGGGGCTGCCACAGAGAGGAAGGGGTCAAGTTATTTTTCAAGGAACCCGAAGGCCAGACAAGGAATAATGGATGGAAACTGATCAAGGAGAGGTTCAACCTGGAAATAAGGAGAAATTTTCTGACAGTGAGAACAATCAACCCATGGAACAGAAGTTGCCTTCGGAAGTTGTAGGAGCTTCATCACTGGAGGCTTTCAACAAGAGACTGGACTGCCATTGGTAAGAAATGGTGTAGGGCAACCTTGGGTGTCAAACTCACATAATCATGGTGGCATCACATGACGTTTTGGGACTTTTTTCCCCTTCGCTAAACCGGGTGCAGGCGTGGCCAGCATGTGATACATCCAGCCCATAAGCTGGGAGTTTGACAGCACTGGTGTAGGGTCTCCTGCTTGGGGGGGAGGTTGGACTAGATGACCTACAAGGTCCCTTCCAACTCTGTTAATCAGTTAATCTGTGGCCTTGAGAGGTCTCCGGACAGTACGAACATCATTTTCGATTTCCCCCTCATCTTCCCACAGCTCCCTCCCCCACCCACCCCCACACCCAGTGGCTTATGGCAGGCTGGCATTTAGTGAAGCATTAGTGTGAGCAAAGGATGGCAGCTCTAAGCTCCCCATTGTCCAGTCATCCAGTCATTCATCAACTAAGCCGGGCCAAAAATTGGGCATGGCAATGCAAAGCATCGTGAAACCTATATGCCAACTGCGTGATCTTAGCCAACTGGTTAATTACAAAATGGTCCAATCTGTACCTCAGCCTTGGGCAATCATTGGGCATACCTTCACTTTTTTATTTTTTTTTAAATTAGTGGCCTTGCAACATAGCCACACACAGTTCAAAAAAACAAATTACTTCCTCCCAGCTCGCTGCAGGGATACGTATCTGAAGAAGGATCCTTTGTGTTGCAGAACACAGGTATGCAAACTTAAGCAAAGGTTTTAAATTCGGTAAATCGCTGTACCATTGGACGGAGCAGAGGAGCGTCATATGCCACGCCAGGCTCACGTGCAATTGGCCAGTCGATGGTGCAACGTGTCATGTGCACGCAGAAACGCAGGGAGCACACATGGAAACGACGAGTAACTAAAACTGAGTGTTTCGGAGGCGTCTTAACATCATCCCATTATCTGACGCTGTAAAAGCCACTTTGAAGAGAGTATTTATTAAAGAACTCTTTCAAAAGGAAAAGTATTAGAATCAATTCATAAAGGATCTGGATCAAGGGCAAAATATAAAAATGCACACAAAAGCAAAGAAAAATGTTGAAGACAGTCACCAATTTAATTTATACAATGCAGACACTTTTACGAACATGGGAATAAAAAGCTCAAGACAAAAGCAAATGGATTTCTTGGGGGGGGGAGTCAACACAGAGCCATATATGCAGGTAAAGATCCTAATGGCATGAGAATAATTTGGAGATAAGAACTCTGTAACACTTTTCTTTGGTTTTCTTTTGCCTTATAGATATACCCACACATATTTAAGAAATTAGAAATCATTTACAGTGTTCTGATATTTCATCTTTACAATCTTTACACTTTCTCCACCATAGAGAAAAAAATTACTTATTATAAATTCATATGCTCGTTACAAATTTATTCATTCATTAAGTTAAATCAGGATTTCTCAACCTCTGCAGCTTTAAGACATGTTGGACTTCAGCACCCAGAATTCCCCAGCCGGCAACTGGCTGAAGAATTCTGGGAGCTGAAGTCCACATGTCTGAAAGCTGCTGAGATTGAGAAACCCTGATTTAAATGGCTTGCCCACCTGACTCCAACGGACTCCAGAAATAAACAAAAAAACACAGCAAAAACATTAAATCAGATGGACAATCCGGATTAAAATGAACTAATAAACAATAAAGTCAACAAAACAAAACTGATGCCTTGGACAATTAATACATTTCAGGCGCAGGTCCAGGACCCCAGTCAGATCTTAAGGACACTCTGGGACCCTAAAGAGAAGATGCCATCCTTATTCCACGGGGACCACTGTTCCAGAGGGCAGAGGCTACAACAAAACACCTGAGGGTAGGAGAAGAAGACATGGGTGGAAACTAATCAAGGAGAGAAGCAACTTAGAACGAAGGAGAAATTTCCTGACAGTGAGAACAATTAATCAGTGGAACAATTCGCTTCTGGAAGTTGTGAATGGTCCAACACTGGAAGTTTTTAAGAAGAGGTTGGATAACCACTTGCCTGAAGTGGTGTAGGGTTTCCTGCCTAAGCAGGGGGTTGGACTAGAAGACCTCCAAGGTCCCTTCCAACTCTGTTATTCTATATTCAACAGAGAAGTCATGCTTCTTTGATCTCACAAGATGACAACATTTAATGGAGGGAAACTAGAGCAAATCCACTCTTCTGGAACGTACTGGGTGGGTGAAATGATTGGAGACAGCAGCATCCAGATTAATTAAACTCCCCCTTTATGAAAGATGAGGTATAGTGTAAGACGTTATCTCAAATTTAAAAAGCCATAAATCACACTCACTCACTCACACACACACACACACACACACACACACTCCTCCACCCAGGTGGCTGCACAACCAAGAAATTCGGAGACTTCTTGCTTCCCTAAATTAGTGGTTCTTTTAAACTCTGTCTTAAAGGTTTAAGCATCGTGGATCTCACCTTGAGATCAACCATGCTTCTTAAACTCAGGACTAGTAGATTCGTATTGTCCGTCCGCCCAGCTTAATCAAGAGTTAAAGATTTTTTTTACAGCTTGTTTGGTAAGAAGGCTCAAAACTCTTTCATGAAGGATTATATAAATCCTGACCAAGCAAGTTTTCTTAAAGATAGCAGATCCCAATTCGTCACATTCTGAATGGCCTGCCTTACAGCAGAAACGCTAAAACTTCCTTTGCCACCCACACTTTAGATATTTTTAAGGCTTTAGATCAGCTGCGAATATGGCCTTATTTGATTATACTGGCAAATCATTTTCAAATGGAATCTGGGCATAATTATTAATTCATTTTATTAACAAATTCATCCGCAAACGTATAGTAAATCTTTTGCAGCAAGGCAACTAAAATTGTTGGAATTTTTATTTATTTGTTTAGCATGTGGCAAATTTTTGGAATACTGAATCATTTCCCACGCTAGAGGCTCAAGGTAGGAAGGCCTAGGAGTTCCTCTTTTATTCATCCAGAGTTGCTCTGGATAGTGAGCTGGGCGGGATAGAAATAAACTAGATAGATAGATAGATAGATAGATAGATAGATAGATAGATAGATAGA
>WNWU01000095.1:244246-262646 GCA_012654045.1 Ptyas mucosa
TAGATAGATAGATAGATAGATAGATAGATAGATAGATAGATAGATAGCATTTGCCATTGAACCTTTAGCTGAAACTGTTAGCCACATTCTGCTTATTGGAGGCTTTTTAATTAACAATATCAAACGTATGATCAACCTTTACGCAGATTAGGTAAAGGTAAAGTTTCCCCTCGCAAAGACATGCTAGTCGTTCCCGACTCTAGGGGGCAGTGCTCATCTCCGTTTCAAAGCCGAAGAGCCAGCGCTGTCCAAAGTCATTTCTGTGGTCATGTGGCCGGAATGACTAAACGTCAAAGGCGCACGGAACACTGTTACCTTCCCACCAAGGGTGGTCCCTATTTTTCTACTTGCATTTTTTACCTGCTTTCGAACTGCTAGGTTGGCAGAAGTGGGACAAGGAACGGGAGACGGGAGCTCACCCTGTTACACAGCATTAGGGATTTGAACTGCTGAACTGCCGACCTTTTTGATTGACAAGTTCAGAGCCTTAGCCACTGAGCCACCACGTCTCCATATTACGCAGATTATATTGTCCCCATATTACATGTATTATATTGTCCTAATACTGGTAGACCCCTATTAGTGTGGTTCCCACATTACAAGTGGAATTGTCCAAATCTGAGGCTGGGGCGGGCCTAAAAATAAATTCCTTAAAATCCAAACTATTGTGTTGTAAAGTCGGACTAAAAGTCCAGCACAAACTTCTAAAATTCCATGCAGCAAGTGATGATTCAAACGTATGTAGATGTCTATGGAGATTCTCAATCCTCCAGGTCATGGTTGTCCCAAAGGTGTTTTTTTTTCAAATGGCAATTTTATTTTCTTGATATTTTTTTCCCTTTGAAAACTCGCTTCTCAGCCAAGAAGGATCCCCCACTAATCAATTAGAATTGAAGAAGCTTCTTGGATGAGAAGGGAAACGTTTGTTCAAAGAAAAAAATAATAAGCAAGGAAGTTGCTTTTTGGAAAAGCTCCTACTAAGAAGTTGCCTTTTTCAATGATACAGAAATTATATCCCAACTGATGTGCAACCAGCATCCTTTATTGTCTTCTCTGTGCCAAATAAAGACGGGCATTGGAGTTGGGTGAATAATACATTTAAATCAGGATTTCTCAACTTCGGAACTTTAAGGCATGACAACTGAAAAAAAATTATTTCTCCCAATGGGCTCATTCCTCTGTGATTTTTTTTGATTGTTTTTTTTTTGTTTTCACAGGGTTCTTTTTTATGTATTTTGCTGCTTGTTGTATTCTGCATATTTTAAGCAATGGAATAATGAATGCTTTGATCCATTTTTTTAAAGCAACCCTTTGCATGGTCTGAATCAGGCTGCAAATTGCTTCGAAACGAGAGTGCGTTTCAAAAAGAAGACGGAGCCATTGAGATGGAACCTTCCAGAGGCTCCCTAACATCAGCTGTTCCTAGGCTGACCGGGTTTCATCCTGCAGTTGAACATGCACACGAGTTCCATGTGCCATTAGACGGATGGTTTTCACAAGCTGGATTAGTTCAGCGGATGCACGAAAGAAACAGGAGGGCAATTGTGCAAGGTTTCACCTGGAACTTGGTGGTAAGAAGTTTCTCCTTTATGAGAACACTTGCCTCATCCTATCACTAGGGGTTCCTTCCTTCCTTCGTTCCTTCCTCTTGAAATCAGATACCGTGGGTCTTGCAACTTTTTTTTTTTTTTTTGCAATTTTGAGCAGGTTTGAGAAATGCTTTTTGCCAATCTGGTGGCTAATTCTTTTATTCTCTGCATCCTTGTCACGCATGACAAAGAAACCGTGAGGAGCACTTGGACGCCATCTTTCTCTTCTTCCGCCACTGTGTTCTGACCCAGGCTCTCTTAAAAAGCAGGAAGCAGGAATTGGTCCCGACAAAACCTTTTATTTACATGACTGTGAATTCCTTTCATTCACAGCCAGCAAGGCTTGTCCAAACAGTTTTTCAAAGGAATATTTATCAACACACCTTATCTCGCTTGGCAAGCTGCCACGTAACTTGTTTCCAAATGCGGAATAAGGTAAAACTTGGCACAGAGTCTCTTAGAGTCACGAACAGAACTTTCCACTCTTGAATTGAGCGACAGACCGACCGAATTGTTTCCTGCAAAAGCCCCCTCCCCATTCGCGCCTCTTTTGTTTCCTATGGGAGGGGCCAATCATCTCCAAGGTGTGGCTTTACTCCCAAGTCGACCCTGCTTTCTGAGTTGTTCTTGTCTTCTGGCAGCTCTGCGCATGCGCACACTGGGAACGGGATCCGGCTGTTCCTCTGCTTTGCTGCTGTCTAGCTCCCTCTCTGCCTTCGACAAACAGCCCTCGTCTGAGCTTTCCCCAGCCCCCAGGACTGGCCCATGTTCCTCCCCAACCTCCTCACTGCCCGATTCTGCTGCCAGCTTTGCGGGCTGCCGGTGGGTGACAACACTCTGCCCAGCTCAGAGGAGAATGGGACAGATCAAAAGAAAACATGCTGCGTGGACTAAATCACATTGGTGAGGACAATCACACTGACTTATAAAAACCCTAAGGGGTTGTGTGGGGCTCCACCAAAGCCAGTGATTGTGTGAAAAAGATATTAGATTAGACTTCCCTGGTTTGCTAGGTCAGGCTTCAATATTCCATGCACCTGCAGAAAACTGCTTTGATTGTGTAAGCCGTGGTTAAATTGGCAGGTCTATAAGCAGAGCTATAGACAACTTTATCGTGTCCTGCAGCTACGATATTGCCACATTTCCGGTGTCATCTTGAAACGCAGTGTCATTGGTTCTGCCCTTCTTGCAAAAAAACTCGGCCTGCGATAGGCACATGAGACGAGATGAGTCAGGGAGGCCATCTGATTTTCAATTTTCTTCTTCTTCTAAAGTTTCCATTCTCTCTCTCACACACACACACGACACCACCACCATCAAACAAAGAAGAAAAAAGAAAAAAGAAAGGCAGTTATCCAGTTCAGATGTTCAAAGAAAGAGAGGAGAGAGAGATGTAAATGTCTGTTGGCTACGTTCTATAGCTAATGTTCCTTTTATTTTTCTGCTGAAATCAGCAGTCAGTTAAACGAATTCCATTACTTAATATTCAGTCTGCTTTAAGATCATGTTTGATTCAAAATTTGCTGCATTTTTTTCCCGACTGAAAGCTGAAGGGGAGGCTGGACGGAGTTAGATAAAATGGGTCAGAGCAGTTGGTTCTGTTTTCTTGAGAATCCGTAAGCACACCACAAAAACTTTCATTTGTTTACTCGTTTATAATTTGTATCCCGCCTTTATGATCTTACAGGTAATTGAAGGCGCAATTAATATCCAAAGGTGCTTTTTTTTCCCCCCAAAAGGCACCTGGAATTTGTTTTCCCTGGAAAACATTTCCGATCTCATCCAAGAAGCTTCTTCAGTCAACTGGAGAAGCTCCTTGGATGAGAAGTGAAATGTCTTCCAGGAAAAACAAAGTCCAGGTGCCTTTTGGAAAAAAGCACCTTTGGGACAACGGTGAACCAGATGATTGAGAATCTCCATAGGCAATTAACATCCAAACATATCCAACATAAGAGCCGAGGTGGCGCAGTGGTTAGAGTGCAGTACTGCAGCTACTTCAGCTGACTGCTAGTTCAGCAGATCAGCGGATCAAATCTCACCGGCTCAAGGTTGACTCAGCCTTCCATCCTTCCGAGATGGGTAAAATGAGGACCCAGATTGTTGGGGGCAATATGCTATTTAGTATACTGTCTTTGTTGTAAGCCGCCCAGAGTCCTCGGAGAGTGGGCGGCATAGAAATATGAATAATAAAATAAATAATAAAATAAATAACACACCTTCTGCCTACTGTTATCCCTACAACAATAACAACCCTGTGAGGTGAGTTAGGCTAAGAGAGATAAGGACTGGCTCAAAGTCACCCAGCTGGTTTTCATGCCTAAAGCAGGACTAGAACTCATGGTCTCCTGTTTTCTAGCATGGCGGCTAGATCAAACTAGCTCTCTCATTATTTCTCTGGAACTGCACTAATAGAGCCTATCAGTATTAGGACGATATAATCTGCAGTTTACTTGCCTTGCTGCAAAAGATTTAGCCTAAATTTGATTATGAATTGGTTAATGAATGAACATGTGTGCAAGCACTAGCATGGGTTATGAATGAGAACCTCTTTGTGATTTGCGGCATTACGCGATCTCAGAAAATGAGGATTATATGAGAAAGGAAACAGGAAGATAAGAGATAAAGCTAAAGACCGAAAAGCCAACCCCACCCTTTTAGCGGGGGGGGGGGGAGAGGGAGTTCAGTAAGTCTCTAAGGTAGGGGTAAGCAATGTGCAACCTTAGATCCCATGTGCAGCCTTAATGAGGCCTTAATCTCATTTCAAAAGTTCACTGTGAACGGTCAATATGCACAGCTCTAGCAAGAGCAATACATTTTCTCCGGAAATCTGATATATGGGCAAAGAAGAAAGAAAAAGATAGGATCTCGGCACCGGTGAAATCCAATTTTTTTCCCTACCTGTTCTGTGGGCGTGGCTTGGTGGGCGTGGCAGGGGAAGGATACTGCAAAATCCCCATTCCCTCCCCACTCCTGGGGGAAGGATATTGCAAAATCTCCATTCCCACACCACTCTGGGGCCAGCCAGAGGTGGTATTTGCCGGTTCACCAGAACTACTCAAAATTTCCGCTACCGGTTCTCCAGAACCTGTTAGAACCTGCTGAATTTCACCCCTGGATTTCGGATAGAGAGAGATTCGGTGCATCGGTGGATCTATATCCACCAGGGGTAACAGAATAACAGAGTTGGAAGGAACCTTGGAGATCTTCTAGAAGTCTCCCTTTACAGAATTGGAGGACGGATAGCTTCTGCCATAAGTTTGAACTTGAAGCATTGAAAGGTTTGGCTGAAGGGGGTGAGGCAAAGAGAGCAGTTGAATAACAGAACAACAGAGTTGGAAGGGACCTTGGAGGTCTTCTAGTCCAGCCCCCTGCTTAAGCAGGAAACCCTATACCATTTCAGACAAATGGTTATCCAATCTCTTCTTAAAAACTTCCAGTGTTGGAGCATTCACAACTTCTGGAGGCAAGTTGTTCCACTGGTTAATTGTTTTAACAGTCAAGCAATTTCTCCTTAGTTCTAAGTTGCTTCTCTCCTTGATTAGTTTCCACCCATCGCTTCTTCTCCTACTCTCAGGTGCTTTGGAGAATAGCTTGATTCCAGTGGTGGGATTCAGGCAATTTAACAACCGGTTCTCTTCCCTAATGATTTCTTCCAACAACCAGTGTGCCAAACTGCTCAGAAAGTTAACAACCGGTTCTCCCGAAGTGGTGCGAACCGGCTGAATCCCACCACTGATTGACTCCCTCTTCTTTGCGGCAGCCCATGAGATATTAGAATACTGTGATCATGGCACACACACCTCTAAATCTTCTTTTCACTTTTAAAAAATGGTGGATTGTAATTTGCCGGGTGTCATCTGTGCAAAAAACCAATACAAAAACGTCTTTAGAGCTGAATAGTTGCGATGCGACAAGAAAAAGGAAAGGAGGAAGGACAGGGGAGAAAAGGGGAGGCTCCTTCTTGAGCACAGATCATTTGTGGTTACATGAGCAGCTAGAATGGCTACCTGAAACCACAACTCAAGAAAGGAAGTCAGTCCCACACAAATATGGCAATGGCACACATCTCCAGGCGCAGTGGTTTTCCTAACTCAGTTCTCCCCCTGCTGGAGTTAAAGAGAAGGGCAAGTGCAGTTGATTATTTCCTCTTGAATATTTCTTGAATATTTCTACGCTACTCTTCCTTTGGCAAAAAAAAAAAAAAGTCATATCACAGATCCAAACTAAAAGAGAGCCTTTTGTTTAAACAGGCTGTATTGGCAAAAATTTGACCATTTGTAATGCAACATTTTTCAGAATTAGAGCAGGGGTAGATAACCTTGAGAGGGGACGCTCGGTGGCTAAAACACTGAGATTGTCGAGCGAAAGGTCGGCAGTTCAGAAGTTTGAATCCCTAATGCCCCAGCTTCTGCCAACCTAGCAATTCGAAAGCACATAAAAATGCAAGTAGAAAAATAGGGACCACCTTTGGTGGGAAGGTACCAGCGTTCCGTGCGCCTTTGGCATTTAGTCATGCCTGTCACGTGACCACGGAGACGTCTTTGGACAGCACTGGCTCTTCGGCTTTGAAATAGAGATGAGCACCGCCCCCTAGAGTTGGGAACGACTAGCACATATGTGCAAGGGGAACCTTTACCTTTACCTAGATAGCCTTAAAGGGGCATAGACAATAATTTATATGGTTAAATATTATATTATTAAATGATAAGGGAAACAAAGGGGGACTGGAGGTAAAACATATGAAGAACAGCTGCAGAAATTGGATATGTCCAGTCTTATGAAGAGAAAGACTAAGGGTGACATAATGGCAATCTGCCAATATCTAAGAGGGTTGCCACAAAGCATCAAGGGCAGGATAAGAAGCAATGGATGGAAACTCATCAAGGAGAGAACCAAACTAAGACCACAAAATTTCCTGACAGTAGAAGATTTATTTACTATGTTTTCCCCAAAAATAACACCGATCCCCAAAATAAGCCCTACCATGTTTTTTGCGTGTGCGCCCAATATAAGCCCTATCCCCAAAATAAGACCTTCTTAAGCACCTGCGCAGCCGCCCGACTGTCCATTCCATCTGGTTCAGGGGTGAAATGTAAAATTTGTTACTACTGGTTCTGTGGGTGTGGCTTGGTGGGGGGTGGGGCGTAATGTGGCTGGGTGGGCGTGGCCAACCTTTTTTTTTTAACTTTTCAAAGCATTTTTACTAATCCTTTGAAAAGCCTCTGCCGATCAGGCAACTCAGCTGGGATCGTCAGAGAGGCTTTTTAAAAAATGCCTCTCTGCCATCAGGCAATTCAGCTGGGATCATCAGAGACTTTTCAGAGCATTTTTTTTTACTACCTCTTCGGCCAAGATGTTGCAGAAAACAATGCTTTGAAAAGCCTCTGACGATCCCAGCTGAGCCGCACGATCATCAGAGACTTTTTTTTTTTACTTTTGAAAGCATTTTTTCGTCGGAAGAGGTTATAGAAAAAATGCTTTTAAAAGTTAAAAATAAAGCCTCTGATGATCATGCAGCTCAGCTGGGCATGGTGCGGGGAGGGTGGTGCAGGGATTTTTGCTACTGGTTCTCTGAACCACCCACCGCCATCGCTACTGGATCGGGCGATCCGGTCCAAACTGGGAGCATTTCACTCTTGATCTAGTTGCTTGTGGTATCATGGCTGCAAAACCTCCTGCCCCGCCACAAGGGAGCAGAAGAAGTGGGCCTCCCATGTACTCTTAAAGTAAACGGGGAAAAAACAAGACATTCCCCAAAAATAAGCCCTAGTGCTTATTTTGGAGCCCAAAAGAAAATAAGACTGGGTCTTATTTTCGAGGAAACATGGTAGTGAACAGCTTTCCTCCAGAAATTGTGGGTGCTCCATCACCGGAGATTTTTAAGAAGAAATTAGACAGCTATTTGTCTGAGATGGTATAAGATCTCCTGCTTGAGCAGGGGGTTGGGATAGAAGATCTCTGCGGTCCCTTCCAACACCGTTACTCTGGTTATGATTCAACCTTCCAATCTCTTGGCTGGGGACACTTTCAGAAGAGAACCATATTTTTTTTCATCTCCCTTTTACATTTTAGGCTTCTAAGAACAATAAGGGAGGGCCATTATGCTACCAAATTTTGAAAGTGTTATCACCCTGCATCCAGAGTGATGCTTTAGATACTTTAATGGGATATGGGGTTGTGGAGTTGTCTGCCCTGGGACTTTCTGTATCCGGAGTTCTGCTTTCACTGCAAAAACAAGAGTGTCTCTATTCACACATAACTTACCACAATCTGCCCTTTGTAAGGGCTACTCATGCTTCACCCTGAAAGTAGCATTTATTTTATTACAGATAATTAACATTTCCCTGGCCCTCTATTCTCAATTTTCAGAGCAGTGTACGCAGGAAAAAAAAAACCACAACAGAATATTAAAAGCAGGATCCTAATAATATATAATGGCACCGATCAACAGGGATAGAAATCAAATTTTAATACTTCCCAAAAAGCCAGAGCTTTTCTAGAGAGATAACCTTTTTCTTGCTTGGGAAAACAGATCGGAGAAGAGTTAATACTTATTGACAAGGGCAAGGTGCTTCAAATAAAAGTCAGTGAGACATCAGGCAGACAATGTGCTATGGCAGGAGTGTCAAACACAAAGCCTGAAGGCTGGATCAGCCCGCAATGTAGTCGGATCTGACACACAGGGCCATCTTGAAAAATGTAAGGGGCCGGCCCTTGTCAACTGGGCCCGGTCTACCCAATGCTAAGAGGAAACATGCCAGCAGTTTGGGGAGTGGTGTCAAGCTGGCCGTGCTCACTCAGTTGGCCACACCCACCCAATTGGCCACACCCAGTGGCCAATTGGGTCACTTTGTTTAGTGCCATTGTAGCATTGAACAGTCGCTAAATTGTAAATTGAGGGTTAACTTAAGTGGTCTTGAAGATACCAGGTCCTCAGCTTCAGGAATGGGCTTCAAAAATTTTAGCAAGGGGTTCTCTACCCAGTTGCTGGGTGGGCGTGGGCGTGGCCATGGCGGGCATGGCCTAATGGCCTCCTGCACCACGGTGGGGGGCGGAGTTTTTGTCCTCCCCAGCTCCGGAGGCTTTTCTCAAGCCTCTGGGAAGGCGGAAACTGCCTCCCCAGGCTCTGGAGACCCTCTAGAAGCCCCTCCAGGCCTCCCCAAGCTTCCGGTAGGTACTTTTTTTGCCCTCCCTGAGCCTCCTGCACTTACCTGCATTCAAAATGGGCCCCATGGGGACTCCTGGGAGGGGACGGGAGGGGTGGGCGGGGCCAGCCAGGAGTGGGATTTGAGGCAGTGGTGAAATCCATTTTTTTTTACTACCAGTTCTGTGGGCGTGGCTTGGTGGGCGTGGTGTGGCTTGATGGGCATGGCAGGAAAAGGATACTGCAAAATCTCCATCCCCACCCCACTCTGGGGCCGGCCAGAGGTGGTATTTGCCGGTTCTCTGAACTGCTCAAATATCCAGGAACTTCTGATAAGTAATTTTTATTGTAGAACATCTAAGATGTCACTACAGAAAAATTCCAATTATTTTTATGTATTCAATTCAAGATACAGAGCTCAGAGTTCAGATGTATATGCCCTGTGGATGATGCAACAAGCTGGATGGTCCTCACTTTGAGCAGAATTTCCATCTGTTGCTTGATTTGATATACACCAGGGGTGGGATTCAGCCAGTTCGGACCAGTTTGGGCGAACCGGATGTTAACTTTAATCTGGTTCACCGAACCGGTTGTTCCAAGGACTGGCTGACCCCGCCAGCCCCGCTCCACCCTCCCTGGAGTCTCCATATGGCCTGTGCCAGGGCCACATGGCACCCTGCACTTACTGATGCCAGGTAAGTGCAGTGTGCGCGTGGAGGCTCTGGGAGGCCGAAAAATGAGCTTACCGGACATCCAGAAATGGGCCCATGTCCGGCCTCCAGAGGGCCTCAGGCGCCCGGGGGAGGCCGATTTCGCCCTCCTGGAGGCTCAAGGAAAACCTCTGGAGCCTGGGGAGGGAGAAAATGCACACACACACCGCTGTGATGCAGGAGGCTGAGTATGCCATGCCGCCATGGCCACGCCCACCCAGGAACCGGGCAACGAACCGGTTGCTGAAATTTTTCAATCCCACCCCTGGTATACACATATCTAGTAAGAACACCAACAGCCCATTTTCCCAGAGTTCTCCCTTAGATCTATTCTCCCTAACCTAGAATTAAGGAGAAATTTCCTGACAGTCAGAACAATCAATCAGTGGAACGACTTGCCTCCAGAAGTTGTGAATGCTCCAACACTGGAGGTTTTTAAGAAGAGATTGGACAACCGTTTGTCTGAAATGGTATATAGGGTCTCCTGCCTGAGCAGGGTGGTTGGACTAGAAGACCTCCAAGGTCCCTTCCAACGCTGTTATTCTGTTTCTCTCCCAAGCAACACCCAGGGACCCCCTTTTAAAATAGAAACCATAACTTTTTAACCATCTAAATCCTTCAATCGTCCCCCAGTTCGGAAACAGAGCTGAAAATGTCCCATTGTGGAATGTTCAGATGTCAAAACACGCCAATTCCAAATTCCAATTCCAAAAAAGACATAGATTTTGTACGGACAAGTATAACGAGATGAAAAAATGAAAAATGTATACAAAGAACAGTAGGTTAAAAAGAATGATAGTTATCTAAAAAAAAAAATTAACACATAAGCACTTGAATGATATTTATATTAGATACATAAATATATAGAATTTTATCAGTTCATGGTTGTAACAATATATTATGCTTTGTTTCTTTTTGTTTCCTTTTCTATATTTTTTTTCATTTTTAAAACACTTTTATGTGCCTTTGTAAGTACGTACGTATTTGCATTATAATTATCTTTGTGTTTTGTTTCGTTGTTTCTCTTTTTCCATTATTATTTTAAAAGCAATAGAAATACATTTTTTAAAAAAACAAAGCGAGAACCTGTGGAGATTGTGTGGCGTTCAAAAAACCCCCAAATCCTACTCCTGGCTGGCCCCACCCACCCCACCCCTTCCAAGAGTCCCCTGTTTTGGATACAAGTGCAGGGCACAGGTGGAGGCTCGGGGAAGGCGAAAAACAGGCCTACCGGAAGTTTGGGAAGAACTTCCAGAGAAGAACTCCAGAGGGCCTCCGGAGCCTGGGGAGGCCGTTTTCACCCTCCCAGGAGCTCGAGGAAAGCCTCTGGAGCCCGGGGAGGGCAAAAACATCCCCACCCCCACTGTGGTGCAGGAGGCCGATTTGGCCACACCCACCATGGCCACGCCCACCCAGCAACCAGGCAGAGAACCCCTTGCTAAAATTTTTGAAGCCCACCCCTGGTTCTGCCAATGGGAAGGGAAGGCAGAAAGGAAGAAAATATTGCACTACACAGTTTGCACACTATTTCTGACGGGCAAGGCGATCGAGAGACTTAGAAAGACTCAGGGAGTTCATTGCAGAGCCAATTCCAGGCTTCGATCCTCGATCCTCGGGACCAGTTTCTGCCTCCCGATATTTAATTCTGCAGAAGCACAGGTCTGATTATATCTGATGCAGATGGCACGAATGCAGTCCCAACCGGAAGGGGTTATGGCTTCTCTATTCCAATCATGTTCACGTAATTCCTTGGTTCGTCTGTAGAAAGAATGAAAAGAGGGGGGGGGGGGTCAATTAGTTTTGATAGGGTTTTTTTTTTTTATTTTTAATATTCTGGCTTTAATTAGAAGGGGGAAAAAACACCTCTATGCAAAGGACAGCGTCGTAATGGCCTGCACTTAAATGAATTGAAAATAATTTTGAAACGGAACAACAAGGGTTGGCATTTTCTCGCCAAAGAACACATAACTGTATGATAGGCAGGGGTTAGAGTTTAGGAGAGGAATTATAATAAAAACTTGCCAGCCTGTTCATATTTGCAGTAAAAGCAATAGCTGCTAGTCCAATTTCACAGATAGAGAGTTAAGGTCAGGGGCTTTGGAAAGGCTCACATATACTCATTGAATATGCAATGAAAGACAGGACACTCTCAATGGGACGAAATAATGTTCGAATAGCGGCTACAATGCAATTGAAAAGCCGCCCTTTTCCCCATGCGCCTAAAAAGAAGTGGGGGCTTCTATCAGGTGGCCACAGACAACCTTCTGATCTCCCTTACACCAGAGGTGGGTTTCAGCAGGTTCGGACCAATTCTGGAGAACCGGTAGCGGAAATTTTGAGTAGTTCGGAGAATCGGTAAAGACTACTTCTGACCGCCCCCGCTCCCATCTATTCTCTGCTTCTCGAGTCCCAGCCGATTGGGAGGAAATGGGGATTTTGCAGTATCCTTCCCCTGGAGTGGGGAGGGAATGGAGATTTTACAGTATCCTTCCCCTGCCACATCCATCAAGCCACATCCACAGAACCGGTAGTAAAAAAATTTGACTCCCACCCCTGCCTTACACACTCCTGATGTCAACCCTGACGTTGGCTGAACTGAGGCCATTTTTATTTTTCCGCTTCAGTGCTGACACATACCGGAGCTGAGGGATAGGGAAGGGGGGAATATAGATAGTTGGGGTGCTGTAGCCAAAATAAAATGCTTTCTCTTGGGAACCAAGAACATTCCTGCAGGTGTTCAAAAGGAGCAGACTGAGATCATCTAAGCAGCTGGACTGTATGCTGATTGGACCATGTGGCTGAGGATTTGGGGCAGGGGTGGGTTCTCATTTTTTTTACTACCGGTTCTGTGGGCATGGCTTATTTTGTGGGCGTGGCTTGATGGTCATGTGACAATTCTTTAGGATTTAGCAGAGGTACTGGTCTACCAGGCTTTTAACTGCTTGCAGAGCTGTACCGATCTACTCATTTGTTTTGGGAGGCACCGGTCTACCCATTTGTTTTTTGGAGGCACCGGCAGGGAAAGGATACTATAAAATCTCCATTCCCTCCCCACTTCAGGGGAAGGTTACTACAAAATCCCCATTTCCTCCCGATCAGCTGGAGAATAGATGGGGCGGGGCCAGCCAGAGGTGGTATTTACCGGTTCTCCAAACTACTCAAAATATCTGCTACCGGTTCTCCAGAACTGGTCAGAACCTACTGATTACCACCTCTGCATTGGGACAGCCAGGACCTGGATGAGAATCTCCACGGACCATCACTTGTTGTTGTTGTTGTGATTTATAATGTGGCATATTTGGTGGGCTCCAGCTTGAGGAAGGCAAGACTAGGCAGACAGGAATAGTACTTGAGTCCAGTTATCTTATTTATTTATTTGTTCAACTTGTATGCCGCCTTTCTCCGAAGACTCAAGGCGGCTTACAATGCATTTAAAAACCATATATAAAAACATTAAAAATTAAAACATTAAAAACAATTAAAACCCATTCATACCATTCATGGCCGGATCTCGCCAGATCGCAACAGCGAGATCAACGGCCCCAGGAAAAGCCAGGTCTTCACTGCTTTTTGGAAGGCCAATAGGGTGGAGATGATCCAGACCTCAGGAGGAGTTGGCCATTCTCCCCATCACTTCTTCTTCATTTCCCTTTTTGCTGGCCCCAAAAGAAACTCATTGCCAAGCATGGTTCACTTACCCTTCTTCTTCTTCTTCTTCTTCACACTTTTTTTATGGATGCAGCAATAAACAGGGAGGAGGAGGAGGAGGGTGAGAAGAAGATCTCCAGCTACAATCCCGATCATGATGCCTGTATTAATATGGTAACAGTCTCCATAATTCCCTGTAGAAGAGACATAAGGCTAGTTGGTTTCCTTGGTTTAATATAAGTATGAAATATAGAGAAGGGACCTTTTTTATCATTTCTTGCCAAAGGGACAGAAGCAATGGTGGGATTCAGCTGGTTCGGGCCAGTTTGGGAGAACTGGCAGTTAAATTGCTGGGTGGCTCTGCCCCTCCCCTCCATGCCATTCCAGGAGTCCCCACGCGTCCAAAAAGGGGCATGGGGGCAGTGCCCCGCTCCCCCTCAGCCTGTTTTTGCTCCCAGGAGGTTTCAGGAGGGTGCAATGCTCCCCCCCACAGCCCATTTTCGCTCCGGGGGGGGGCAGGAGGCCAAGTGCTGCCTGTCACACCCCCTGGTCACACCCACCATGGCCACACCCACCCAGCCGCTCATTAGGGCAGAGAACCGATTGTTAAATTATTTGAATCCCACCACTGGACAGGAGTCTTCAGCAGCGGATCTGCAACCTAAGGTTAAATTCACACGAACTGCCACAACGACAACACAATTTTGCAGAATATCAGTCCAGGACTCCCTATTCCTTTCCTGCATCTCTCTCTGCTTGGAACAAGAGACTAGAAGGCGTCTGAAGAAATACCCTGATTCTATATTTAGTTCTGGTCCAAGTGCAGCTTGGTTCACCCCTCAGAACATATTCAATTGCTGACCTGATCTGAATCACTGATGGGATCCTATCTGACAATCTGAACCAGTTTCCAAAATTTTGCAACCCTGTAAAAAGGGCTTCCAATTTGGAGGCTTCTGATCCGATTGCCGGATTCAGAAAGTGAAACAGATTTAATTTGAAACTCTAAACTGAAGCTTTACACGGCCTCTCCCAGATGGGTTTTTAAATGCGTATCCCCACACTTCGAGTGCTTATACCCAAAACAGATCAGCCTTCTCCAAATTGATACCCTCTAGAGGCCTTTAGATTGCAATTCCAGAATTTCTAACTAACTGGATAGATAAATGCTGACTTAAGATTAGGGTCTGTTAAGAGTAGCAATGAGGGGAAAAAAGGTTGCTTACCCTGGCCCACTATATTACCTAAGAAGAGTTGGATAAACATTTTTAGGTAAAGGTTCCCCTGGCACATATGTGCTAGTTGTTCCCAACTCTAGGGGGCAATGCTCATCTCCATTTCAAAGCTGAAGAGCTAACACTGTCCGAAGACATCTCCATGGTCATGTGGCCAGCATGACTAAACACCGAAGGCGCACGGAACGCTGTTACCTTCCCACCAAAGGTGGCCCCTATTTTCCTACTTGCATTTTTTACGCGCTTTCGAACTGCTAGGTTGGCAGAAGCCGAGACAAGTAACGGGAGCTCGCCCCGTTATGCGGCACTAGGGATTCGAACTGCTGAACTGCCAACCTTCCGATCGACAAGCTCAGCATCTTAGCCACTGAGCCACTTCAATTTTTAAAATTTTAAAACAGTTTTAAACAGTTGGATTAACCCAACTCAGATTAACCCGAGCACAGCCAAGCCCCCACCCAAACAGAGCACACCCCCAGCCAATCAGAGCACAGCCAGGCCCTCTATCAATCAAAGCACAGCTCCGCCCAATCAGAACACAGCCATGCTCCCACCCAATCAGCTCCCACCCCCACTGGCAGTTAAAAGGAAGAAACAGCTGCGATCACACATTGCTCCTGGAAGCACGAAGCCGAGAACACCAGCCTGAAGATGACGAATGAGACTTCGTCGAAACGTTGCCTTCCAATTTTACATGGGAGAAAACCCGAATAACCAAAGACCTACATATACATACATACATACATACATACATACATATGAATGTATAACCTACCAGGCCTGAAAGAAATGTATGACACACTGACTATCAGCAAAGCAATAGAAAGAATTATGAGAAGAAGACTGGAAAAAGCTGAGGAAATCTTAAAGCTACAAAGCTTTGTGTGGTCTTCCAATGGTAAAATTGAGATTAAGGAGGCAAGCATCAGTGGGTGTGTAAACAACTAGGAGAAAATAACAAAATGGAAAGGACAAGACATTTATTTAGGACAATTAGAGAAATCACAGGAACATTTCAACCTCCTGTCAATGTCACAAGGATAAAGCTTGCAGAGAATTTATTTTGTCCAAGGCATTGTGTGAACTGTAAAATAGAGAGCTGGGCTCCCATCTCAGAATCTCTTCCATTGCACCTTGAATTGGTATTCACAAACATGGACCATGTCAACAAAGAACGAAACAACAAAATGCCTCAGCAAAGAAGAAGAGAAGTGCAGCCCCCACCGCTAATGGTTTTGTCCAATTCACCTCCCACTGAAGAAAATTCAGCAAAAGGTCCTGCTCCCAATTTCACCAACCATTAACAAATTTGAGACTTCCGGAGTTCAAACAAAAAGAACGTTTCAGGAAACAGCAATGACAGTACGAGCAGCCTGCACAGAAACCTCACTTGAGGTTGTCTACTAATTGTATACGAAACGTCAGTTGTTGCTTGGGCATCCAGTGCAAAAATGCACAATAAGGAGTAACATTTCTACAAGGGCTGCAGTTACAGCTGCACATATACAGTGGTGGAATTCAGCCGGTTCTGAGCCAGGAGTGTGCAGCAGCTGCCAAAAAAGCCAACACAGTTCTAGGCTGCATAAACAGATGGATAGAATCAAGGTCATGTGAAGTGTTAATACCACTTTATAAGGCCTTGGTAAGGCCGCAAGTGGAATATTGCATTCAGTTTTGGTCTCCAGGATGTAAAAAAAAAATGTGGAGACTCTAGAAAGAGTGCAGAGAAGAGCAACAAAGATGATTAGGGGACTGGAGGCTAAAACATATGAAGGACAGTTGCAGGAACTGGGTTAGGGGTGAGTTCTACTTACCTTTACTACCGGTTCATAATGGGGCTGCGCGTGCGCATGAGCAAAGCGCACACGTGTGCTCTTCTGCGCAAGTGCAGAAGCCTTTTCATGACATCAGGGTCAGTGGGCGGGGCCTCCTGCCAGTTTTACTACCGGTTCTATAGAACCGGTGCGAACCAGGGGCAACCCACTGGGTATGTCTAGTTTAATGAAAAGAAGGATTAGGGGAGACATGATAGCAGTCTTCCGATGTCTCAGGGGCTGCCACAAAGAAGAGGGAGTCAAGCTATTCTCCAAAGCACCTGACGGCAGGATTAGAAGCAACAGGTGGAAACTAACCAAGGAGAGAAGCAACTTAGAACTAAGGAGAAATTTCCTGACTGTTAGAACAATTAATCAGTGGAACAACTTGCCTCCAGAAGTTTTGAATATTCCAACAATGGAGGATTTTAAGAAGAGATTGGACAACCATTTGTCTGAAGTGGTGTAGGGTTTCCTGCCTAAGCAGGGGGTTAGACTAGAAGACCTCCAAGGCCCCATCCAACTCTGTTATTCTAAATACACAAAATTATCAGGCTGCCCTGAGAAAAAATTCTTGTTCTGCCTGGACAGGCAACCATAGCTTATCCAGGACAACCAGAATGTGCTCTGGCACTAAGCTTTGGGCATGCAAGCCAGGCCCACATGCTCAACACTGGATGGATGCCACAACTTGCTTCCAGGAAGGCTAGAGAAGATGTGGTGGTGAGCAGTTTTGTCAGCTTGCTTTGTATAACTGGGCCTTGTCAATAGCCAGGCCTATCATGGCAAATATTCCCCATATGTAGCCATCAGGCCCCAAAGCTTGTTAAGTCCTGGATATGAGGCTTAGCTCACCATGCAAATCCATTCAGTTGAGGGATAATTCAACAAAACAAGGTTGAAACGAATTTAATTAACCTCCAGTGGTAGGTTTCAAATTTTTTTACTACCGGTTCTGTGGGCGTGGCTTGGTGGGCATGGCGTGGCTTGGTGGGCATGGCTTGGTGGCGTGGCAGGGGAAGGATTCTGTAAAATCCCCATTCCATCCCACTCCAGGGGAAGGATACTGTAAAATCTCCATTCCCTCTCCAATCCAGGGGAAGGTTACTGCAAAATCCCCATTTCCTCCCGATCAGCTGGGACTTGGGAGACCAAGAATAGATGGGGGTGGGGCCAATCAGAATTTTTACTACCGGTTCTCCAAACTACTCAAAAGTTCTGCTACCAGTTCTCCAGAACTGGTCAGAACCTGTTGAAACCCATCTCTGGTCCCATCCAGACAAAGCAGAGCTGGAGCGAGCCATTTCACTGATTTTTTTTTTTTTAATATTTTAATTTTTTTTTCCTCGCAAGCTTTTCTGAATCATGCGGCAGATTTAAATATTTGAAAACGAAAAATGAAAGCTGGTTCGTTTGTAAAATCCAAAGGTTCTTGCTCATGTTGTACACGGTGATAAACGACCCTGGAATATTTGCTTAAATGCAAATTGGGATGATGACTCTTCCCCATTCAGAAGTGGTAGACACGAATGCGTCGTTGCTGGGAAGCCTTGGGTGTAACTGATTGGGAAAATACATGGGTTTTGGAGAGCGAAGCCAGAAACAAATGGGACTGTTTCATATGCATGGTTAAACAGGCAGATCTTTCAATACTCATGAATCATTTGCTTTAAAAAAAAAATCATTTTTTTTTTAAAAAAAGCAATCAGTTCCATTTGCACGCCTCACCTGGTCCCTCAGCAACAGTGAATCCTGCAAAGGAAGGAAACAACAGCTCAGTTACCAACAGCTCAGTTACAAACAGCTCAGTGCTCTCAAAGTCTGCATAAAAATCAGTTTTCGTCAATCTAGTACGGTAGCTTCCCTCGCAATGTTCCCGGCTGCAAGAAAAACTACCAGGTATGGGAAAGAGCTCTGGTGGCTCAGTAGACTAAGGCAGTTATTAACATCCACTTACATCTGCTGCCTGCAATTACTGCAAGTTCAAATCGCACCAGGCTCAAGGTTGACTCAGCCTTCCATCCTTTCTAAGGTAGGTCAAATGAGGACCCAGATTGTGGGGGCAATAAGCTGACTTTGTATAAATATACAAAAGTATGAAGGCTATTGCTTAACTCATTGTAAGCCGCCCTGAGTCTCCGGAGAAGGGCGGCATATAAATCAAATTAAAAAAAAATTGTAGTCCACGTTGTTTGGAGGGCAAAGGTTAGATGGTTGAGTTTGTAAGTTAGGCATTTGGGGAAGTGGTATTATGGGGGGG
>WNWU01000095.1:274586-287984 GCA_012654045.1 Ptyas mucosa
GAAGAAGAAGAAGAAGAAGAAGAAGAAGAAGAAGAAGAAGAAGAAGACCCATCCTTGATGCTACCACTGACAGAAGGCTGTGAAGAAACCAAGTCACCATTACCTCTTTTCTTGCTGTGTCTTCTCTCTACATGGATTCAAACAAGACTCCCTCTAGAAAGTGCTGTTTGCCAAGTAAGACATAGAAAAATGCTGTTTGCACAGCAAAGAAGCACCCAAGAGCACCAGAATCAACTTTCCTGAAATGCAATTAGCAGTTCAGACAAGCCAAGAAGGAATTAAACTTCTAATATCTCAGGTTCTGCCTGGGCAAACAAATGCATCCGTGTTAATTCCCTTAATGTCATTAACCTCAAATGGAGTTGAGTCCCAGATCCGGTAGCATTGCCCTGTCGCGTTCCCTCTTTTTGGAGAAACATCGTGTGCATGGTAATATTAAGTGGGGTGTAAGAAATGGGCAGCGTATGAAGCATTCAAATAATATTTCTAGCAGGACTGCCAGATTCTGGAACAGCTTTGTTCCTAATGCCATCCGTCTGGTAAACTCACAAGATTCATTTTTCTCACCATGTACATGTATACATCTGAACATAGATTGTGTTGCTTCTCTGTATCATACCATATATGTGGGTATATGCATAATTTTGTATTTATTTATTTGCTTGCTTGCTTGCTTGTTTCTTTATTTGTCATGTGTATGTAGTATATAGGGATGTGGTGGCTCAGTGGCTAAGATACTGAGCTTGTAGATGGAAAGGTCGGCAGTTCAGCGGTTCGAATCCCTAGTGCTGCGTAACAGGGTGAGCTCCCATGACTTATCCCAGCTTCTGCCAACCTAGCAGTTTGAAAGCACGTAAGAAATGCAAGAAAAATAGGGACCACCTTTGATGGGAAGGTAACAGCGTTCCATGCGCCTTTGGTGTTTAGTCATGCTGTCCGCATGACCACGGAGACATCTTCAGACAGCGTTGACTCTTCAGCTTTTATTTATTTATTATTTATTTATTATTCATATTTCTATGCCGCCCACTCTCCGAGGACTCTGGGCGGCTTACACCAAAGACAGTATACTAAATAGCATATTGCCCCCAACAATCTGGGTCCTCATTTTACCCACTTCGGAAGGATGGAAGGCTGAGTCAACCTTGAGCCGGTGAGATTTGATCCGCTGATCTGCTGAACTAGCAGTCAGCTGAAGTAGCTGCGGTACTGCACTCTAACCACTGCGCCACCTCAGCTCTTAGGAACGACTAGCACATATGTGCGAGGGGAACCTTTACCTGTACCTTTATGTAGTGTATATTGAAGGGGGTAACCCTTTGAGAGTTGTATGCAGCGAAATTTCATTTTAATGTATGCCGATTAGTGTACGTTCAAAGTGACAATAAAGTTATTCAAAGTTCTAATATTTGGAAGGAGAATCACCAGCTGTACGTGTGGATCCCAAAGTGGTTGGGACCATTAAAATCACATTGCTCTCATTTGATGGCTACTGGAAAAGACACCCCCAAAAATATCAAAATTTCTTTTCATGCTCCATTGAATATATTAAGGCTTTTGATTGTGTACACCAGAATGAATGCTGAATAGCCCTCGAAAATATGGGAGTGCCAGGCTCTAATCTGTCTATTGAAAAATTGGTATGATGAACCAGGAAGGAGCAGTTAGAACAGAATGCGGCACAATTAAATGGTTCTAAATTGGGAATGAGCATTACCTAACATTGTATATGGTCACGCTGCTTGTTTTTACTAATCTGGAGAATATATCATGAGAAAGGGTTGGAATAGAAGCGATTGGAATGGAATTAAAATTGCCAGCAGCAACCCTCAGCAGCCTCAAACATGCTGATGATACCACTTTTTCAAGGGCTGGAAGCACGGAAGTCTTAAAGCATCTTTTGCTGAAGGCTTAAACACATACAGTGATTCAGAGGATTTGAAAGCTTAACATTCAATTGAAACCATAACTTTTCCTCTTGGGATTGAAACAGCTAGAAAAGAGATGCGGAACGCTGTTTTTAGATACGATACCTGCAAGCGAGAGTGTGGTACGCACAAAGATGGAAAAGATTTGGCAACAGCTGCAACAGGGGACATGGTTGGGGAAGATGAGAGAACTTGCTTGAAATGGCTAAATTGACTGGTTTGATTAGAGAAAAGATAACATTTATCTGTGATTGGAAACCCCTTATGGGCTTTTTGTGCAAGAAAGAAAAATTTGAACTTGTATGATTCTGATGATTAGACAGGATACATTGTAGATGAGATTATAGATTATAGAAAGAAGAGTGTTATGATGTAACTTTAGAGAGAGGTTTAGACTAGACTAGACTAGACTAGACTAGACTAGACTAGACTAGACTAGAGCAGAGCAGAGCAGAGCAGAGCAGAGCAGAGCACAGCAGAGCAGAGCAGAGCAGAGCAGAGCAGAACAGAACAGAACAGAACAGAACAGAATAGAATGTTTTATTGGCCAAGTGTGATTGGACACACAAGGAATTTGTCTTGGTGCATATGCTCTCAGTGTACATAAAAGAAAAGATATGTTCATCAAGAATCATAAGGTACAACACTTGGCAGTGTTTTTTTAAAAATACCTCTTTGCTGATCAGGCAACTCAGCTGGGATCGTCAGAGACTTTTCAAAGCATGTTTTTTACCACTTCTTCGGCCAAGAGGTTGCAGAAAAAATGCTTTGAAAAGCCTCTGATGATCCCAGCTGAGCCACGCGATCATTAGAGGCTTTTTTTTTACTTTTAAAAGCATTTTTTCATCAGAAGAGGTTGTAGAAAAAATGCTTTTAAAAATTAAAAAAAAAAGCCTCTGATGATCGTGCGGCTCAGCTGGGCATGGGGGGTCAGGCATTTTTGCTACCAGTTCTCCGAACCACCCACCGCCATCGCTACCAGATCGGGCAATCCGGTCCGAACTGGGAGCATTTCACCCCTGGTAATAAGGATAGGATAACAATTGAATCAATTAAATTAAAATTACACACACCCAGACAGACAGAGAGAGGGGGGGATAATCTTGTTGAAGGTGAAAGGATTAACATTAAACTCCATATTAAAATAAAAAATAAAAATAAATCTAAGATTATGTCAACAGGCAATACCAATCCAATACCACCAAAATTGAACCAGTAGCAGACATTAAATTCCCAGGCTCAAGAATTCACGGTGATGGAGGTTGAAGCCATGAAATAAACAGATGTGAGTTACTGGGGAGAAAGATTAGGCAAAATAATTGTGCAAAGGCTTCAGCTCTCTTGCCGGTAAGACACCTGTCATGCAAAGCATTGAATTGGTTGCCAATTGGTTTCTACCTAAACTATAAACTGCTGGTTTAGAAGACTTTTTATGGGGCAGGTACTGGTTTTCTATATAACTATCCTTCCCTAAATGTCTATAGAGATTCCCAGTCATCCAGGTCATAGCTGTCCCAAAGGTGCTTTTTCAAGAGGCAACTGGGCTTTTCTTTGAAGACGTTTCGCTTCTCATCCAAGAGGCTTCTTCAGCTTTGGCAGGATAGCGGGGAATGGAACGATTTATATTCCATGCAGACAGCTGGTCATTTGCATCCTTTTAGAGGGTCGTTGAAGCACTTGGAGATTTATCTGTGTCCTCGGGACCACCTGAGTGGTGCTCCTGGTTCCTGTAGTCTGCATTTGTTCCCTCTGGAAATCCATTCCTGCTCCCATACCATTCAAAGGGTGTTCATCCCAAATTGTATAGCTAAAAGTCTGATATTGGGGCACTTGCCCGAAAGACGATATACCACAAGGGAAAATTATGGATGATTCCCCACATGTAACCCCAGTTCTAATGCCCCAATTCTCTCTGTTTACTTAAAGGCTGCAAAGGGCCACCACCTCAGACTGTGCGGAAGTTACTGGAGCAACGAAGACAACAACAAGCTGCTCTAAGCCACAGCACTGGACCCCTGGTGAGTCACCTGCTGAAAACACCTGTTCATCGGTCTTACATGCAGATAGCCACATGCTTCTCTGAAGCACAACTCAGTTTGAAGGTTGAATCACGGCAACTGGACAGTTGCCATGATTCAACCTTCAGGCACCTTTGCCTGCCAATTCACCATGGCCAACTCAACATGGCCAACTCTCCGCGGCCAACTCACCCCCGGGACAATTCGCCATGGCCAACTCACCACAGGACAAGATTTACACTAATATGGAAGAAATAGTGGAATAGAATCATTAAAGAAAGGATGCCGAATTGAGGGACAAAATGAAATGCGAATGACGAAAATTAAAATATGTTTTAAACGATTTTAAATAATTAAATTGAATTGTTGAATGGTCCCGCAGTGAGTTGGCCTATGGCAAGTTGGCCATGGCAAGTTGGCCATGGCATGTTGGTTGTACCGAACTGGCCATGGCAAGTTGGCCATGGTGAGTTGGCTGCGGTGAGTTCAGTGGTGGGTTGCTACTGGTTCTCCCCGGTTCTTGGGAACCGGTAGTGAAAATTTTGAGTAGTTCGGAGAACCGGTAAATACCACCTCTGCCTGGCCCCGCCCCCAATCTATTCACTGCCTCCCGAGTCCCAGCTGATCGGCTAGAAGGAAAAAATCAGGGTTCACTTGACAAAGAAGAGAAAAAAAGACCCAAGACACCTTAGCTTTAAATTGAGAAGACAAGAAGCCTCCCAACTGATCGGCTAGAACTAATCCGCTCCTTGTAAACCGCTCGGTGGTGGTAGATTGGCAATTGACGCCAAGCTGCCTGAAAGTGGTTTCCGATGCTCTCGGTGGTGGCAGAGTGGCAAAAAACTGTTTAAACTCTTGCCGTGGCACTTCAAAGGGCTGCCCTACAGTTGATCAGCGGTAAAAGGCAGTGTGGTGGTAGACCAGTGTGCTCCAAAGACAAATGGGTAGACTGGTACGGCTCTGCAAGCAGTTAAAAGCCTGGTAGACCAATAAATCTGGTAGACTCTGCTAAAACCTAAAGAATTGTTTGTCACATGACCATCAAACCACGCCCACAAAATAAGCCACGCCCATAGAACCGGTAGTAAAAAAATTTAGAACCCACCCCTGGGTGAGTTGTCCCATTCTATCTTTAGAGACCTTCGTCTGGATGACTGAGATTTTTCACCAACACAACTCGGTTTCTTTCTAGGTTCTTTGTGGAATCACTGAACTATTTTGGGCCTTCATTCATCTTGTTCCTCAAATGCATTTGAACAGAGAGGGTTGATCCAACCTGTTCTTATTGCCGTTCGCAGATTCATTACTTTCTCTCTCTTTCTCTTTCTCTTCCCATTTCAGATCCCTCCAGGAGCTTTAGAAGCCAGCTGGCCAGGTGAGTGGACTCAGACATCTGGGAATGTAATTGCTTTATCTCTGTCACAAACGCTCTTGTGAATTTAGCTTTCCATCAGCTTCTCTAAACATGGTACCCTCCAGCTGGCATCTTAACAACTCCAGCAATTCTAACGGAGCAGAGATTTTCCAGTGCATCTGGAGGTTAACAGATTATGCTAAGCATTTGAGGTACTTAAGGTTTTCCACTTAAATTGCAGCAAGAATAATTTATTTTGGGCTTAGGTCACTTAATAAACTTCCAAGCAGTTTCAGATTTAACTCATTATCTATCTTTTTTTCTCTCGATCTCGATCTATTTAATCTATCCAATCAATTTCCTTACTGTTGCAGAATCATTGCTCCATTCTCAAAATGGCACTGCCACTCCAGGCAGTTCTCAATTTACAACCATTCACACTTATGACCATTGCAGCATCCCCTTGGTCATGTGATCAAAATATGGTAACTTGGCAACTGGCAAGTATTTGATGACAGTTGCGCTGTCCCAGGGTCATGTGATCACTTTTTGTGACCTTTCCCAGCCAGCTTTCCACAAGCAAAGTCAATGAGGAATGCCAGATTCGCATGACTGCATGATTCATTGTGATTTGCTTAACAATTGTGGCAAAAAGGCTATAAAATGGGGGGGGGGGGGACTCACTTAACAACAGCCTCGCTTAGCAACAGAAATTTTAGGGTCCATTGTGGTTTTGAGTCAAGGATTACCTGGATCTTCTGTTGCTAAGGAAATACATTCTTGGAGAACTCCAAGTCAATCTTGATTTCTTCTCTGCTTTAGGAGAGTAAGGTTAGGACATTGTTTCAGTGTGGCTTGCTGAATCTGGGCACTTTCCATCTTGGGTGACCTTCAACTATGAGAATTTTCAATAATCCTCATGCTGACTGGGGAACTCAGATTGGTATAGTAGTTAAGGTTTTATCAAGGGGTTCTCTGCCCAGTTGCTGGGTGGTCGTGGTCATGGTGGGCGTGGCCTAGTCGGCCTCCTGCATCATGGGGAAGGCGGCGTTTTTGCCCTCCCCATGTTCCGGAGGCTTTTCTCGAGCCTTCGGAGGGCGAAAACAGCCTCCCCAGGCTCCGGAGTCCCTCTGGAGGTCGGAAACGGGCCTGTTTCTGGTTTTCCCGAACTTCCGGTAGGCTCGTTTTTCACCCTCCCCGAGCCTCCGCGCATGTCCTGCACTTACCTGTATTCAAAATGAGCCGTGTAGGGCAGGGGTGGGTTCTACTTATCTTTACTACCAGTTCACAACGGGATTGCATCTGCGCATGCGCAGATCGCTTCTGATGATGTGGGCTTTTGCAGGCAGCAATTAGTTCATTTGGCCGATTTAAGATTTGAAAGTTCTGTTTGTGACTCTGTGCCAAGTTTGGCCTTGCCCTGCATCTGGATATTAGCTCTCTGGCAGTGTTCCAAGTGAGATAAAGGTGGGTGTTGATAACCTTCCTCTGAAAGACTGTCAAGCCTTGCGGACTGTAAATTAAAGTAATTTACAGTCATATAAATAAAAGAGGTTTTGTGGGACTCAGACTTTGCTTCATGCTTTCTAAGGAAGCCTAGGTCAGAGCAACATCTGCAAGAAAGCAACCAAGCTCAGAGAGGACCAAGGACCTCTCAGAATGGAAGATGTTCAAATGAAGCACAAGTTCTGCCCTCTTAAGAGCTGGTTAGAACATTAAGGGCCCTAGGCAGATGTTGCCACGTCTAACTGCAAGAGTGGAGATGGATGATTTGCCGAGAGGGATTTTTCAGTTGGAAGACAATAACAAGACTGTCTCTGGTGGTTGCCACAGTTGTGAATGTTAAACTAATTATCTTTTATTGGAGAAAGCTATCTCAGCCTCATGTTTGTGAATCCTGCTCTGTCTATCAAACACACTAAGGTCATCGGCCAAATTGACATCTTTGATCAGAGTAAAAACATTAAGTTTAACGCTGACTGGAAAACCCTTATAGACCTTGTGTGCATGAAACGGAGGGGGTGGGAGAAAAATGAACTTTTGATATATGGCTTTGATGATTAAAAAATAAGATTATAGAAAAAGCGAGAGCCGTGCGGTAACCATCAAGTAAGAAGTTAATTTCCACTTATAACTGCTACAAAAGAAAATCAGACTTTTTTGCCCCTGCACTTCTGGCTTTGTTTTTCCTTCCTTCTTTCCTTCTTTCTAAATATTAGTTTCTATATTTCTTGTTTAAAATCCCAATAAAACTATTTAAAATACAGGCGTCATCCTGTATTAACTCACTTACAGGGCAAGATTTATTACTCAGATAGATTTATTGCAGATTTATTGCCCAACGTTCCATTAGGTCTTTACTTAGGATTATCGATTAACTGTTATGTACTTAATAACGTTTCCTCCAAGGGTGCAAATTAACCCAGAGGTTTTCCTCTGCTGCATTTTTTACTTTGCAACAGCCCTGCAAGGTAGACTTTATTTATTTATGCATAGAGGTATGTATTCAAATTCTACAGCTGCCCATCTTAGTCAATGACTCTGAGCGGCTTACAATTCAAATATATATATATTACGATTAAAAATACCGAAAACAATAAAGACACTAAAAATGTCCAGATTGAATATATATATAGGAGCAAGATACTTAGCCAGTTAGCCAAGTATGACCATTTTTC
Organism: Ptyas mucosa; assembly: GCA_012654045.1. Taxonomy (NCBI): domain Eukaryota; kingdom Metazoa; phylum Chordata; class Lepidosauria; order Squamata; family Colubridae; genus Ptyas; species Ptyas mucosa. Next base: position 282,565 of record WNWU01000095.1, read on the forward strand.
ACCCTTAGACAGCTGCAGCAGATAATTAAGGTCATAAATGTAGGCCCGAGTACAGTGATCTGTGCATTTTCTGCTTCTCCAAAGAAATCAGCTTTATACTGTTGGAAGAAATATCCATTTGGGTTCAGTTCCAGGTGGGGAAAAAGACACTGGGTTCATGGAAGTTGCTTGGAAAGAAGGATTATTGATGAACAGGGTCGCACGGCTTGAGATCCTGGGCAGAAAAAAAGGGCAGAGATGCTGAGAGTGCCTGGGTTTTATACCCTCTGTTGGGCTTTGAATTTGAGCTTGTGCTCTGATTGGTTGTCAGACTCCCATGGGGTCATGCAGGGGTCACTTTGTAGGTTGTCTTTTGAGTCCCAGGCTTGGTTGACTCTTGCTGGGTGATGATGTAATGAAAGGGCTTTGGGCAATTCCTACTATGGCTCTGCCTGCAGGAGGTAGATCTTTGTTATGTAGAATAGACTGGCTCAGGCCTTAATGGCCTATTGACAAAGGTGGGGGGTGGGGCGGCTGAGTTTCTGCCTCCCTTTTAGGGGAAATATTCTGCCCTTTTAATATCTCCTAAAATATCTCATTTTCCTAAGAGAAGGGTGGGTGCTAACTTCCTACAATACACTGACTGGAACTTCCCCAAATCTCTTTTCTTAGAGCCCCATGGAACAATAGAAAAAGGGGATTCTGTTCTAGGACAGTCTACGGTCCCTCCGTATCCAGTTGCTGCCTTTCCTGCCTGGCAACCAGATGCCTCCAGCCAAGGAGCTTTCTCTCCAGATTTTCACTACCCGTGCGTGGACCCTGGCAACGATTTCCATCTCCAGCCTCAAGGGAGCCAGTATGACGTGATGAGCTCCTGCCCTCCTTTAGAAACCAATATTTATGGAGCAGCAGGTCCTGGAGGTCCCGAGGAAGTCTATACGTCCAAGATAACATCAGCGGTAAATTATGAGGTGAGATGAGGAGAGATGGACGTGGGATAGAATGAGCTCCCTGGCGTACTTAGCAGTGGATCCATATAAATGTCTCAAGCTGGCTGTAAAAAGCCACTTGCTTCTCAAAAGAGAATCCTGAGAATTGTGTGCAGATGTGATCTCCTCAACGCATGCCAGGAGCCTTTCCAAAGTGGAATTCACATCTTTTCTTTGGAAAGGACAATGAGAAAGCAGTATGTTTTATATATATATATATATATTTTAAATGCCCAGATGTCTTTGCAAAGTAGATAAGTCTGGGCTCACTTCCCCTATCCAGGTGCTATCCAGATGAGCTGAACTCCTGTAGAATGTAGGAGAAAATATAGTGCCACTTTGGAGACAAGTAAATCCGAGCCAAGCATCCATTCCCTTTCTTGAATACCCATCCGGGACCTTGAGAAAAAAAATAATAAACCCAATGGAATCAGTCGTGAAATATTTATTGATTGATTTGTTTTAATTTATATACCGCCCTTCTCCTGCTGGACTCAGGGCGGTGCACAGCCAGAAATAAAAAACATTCAATACAAAATTTTAAAATTTAAAAGAATTATAAAACTTTGGCCGAAAATTTTAAAAACCTCATGACTAAAACCCAATTGGACAATTTAAAAATCTAAAATCTCAAAAATGGGGGGGGGGGGTTATGCCAGCCCTGCTTGTTGGAAAAGAAAAGTTTTTAGGGCACGTCGAAAAGCCCGGAGATCTGGTATCCTGCGTATCTCCAGTGGCAGGTCGTTCCAGAGGGCAGTTGATGCCACAGAGAAGGCCCTCTCCCTGGGGGTCGCCAGCCAACACTGCCTGGCCGACGGCACCCTGAGGAGTCCCTCTCTTTGGGAACGTACTGGCCACTGGGAGGCTATTGGCAGCAGAAGGTGGTCCCGCAAATACCCAGGTCCGATGCCATGGAGCGCTTTAAAGGTGGTAACCAAGACCTTGAAGCACACCCGGAAGTCCACCGGGAGCCAATGCAGCTCACGCAGGAGAGGTGTCACATGGGAGAGGTGTCACATTTAGAAGGCAAAAGGAGGCTGATAAGACTAGAAGATACATTGGGAGAACAAAAAGGCATTCCATGAAGACAGCAGTTACAGAAGACACTAGCAGCAGGATCTGGTACCTAAAGCCAGTTTAAGACAAGACCCATGATTATAACTGGGTCTAGGACAGGGGCAGTGGTGGGTTTCAAAAAATTTTACTATCGATTCTGTGGGTGTGGCTTGGTGGGCATGGCTTGGTGGGCGTGCCATGGGAAGGATACTGTAAAATCTCCATTCCCTCCCCAATCCAAGGGAAGGTTACAGAGTTGGCTGCAGCAAGTTGTCCCATTCCAACTGTAACTCTATGAAAGGCAACTTCATGGGATGCCCTTTCTGTTCTCTCAATATATCTCAGTGCTTTGGTGTCTGCACCCTATCATTCCATAGAATCCACCCCATGCAGCGGTGAAATGCTCCTGGATCGGATCGGATCGCCTGATCCGGTAGCGATTTTTCCCTATGGTTCGGCGATCCGGTAGCGGTCACCGGGACCAGAGGTTTTGTCTTCCGAGCTTTCGGACTCATGCTGGAGAGAAGTTTCCCTGAAAATGGGCTCCAGCATGAGTCCGAAAGCTTGGAAGACAAAACCTCTGGTCTCGGTCACTGACCCAGATTGGATCCTGCAACATTATCCAGGGACACTTATATTCACCTTCATTCGTGAGTTCTAATCCTGCCTTAGGCATGAAAGGTCAGCAAGGATCATGGGCAGAGGTAGAGAAGGGAGAACCACCAGTGGTGGGCTGCAACTGGTTAAATAACTGGTTTGGTGATTGCGTACCTAATGTGCTTGCGCGCAGTGTTCAAAATACAGTTGCTTATCTTCTAAGGCAGCCCCAGTAAGCAAAACAGCAGAGGCGCAGAAATCAGCTGTGCCGCATGAATCAGCTGAGCCAAAAAGAAGGAAATATAGGACAGGATAGGGCAGGGGTCGGTGGGCGGGGTCAGCTGATCGTCGGAACTACCAGTTCGCCCGAACCAGTAGCGGCCCACCACTGAGAACCACCCACCTTTAGATCAGCTTCATTCCATCACCTGTTTAACTTTTTTTTTTTTTTTTTTTACATTTCCATCCAGAAGGTTGCCACTGAAGCTGTCCATCTTTATCCAAGCTCGGGGACCTCCTGGCTGGGACAGGAACAAAACAGTGCTTGCCTCCTCCTTCCTGGGAGTTACGCAGACTTATCTGTGGATGTCGATCCAGGGGAACTGACTCAAGCTCGGGCACAGATCCAGAATATAGATCTATCTCACCTTTTGCAGCAGGATGAAGATGGCGACACGTAAGTGTACAACCGGGGCACCAACTCACTGAGAAACTCATTCCATGTTCTTGTTTGGGACGGCGGTGGGAAAAGATGAAAGGTTTTGGAAAGCAGATAACAAGCAGGCTACATGGAGTGGTGCGGTAGCCTAGAGGTGGCGCTCTCGCTGCACAATCAGGAGGCTGTGAGTTCGATCCTAGGTAGAGGCAGATATTTCTCTCTCTGGGCACAATGAGAATATATCTGCTGAACAAAACTCCGCATTGGAAACAGGAAGGGCATCCGGCCAGTAAACACTCAGCTCCATTCAGCTGCCTAGACTCCACCCTGCAAGGGGTCATTAAAGGATGATGATAACAAGCAGGCTACATAGGAACCAACTGGGAAAGGGACTGGAATCTGTTCCTAATCTGGTGCTTTTCAGATAAGTGAAGCCTGCAATTTCCAGCTTGGAAAGCCAAAGACCTTACTGGCTAGAAATGCCAAGTGTTATATAGTCGTATCACATCTGGAATGCATCACACTGGGAAAACATCCATGGTTGCAGCGTAAAAACAGGATTAAACGATGGCAGCCGTGTCATTTTCTTGCCACTTAGAGTGAATCAGATAGGAAAAAGCATGGCAATTGTGCGGCCTACAAAGTATTGCCACACAACAAAGGCAACCAGTAGATTTACAGTTTGCATTTTTATATGTTAAATCTTTGCAGATGCCCTTGTGATAATTCCTTTGCATCTGTATGCATATCACTGTGCTAATCCCTAATAATATATCATCATATCCCACATGCAATTCCATTTCAGGTAAGTTAATGCTATACCCACAGAGAAAAAGCAAAAGGCGGTATTTCTCAAGCTTGACAACTTGAAGATGGGTGGACTTCATGTTGTGGTGGGGGATACTGGGAGTTGAAGGCCACTCATCTTCAAGTTGCCAAGGTTAAGAAACACATAAGGAGCAGCAAGCAAAACTCTATCAATTAATGACGTGAGAGAAGAAAGTAAAAAAGATACATGGCTAAATCTAATTTATGCCAATACTGTTCGTTAGAATCTATAAGCTAAAGGTAAAGGTTCCCCTCGCACATATGTGCTAGTCGTTCCTGACTCTAGGGGGCAGTGCTCATCTCCGTTTCAAAGCCAAAGAGCCAGTGCTGTCCAAAGACGTCTCCGTGGTCATGTGGCCGGCATGACTCAACACGAAAGGCACACAGAACACTGTTCCCTTCCCACCAAAGGGGGTCCCTATTTTTCTACTTGCATTTTTTACATGCTTTCGAACTGCTAGGTTGGCAGAAGCTGGAACAAGTAACGGGAGTTCACCCCATTACGTGGCACTAGGGATTCGAACCACTAAACTGCCGACTTTTCGATCGACAAGCTCAGCGCCTTAGCCACTGAGCCACCGTGTCCCTTCATTAGAATCTATAGCTTTCTATATTTGCAAGTCACACTTGCTTCCCTCACCTTTAGATACCCCTCTGTGTGTTGCACAAGGAACTGATTAGGATACTATAAATAAAAATGTAGTAGATACTTTACTGTATCCGAAAAAGCTATGATCAAGTAAGCAATGTCCTCATCTGCACAATTGGCTTTATGAATTCAAGAGCGACCTTGGTTTTCCTTCCTATGATCCTTTATCTGACAGAAAGTTGGCAAAATTCAAAATTCAAATTATAAAATAAGACACGCAGCCAACGAGTTTGCAAACGAGAGAATGCAAGTTGCTTAAAACGCTGGGGGAGGGACTGAGAATTCTCAGTGCTAGTTGTAAACTCACAAAAGTTTCTGAAATCAGAGTACTTTTTTTAAAAAAAAAAAAGTGAGGGTAAGGATGTTGACATGGGAAGTGGCTATCCAAACATTATGGTGGACTTGGGATCATTCTGAGCTCTTCTTCTCCAGGTTACTCCATCTCTTTGTGGCTCAAGGACTCCGCCCATTGTCGTATGCTGCAGCTGAAATGCTCCGAGATTGTGGACAGTTGGATGTCAAAGAACACAGGGGGAAGGTAAGTGTGTTCTGTGACAGGGATCTCCAAACGTGGTAACGTTGCTAGCTGGGGAATTCTGGGAGTTGAAGTCCACAAGTCTTAAAGTTCTCATTCAGGCTGAGGAATTCTGGGAGCTGAAGTCCA